>CM061064.1:52304098-52748309 GCA_030762895.1 Sophora flavescens
TGCAATAAATCTATCTAAGAATCCAATATTGCATTCTAGAGCTAAACATATAGAAATTAAACATCATTTTATAAGGGATTACGTGCAAAAAGGTGTTTTTGATATACAATTTGTAGATACTGACCATCAATGGACAGATATCTTTACTAAACCTCTTGCAGAGAACGGATTCATATTTATTAGAAAACATCTTAATATGATTTGTGTGGATTAACTATGCATCCAATGCTTGCGTCTATTGCATAAGTGCGTCCAATGCATGTTGCATGCGCGTCTATTGCATGAGTGGGCCCAATACATGTTGCATGCACGTCCAGTGAGTATTGCGTCTATTGACTGTTTGCATGGTTTTATCAGGCTCGTCTATGCTATCTATTGTTATATTTGCATTAATTTATGTCCAAGACATATTTAATAATATCATTATGCTGAGTCAGTTATTTCCATAAATCCCGTTAATAGTTTTTTATGGTTTCAAAAACCTGCGCCGCATCAGTACTCATTATTCCTTTTATCACACATTTTTTTTAATTAATTAACTTCTTTGGGAAAAAATTCGAAACCTTTTTAAGTAATACTCTTTCCCTCTGAAAAACCTTTCACAATCTTCTCTTTTGAACCCTCGAGTGTACTCTGTTTTCTTGCTTCCAAACCCTAGCTCTCAAACCTTCAACAATGGCTTCCTCTTCCATTGGTTTCAATATGGACGAGTTGAACCTTGCTTCTGAACATCATTTCAACTTTGGCATTCTGCAAGAATACAATTTGGATATAAGCAAGAATGTTAATGCTGCTGGTTGGGGAGGACTTTTCGTAGAGAAGGTATCCATATACTCTAACCTAATCATGGAGTTCTGGAGAAACCTTCAAGTTTCAATGTCTGAGATTTCTGCTGAAGTACTCGGAAAAAGGATAGTGGTCTCTGAAAAGACCATCTCTGATTCTATCAACTGCCCTCAAGAAGGAGTGGTTTTCACTGATTCATGGGAGACGGACCTTGGTGGTTCTGAAGTAATAGTTGCCTTCCTAATGAGAGACACAGTAAGAAATCATTCTTGGAAGTCAGTGGAGATGAAGGATCATGTTCGCATTCTTCATCAATTACTAAACAAGGTGGTGTTATACAAGACTAGGTCAAAGGACAACTTGTCAGCTCTGCACAAGTTTTGTCTCTGCCATATAATCACAGAGACTAAAATCAACCTGCCCATAATTCTGTATGGAAGATTCAGAGATGCTGCTGTTCACAAGAAGAAGCTCTCTGCAATCCCTTACCGACATCTTCTGTCTAAGATTTTCAAGTCTCGGGGAATCTATGACTTTCTTGCTGCTAAGTCCCTTGAAGAACAAGCAAGGATTATACCTGAGAAGGGAATGTCTGCTGCTGATTTTGATAAAATGAACATAGCCAATATGAATCTCAGTACTTATGCTGCTGCTGCCTTGGCCAAAACAGAATAATTAATGAAAATCAAATAGGAACAAGTTGAGCAGAACAATGTTGAAGTTCTAGGGCTGAAAAGAACAGTGAGAAAGAAGACTACTGCTGTTAGGAAACCTTATGCAAGAAAGCCTGTTGGTGGAATTGTGATAAGGTAACCTGAAGCTGTTGCCCCTCAACCTGCTCCAACTCATAAGAGAACAAGGAATGTGATCTTTTCTCATAATGAAGATGAGGATGATGAGGACAGTGTCCCCATCAGCGTTGTTTTGAAGAAGTAGAAAATTGTTGTTGTTGCTGCTGATGTTTCTGTTCCTACCAAGAGAAGGCAACCTCAAGAAAAACTAAGTCCTTTGTGACTTCTGTGGTAAATGTCTCTGCTAGTGATCCTATTCAATTAACAGTAGATGCCTTGGTAGAGAGTTTAGAAAGTAGGGATGATACTGCTACTGCTGCTATGGCTGTTGACACTGATGTGTACATACCCACACTACCTTCACCACAAACCTCTTCACCATAAACAGCCTCACCTGCAAACTCACCTGTACAAACCCCACCATATAGACCACACTTTCAACCCATAATAACTGCAGATGATCCCTGGTTCAATCAACCAGATGATGTAGGGATTAACCCTGGAGCCCTCTTTCCCAAAATACCTAGAACCAGATTCCCCTATACTCACCCTTCAGTTCTCTATGATGGCAAAGCTGAAAGCTGGGCTAAAGTAAAAAGGGACTAGAAAATCCTCTACCATCAATGTGAACCTGAACCTGTTTCAACCAGACCTTTCTATCATTTACCAGAATATGAGTATGAACCTGAGTACACACAATACCCAGAATACATACCCATTCCATATGTGTCAAACCACAACAATCCTCTTCCATCCACTCTGCACAACCACATTGGACCTGCCCTTACTCACCTTCCACTACAAAAATTCCCACCTAGAAAATTCTACCCAAACCTCATCAAGATGGTGTCAATATGCATATCATACCTGTGTGGGAAACTGACCCTTGCAAAGCAAATGCTCCATCAATCATCCATAAAAGGTCAAGAACAGAAGGAAGACCTAAATTCATTCTAGACAGAGAAACTTCTTGGGAGACTTTCAGACATCCAAGTATTTATGGCAGAGCTGTGAGTCTTGTGGACCACCTCATGTATGCCTTCCTGTAGAATGAGTTTGAATTGCCAAGATATGTCAAGGCTGCAAACTTTGTCCCTCCAACTTGACTGTTTCACACCAAGAAGAAGACAAAGATTGGTGTCAGACCCTATATGATTACTCCAAGATTACCAACGATTGATCTGAATAAAGACAAGGATTTAAAGAAGCAGAGGATCACTGCAAAGAAACCAGAAGACATTTCCTGCTTTATCAATCCTGTTACTGTTGAACCTTATGATCAGAACATGATTGATTTTTGGTTGTCTCGACCAGTTGAAGACATTGATCAAGACTCTGCATTTACTATTTGGGCAATCACATGCTGGACTGTGCTAAGGAAGCTTCTTCTTCTGGTCTGGGTGATGAAGAGAAGAGAAGAATTCCTAAAGTTAGAGGAAAATGTGGACTGTTAAATGTCAGATTCTGCATTTACAAGGATACTATAGGCATTCCTGTCATCAGTCCTGTATATGAAGAAGACCTTGTCCACTGGGCCAAAGAGCTGCCTCCTCCGGTACTTACTCTTGCTTCTTCACCACCTCCATGTCCTCCTTCTGAGCACACTGAGGAAGAAATCATCATTGAAGAACCTGATTTGAAATCAGATGTTGTTCAACCAATAGCTGGAAATGAGGAAATTGTTAAGTCTGCTCCTAGACCAAGCACTTCTGAAAAGCACTCATCTCAGCCATTTACTCTGATAGTCGTTCATCCTAATGATCAACCACAAACTTCCAGAGCACTAGACACTGTTCCAAGTCAAGCACATGCTCAAGACAGTGCTGAAAGTTCAAGGCCCCCACTACCTCCAAACTTTGAAGAAACAATTGGAAATATTATAGAGGAGAGAGTAAAGGTTGGGGTCAAGGAACAAGTGAGAGAGCAAGTTGCAGAAGCCCTGGATCCAACGAATGTCATGATCAATCAGATGATGAGCATTCTGCAAAGTTTTCAACAGAGTCACAATCTGCCAACTCAACCTCATCCACCTCCACCCTCTTCCTAGCCTTCTTTTGTTTCCTTAAACTGACAATGATGGTCCACTCCTATTTCCTTTTTGCATGATCACAAAAAGGGGGAGAAAGGATATAGAATTAAATTTTATATATAAAGTCAGTTTTTGGTTATTCATATCTGTTTTCACATGCATAACTTTCACATGCATACTATTTTGCTGTATACTTACATATCTGTTTTCACATACATACTATTTTGCTACATACTTGTGCTTAATATGATCTGACATTGCTATCTGAGTTTCGACTTATAAGCTCCGTTAAAATAAGTTAACTCTGATACTATGTTTTCAACATAACTGATCTGATATGTTAAAACTGTTATATGCTGCTACTTATCTGTTTTACTCTTTAAGTTTGAATGCTTTGTCTTAGGGGGAGCTCTGTAGCTCTCTTAGACTTTGCTCACCAAAATTTAATTGGTGTTTGCCATCATAAAAAAGGGGGAGATTGTTTGAACCAAAGTGGTTTTGGATTAAAATAATCTCTTAAGTTTTGTTGTTAACAAAAAGGTTAAATTTGTATGGCAAAATATTTGTCAAAGATCTAACTTGTTTGTTATAAGTATACAGGGATTACTTGATTTTATGCGAGTCAGAGGAACTAAAATTTAAAGTAGGGAATCTACAGATTCCAGTTCAAACCTCTAGACCAGTCTACAATTCTTGGTAAAATTCCGAGTCTTTAACTTTATGGTAGACGAGATCGTTAAAATAAGAATAGAAGAGACCTTAGAATTAACTAAGGTAGAAGCATTACTAAGTCTAAAGAAAAATTAAGTGGACGAGACATTGAATATAACAAGTCCAAAGACTTGATAGACGAAGTTGCTTCACTATACGCGACGTCAGCAGACGAGCTCTTAAGTATAGCACGTCCATCTCTATGGATTGGGCGGAAAGTCTGTAGACGCATTATCAGTAAACGAGCCCATCTCACTGATAAGTAAATCTTGCACGTCCAAAGACCTGCGTGAACTAGTCTAAGCTTAAATGTATTTATTTCAAATGTTTGCTTATTTAATTCAAAGAATATATGTCTTTTACCTTGATGCTTCTTTTGTATAAAATATTTATCTCTTGGATAAAAGAACTTCATACCATCGAAACCATAAACCTTTGTACTCTGTCAAAATATATTGTTGTAAAGATCAAGTCAAGTACAAAAATGGTAAGTCAGAAAGCAACCTTTGGTACAATAGAGAAGTGACAGTTCTACTTTGAGCATTCCTCTGTTAAAAAAAGCACTTCTCAGTAAAGCATATCAAATTATCAGTCTCAACGGATCCAAGCATTTAATGCTAAGTCTAAACGGATACAATTTGAAGAGCGTTGAAGAAGATCAAGATAGAGAAGCACTTCAGCTATATATATACTTGAAGAACTTCAAGTATGTAACATCCCAAAAATTGACTACTAGTTAATTTGATAGGAATTAAATTATTAGAATTATTATATTTCAGTTTTGAAGTAATTAAAATCTCGTAAGTGACTCAAAAAAGGTTAAATAGATTGTTTGAGTGTTTTAGGCCCAATTTCGTATAATAGACTTCCTATGACTAGATACCTAACTTCCGATGGATATTTCATAACCAAAGAAAACTTCTTTGAATTCTAGGTCTTCATAAGAAATGTAGCTCTGTCTCTTATATTTTCATAGGCACCAAATTCGTCCAAATTGGATTCTTGTAACACAAGTTATGACCAAATTCGTCTATACTATTCATGTTTCAGTGCCATAACCTTTTTTTTTAATTTCTATCCCCGTTTTGGCCATATAAACGTCCATTTCAGATTATTTGGTATTCATAAAAGTTGTAGAAAATTCTTTTATATTTCCAACAATATAAAATTTATAATTTTTTGATGCCTATAACTCAAGATATGTGCGAAATACAACACCATGTGCAGAGTAAGCGGGCTTAGCGCGATTTTACACGTTTTGGGCTATTGGGGGCTCTATAAATAGAATCTTAACACTCTTAGGGTGCGTTTTTGAACCCTAATTACACCTATAAACTCAGAAATGGCTAAAAAGATAAGAAATTCAAGGATTAAGAAGTGAGAGTTGTGGAAGAGGGAGTCTAGGAAGAGGAAGATGAGGATAATTCTTGGCAAACGTTAGGATTCGCCGTATGAAACACTTAGAGCTACTTGGAGGTATTTAAGAGGTGAGTAAAAACAACCTTTTCTCAACCTTCCATGTTGCAAACGTTTTGGGGAACTGAGTTTTAAATTTAAATTATGATTTTTGGAGAGTTTTGAATGAAAGAACCATTAGTTGATCAAATCCTATTTTCTAAATTAGGGTTTTTGTATAAAAATGAAATTAATATTAAATTAAGTGATTATTACTATGAATTATGTGATTATATATGAAATTGGTACGAGTTTATGGTTGATTGATGTGTCTTTATATGCTATATGATGTTATAGTGTTGTCGTGACATGCTTTGTTATGTTATATGATGTGATAGTGTTGCCGTGACATGCTCTGTTATGTTATATGATGTTATCGTCTTGTTGTGACAGGCTCTGTTATGTTATATGATATTATAGTGTTATCGTGACATGCTCTTTTACATTATATGATGTTATAGTGTTGTCGTGACATGCTCTGTTATGTTATATGATATTATAGTGTTGCTGTGACATGCTCTATTATGTTATATGAAGTTACAATGTTCCTCGACATGACATTATATTATTGTTAGTGATACATGGAGTCTGAGAACCCATTTAGAGGTCATCTGGGATGACATATTACATTATGCATGAGTTGGTCATCACCTTCCGGGAAGGGATGGCGGTATATATTCTATTCCGGGAATAGGATGAGAGATATCACCATCTGGGATGGGATATCGAATTATTGAAAATATCCACATCTGGGATGGGATATGAGATACCTCCATCTGGGATGGGGAAGGACGTCGTTGCATGGATATGAGCTCATAGACCTTAGTGGATCTGGGATTCACACCGGTTCTGGGAACCAAAGAGTCAAGTCAAGTGATTCTGAGAATCACCGAGTCGTGTTCGTAGAGTTGTATTGCATAGAATATGCATGATTGACATGATTAAAAGCTTGAGATGTGAATGTTTTGACTGTCGAGTTATTCTTTTAATTATATGTGATTTGAAACAATTTTTGCTTATTTTAAAGGGATTATTATGTATATAATTTTTGCGGGTACCATGGTTGATTTTCCGGTTACCGCACCGGCTGAGAACAACACTATTTTGCGAACCTTTTTATTAAATTGTTTTTATTCACTGGGATTATAAATCTCATTAAAAGTGTTGTTTTCAGAGCAAGGAGACGTCGCTTTTGAGACTGAGGAGGCTTGAAGACTTAGTACTTGGTTTTATATATTTATTATATTTGGTTAGTATTATGTTCAATAAGGAGCCATTTGTGGCTAGAACCATATTATTATATTTTTATCGTTGGGTTATTTTTAGTAGACACCTGAGTTTTGAGGCAATTAATTTTATTTATGTAAGGATTATCTTACAAATGTTTATTTTAAAATTATTGAGGTATTTTCAAATATATATAATTTGTGGAAAATTTTATTGGAGTTTTATGCCTTATTAAATGTTTTGAAGAATTTTATTACATTTTTTTTGTTGAGTTACTAATGTAACGAATGACGTTACATTTATGGTATCAGAGCAGTTCAATCCTTAATTGGATTGTGGTATTGGGTTTTTTCTAAAATCAAAACATGGGCGTATATGACTGCTGTTAGAGTTATAAAAAATACATGATATTCTTTTAGATGTTGGACCTGGTCAACCCAATATTTGATTGGTGGTGTACAGATTTATGGCGACTAACAGGCAAGGGTGTGGGTTTTATTAGAGACAAAAAGATTTTTAAATTTGGTCTGTGTGAGAAACTTTGGAGTTGACTGGTGCTTGAATGTTTTTTTTTTTTTGTGTTATTCTTGCAAAGGATAACCATGTTGCCTCCACTTCCTAATTAAATTGTTCTTTGCTATATAAGACTTATCATATGTTGTTGATTTTAATTAATTATTGATTGTGATTGAAAACATACCTGAGATTGTTTGTTGTTCTGAAAAATTATTTTGTTGACTATAATTGATGCTTCTATAGTACATGTAAATCAAAAGGGGGATTAGTATAATTTTCTATTTAGCAAACAAGTTAACTGCATATATATGTGAGATATTGTGTGCATTTATTTTGTTAATAAATGCGTAATAAATTCTTCTGTGCATGGTTGTAACGTAGTAACTACACTTTGTCTTAAGTGTTTAGTTAAGGAATGTGTTTAGTTGAGGGGTATGAGGATATTTGATCTTATTGTTGATTATGATTGAGGTGAATGATATTTTGATAGTAGTACCTCTAGAGCTAAGTGAATTTAAGGGACAATTAGATGAGCATAGGAATATGAACAACATGTGTCTCTTGTTGCTTTAGGCTAGAAAATGGACGAGTTAAAAATTGGTGGTAAATTCTTTTAGAGTCTGTTTAAGAGGGGGCAAATTTTAGGTCAAGAGTTGCAACCTTCATATTAAGGGGATTATACACTATCTGCTGGCAGTCTAGTGTTGTTAAGAATATGACCATTGTTCCTAAGGAGGGGAGTCTTAGAGAAAAGACTTTAAGAGAGCATATAATGATAGGATTATCGTATAACTAAGGGTAACTGTATCAGGTTCTCAATTAACCTTTATGCTTTTGGTATTAGATCCAGTGCCTAGTTACTTGTGTGTTCGTACCTGAACCTGTCTTCTTGTGCTTCTTTGACTTTTTGGTGGTGGTAACATGATGTTGTGATGTGTGTTACATGTTATTCCATGACTAATTGACTTTTTGATGAGTAACTTGACTTTTTGTGCCTTATGTTTTGTCCAAGAATCATTGTTAAGTGTTTGTAATTGATTATAAGTGTTTATGTATGTATGCAAAGTATGAACCTCTTGAGCTTGTTGCGTGATTCTAGATTTCTATGACTGATTGTATGTTGGTTTTGAATATATTCTGAGTTCCTCATTAGGATAACATGCTAAGGATGAAGAATTTAAAATTATAGAGTAATTATATGATTTTGAAACATGCACTTTAAGTAGAAGCTCGATAACAAAATCATGTTTTTGTGGTTGTACTGGAATCGAATCTGCTTGATTTTTTTTTATAAAAATAACAACATGAGCTTTTAACATGATGCCCCTTGCGAGTTGTTCATATAAGTGTTAGCATCTTAGATAACGAATTTCAAGATGTTTCAATGAGTTTTGAGCTTTATAAGTCACTAATTATAATAAGTAGGGCGTGCTGAAATTTTTTGTGTTGAGTTCAAAACTTACATGAATTTTCTATACTAATTGACAATGATTTTTATTAAAATAAAATATGACAATACACCTATATGTGTAAGTGTTATGCCCATTTAATTTTGTAGCAGTCTGAATTCATTTGCATTGTAAGAAAAATCAAGACTTTACATAGCAAAAAAAAAAAATTGTAAACTTTCTACAACTTCAATTTTGATTATATATGAAAAAAAATGTTTTTGAATTTGAAAAAAAAAACAATGTATTGATATGTAGATTGGTACTCTAAAATATTTTCGGTGCTTTCTAAAAAATAAAAGTTAAAAAAAAGATACGAGGGAAGTTCACCTTGTTTAAGCTTTATTCATGTTGTTAATATTTTTTCTTTAAAAAAATATATACTTGTTAAAAAATGATCGTTGATCCTTTATGTGAGAAAAATTCACTTAAATGATGTCGATAAATTGTTTGCTTTCTGATTTTGAAATTTTAAATGACTTATGTAGTCGTTTTGCTTTTGAATGATTATTTTGCTATTTACATGTCATGATGACTTGATTGTTGACACGTCTAAAGAAATTCTAAGAGTTACATTTTGCTAGCTGCATTGTGTGAACAAATAGTTGTGATTCAATTTTATGAGAACTAAATCATAATTGTAATCCTTCCAATGATACACCTTACTCATCCTGACACCTTTTGATGTGATTGCATTGTTGATTTCAAGGAAAAAAAATTGTTACCAAAATGTGTTTTGCAACAATCCTCAAGAATGAACGATATTTTTTTATATGAATGATATGATTCTGATTGTATATAAAAATACTATTTTCTTAGAGATTGAACATCTTTAGTTGACAAAAATATGTACAAAATATATTAGGAAATAATATTAAAGTCAAATCAAAGGAATATGTTTGCTATTTTGTGTTCACCGTTAGTGTATATGTAAAATTTCTCTATTTTATTTTCGTTGTTCAGATTTTAAATGTTGCCTAGAATTTTGTATTTGGTGCTATAATTGAATTATTTGCATGTCATATTTTACTTATTTGACTTTTATCTGCTATCGTATTTTTGGATCCACTAGTGCAAAATATGCATTTAACATCGGAGATTATACATCGGTTTCTCAAAAATCGATGTGTAAAACGAGGCGGTGACATTTTTTAAATTAAAAGCAAAGGAGTCCACATCGGTTTAAAATTTAACCGATGTGTAAATATTTTCCACATCGGTTATATTTTAACCGATGTTTAAAATTAAAACAAAAAAAATTAAAAATTAAAATTTTTATCTTTTCACATCGGTTCTTTTTGAACCGATGTCTAATATATAGATTAACCACATCGGTTATTTGATAACCGATGTATAAAATTATAAATAAAAAATTTAGAATTTAAAATTTTATTTTTCCACAGCGGTTCCAGATGAACCGATGTCTAATATAAATTAACCACATCGGTTTATATATAACCGATGTAATAAATTTAAAAAAATTGAAAATTTAAATTAAATCGTAAGTTTCTACATCGGTTACAATAGAACCGATGTGAAATATTACTAACCACGTCGGTTTTTGGATAACCGATCTGTAATATTTGAGAAAACCCTTCTTTTTGTTTTTATTTTCATTCCCTCCATCTGTCACGCGCCCCTTTCCTTTGTTTTAGCTCTGCTCTTCCATATACTGTATCACGAGCACACTACCGAGTACACTAAGGTTTGAACGAAAACCTAACCTCCCATAAACCAAACACCCTGACAATCTTCCTCTCACGGCGCCCCTATTGTTCGTCTTCTACCTGCCGCCTGTGGACGTACTTGTTCCGGTCTTCCCGCTGCCGGCGCACCATGCAACCGCCGTATCTCCCCCGAGCCCAGGTCTCCACGCCCTGCCACTCTTCCTCTTCACCGCGTACCCGTCGTCTCTCTTCCATCGCCGTGCTCGGTTGCCGGTCATCTTCACCGGTTCTATCGCACACTCCTTCACCAGGTTTGTTAATTTTTTTTATTTTCATTTTTATTTGTGGTTCTATTAAACCTTGAGGGTTTGCGTCCTATTCTTCACCATTATGGGTGTCGCACCTCAACTCTCAACTACTGTCTTCCATTCACATTCTTCCTTCCCCAACCCATTCTCCATTTCAGGTAACGCTACCGAGATTCATAAACATAGTGACGTCATCATCCATGCTGTTATTTGTTTTTGGCCTTTTTTATGTTCCAGCTTTGATCAATTGTGTTGTTAGTTTGTGGGGTTGGATGAATTTTCTGTTTTTGGCTTTAGAATCAATCTAGGATAAGTTATTGGGATTGGCATGGGATCAATGATTCATTTTCTCTTACTTATGGGAGATATATGATGTGTAGTGCAGGTTGATATTCTTGGATTTTGCTATTTTTGTTTTCTGAAGATATTCATATATTGAAATGCTAGTTTTATGGATTTTCCATTTTAGGAACCAATGGAGAATTGGGGGTTAGTTAGCTTGATTAGGCTATCGTAATATCAGAGGTTAAGAGATACTACTGTATTTGTTTCCTATATAAAAAAAAAGATACTGGTGTATTTATTGAATGGATTGAGTTTTCTGGTACCCAATGGAAGAAGCAATTCAGCGATTCCAAGATCATGATATGAAGTTCAAATATTTCCATTTTGTTAAAAAAATCTCTGTTATTATAGCTTTATTAGGATATATCATTGTCCATGATTTTCTTTCCATATTCTATGTTTTTATTTCCTTTTTATCTGCCTATCTGCCAGAGCAAGATTTCAAAATGGATAATTTTTGTTCCTCCTAATTATATGGTATCCACTCTCCATATGAGTTGCAAAGGATTTTTGAAAGCCAGATAGACATTCTCTGATTACACAACTACATAAGGAAATACCAAAGGTGGCGTTTTGCTAGCTCATACCAAATAGTATCTCCTCTAGGTTGTAATCAAATTTTGAGCTCCAGATTTCATTTATCATTCTACATGCTAAATCATTTATATGTGTATACTGCCTTATATGTGTTCATCAACTTGGATTTTCTATCGTAAGCTTAGCTATTTCATATATGTATGTGTGTGATTTATCTCTGTCAAAGTTCTTCTATATTTATGCTCCTATACTGATCAAGCTACATAATTGTTGTTGTGAACTTGTTATTCTGGTCTTGTTATGAAAATATTCACAAAGTGCTTCTCTTTTTATATAGGTACACTTGCTATTATTGAAACTATTACGGTACAAGTTCCGAGCTGAATATTAAGCAGAATATTCATTATTCATTACGGTTTCCGGATGAGTGTTCTTCCCACACCCGGTAAGCTTTCTCCTCTCCATTTTTCTCGTTTGGTTTTTGTTTGCATTGTACTTGGGGATTGGAGTGTTTTATTATTTTTCTTAATGCTAATTAATTAGCAAAGCCTTAGTTTCCCGTTTGAGATGCAATACTAATGTGCACACATGTACGTGCTTAATGTACCGCTCATTGTATTGGATCTTGAATTGTCCAAAGTTGGACAGTTTGGGAAAAAACTTTTTCTTAATTTAGTTAAAATAGTTATTCATTGATTCTAATGTTATATACTTGATGAAAGTTCGGATTGATACATTTCCTTTCGTTCTCCGGGTGCATACTTTATCGTGGTGGATGTCATCGCGTTCAAGTCGTGTATGTCGGAGACCGAAGGGAAATGCTGCCGAAATTTCGTCGAGTATGAGCATGAGAGTTAAGGACTAACTGTTAACCGAATGTTGAAAAAGTTTCTTCTCGAATGGGATAGGGTCATACCCTATCATAAGAAGTGGTTGATGAATATGTTGGACTAAGTATGAAGTTATTGGTTTAGTCATGGATCGCGGTTGGATGAATGCTAGACGGACAAGTGATGAGTATGAGAATGGAGTGGAAGATTTTCTACAGTTTGCAAAAATAAATGCTCCTGATAGTGGTAACGGAAGGTTTTATTGTCCTTGTGTTAACTGTTTGAATGAGAGACGACTAGAAGCTGAGGAGATACGTGATCATCTTATTTGTGAAGGGATTTGCAAGAGTTATACAACATGGATATGTCATGGTGAATCGTTAGACAGGCAGAGGGTGTCGGATAGAGAGGAAGTTGATGACGTGGAAATGGACGATGGACTAGAGGACATGATCCATGATGTTGGGAAAGAGTCTTTTCGGCGTGCACATGTGTATGATACTTTGTGCAGTGATGCGGAAGTGGCTTTGTATCCGGGGTGCACTAATTTCACACGGTTGTCAGCGATGTTAAGATTGTTCGATGTGAAGGCGAGAAATGGGTGGAGCAATAAAAGCTTTACCGAATTGCTTGAGTTGTTGAAAGACATGCTTCCAGAAGGCAACACATTGCCATCTCGAAACTATGAGGCGAAGAAGATATTGTGTCCGATGGGTATGGAGTATAAGAAAATACACGCTTGCCCCAATGATTGCATATTGTACAGGAAAGAGTTTGAAGAGATGCACGAGTGCCCCAGGTGTGGGGTATCACGCTACAAAGTGAAGGATGGTGATTCTAGCTGTGATGTGGTCACCAAAGGTCCTCCTGCGAAGGTGTTATGGTATCTTCCCGTGATTCCGCGGTTCAAGCGATTGTTTGCTAATGTAAATGATGCAAAGAACATTAGATGGCATGCATATGAGAGGAAGTGTGATGGACAGCTTCACCATTCGGCCGATTCTTTGCAATGGAAGAGAATTGATAGTTTATTTTCGGATTTCGGCAATGAGCCTAGAAACCTCAGGCTTGGACTTGCTACCGATGGAATGAATCCATATGGAAACTTAAGTAGTATTCATAGTCCATGGCTTGTTCTCCTGGTAATTTACAACCCGTCTCCTTGGTTGTACATGAAGCGCAAATACATTATGTTAAGTATGATGATTTTGGGTCCTAAACAGCCAGGAAATGATATTGATGTTTATCTGAGTCCCTTGATTGAAGACTTGAGAATGTTGTGGGATGAAGGCATTGATGTGATCGACGGGTATTGCCGTGAGACATTCAGATTGCGTGCCATGTTATTTTGCACCATCAAAGACTTTCCAGCATACGGGAACCTGTGTGGGTATAGTGTTAAGGGGCATAAAGCATGTCCAATATGTGAAGAAGGAACATCTTACCATCAACTGCAACATGGAAGGAAGACAGTTTACCTTGGGCATCAGATATTTCTCCAACATAATCATCCTTATCGTAGATTGAGAAAAGCTTTCAATGGACTTCCGGAGAATGAAATTGCTCCGATGGCCTTGATTGGAGAGCAAGTTTATGAAAGGCTGAACAACACTAATGTTATCTATGGGAAGACCCAGAATAAGGCTACCTAGAAGAAAATATGGAAGAATAGGTCGATCTTCTTTGATCTTTCATATTGGTGCAAGCTTGATGTAAGACATTGTATTGATGTGATGCATGTGGAGAAAAATGTGTGTGATAGTTTAATCGGAATGCTTCTCAACATTCAAGGCAAGACATAGGATGGTGTGAATGCTCGTCTGGATCTAGTTGCGATGGGTATACGAGAGCAGTTAGCTCCACATAAAGTGGGGGATAAGAAGACTTATTTGCCCCCAGCATGTCATACTTTATCAAAAAAAGAGAAAAGAAGTTTCTATGAATGTCTACTGGGAGTCAAAGTGCCGCAGGGTTATTCTTCAAATATCAAAAGACTTGTTTCAATGAAAGATCTCAAATTAGTTGGCTTAAAATCTCATGATTGTCATGTCTTGATGCAACAACTACTACCGGTGGCCATTCATGACATCTTGCCTAAAAAATTCAGACATGCCATTACTAGGTTATGCTTATTCTTCAATGCTATATGTAGCAAGGTCATTGACACTAAAAAGTTGCATGACTTGGAAAATGAGGCAGCCATTATCTTGTGCCAATTGGAGATGTATTTTCCACCTTCATTTTTTGACATCATGGTTCATTTGATTGTTCATATAGTGAGGGAGATTAGATTGTGCGGCCCCGTTTATTTAAGGTGGATGTACCCGGTTGAGCGATACATGAAAATCTTGAAAGGATATATGAAGAATCCACGCCGTCCCGAAGCATCTATTGTTGAAAGGTATGTTGCAGAAGAAGCTATTGAGTTTTGTACAGACTACATGTCAGAAGCGGAACCTGTAGGGCTTCCGAAGTCTCGTCACGAAGGAAGATATGATGGTAAGGGTACACGAGGTATCACTGTTAAGAGCATGGATCAGGAGGAAGTGCTTCAAGCACATTTGTATATATTGAATAACACTGATGAGGTTGAACCATACTTATGTGAGCACAAAAGCATCATCAATGAAACTTACCCTAGAATGAATGAAAAATGGTGTTTGAACAAGCATAACAAGACTTTCTTGAACTGGTTTAAAGAAAAAATTGCAAAGGATGGTATTGCTTCTGATACATTAAAATGGCTAGCACAGGGGCCTAACTTTGATGCCATATGCTGGAGTGGGTACGATATCAATAAATTTTCTTTCTATACAAAGTCTCAGGATGACAAAAGTACTATGCAAAATAGTGGGGTTATGGTCGTCGTTGAGTCCATGCATTTCTTTAGTTCGAATGATAAAAACCCTGTTATGACATCCGTTTCATACTTTGGAATCCTTGAAGAGATATAGGAGGTTGATTACACGAAATTTAGAGTACCTGTTTTTAAATGTCAGTGGGTTGACAGTAACAATGGTGTGCAAACCGATGAGTTAGGATTCAAATTGGTGGACCTTAATAAGGTAGGTAATAAATAAGAGCCTTTCATCATGGCATCCCAAGCAAAACAAGTGTTTTATATCCGTGATCCTTCTAACAAAAGGTGGTCAGTGGTTCTCCAGGGAAAAAACATGTATAATGGTAGTGAGGGAAATCAAGATTCAACTCTTGATATTTCTGATACTCCTTCTTTCTCAACACGGGTGCCTAATTTCAATGAGGAAAATGAAGTGGATGATGTACATGCTACTCGTAATGATCACCAAGAATGGTTATGGGAGAACTTTACTAATTGACCACAAAGTAAGTTTAGTTTGAGTTATGTTTAAAGTCATATTATATGTTTACATTGATATTTATAAGTTATGTTTACGTACGTTGATCGATATTTATAAGTTATGTTTGATATTTATCCTGACATACTAACAAGTTTTTTTTTGTTTAAACAGGTATACATGGCTGATCCTGAGGATATCCCTCATTCATGCAGCGGGTCAGACCCCGTCTACGGGTAGAAGGTAGTAGTGCCACACGAATGAGGAATTTGACTGCCAACCGTGGTTCAAATCAAAGGATAAGAATAGACTTTGATAATAACCTCAATCCTATTGGGCCAATGGCAGAGCAGTTTAACAGTTTTGTGGTGACCCTTGCTAGAAGCAGGCCTAGTATACTTATTGATAATTGGAAAGATGTACCGGCGAACGTGAAGGATCAGATATGGGAGAGTATTCTGGTATCTATACTTTTACGTCTTGTGTTTGTATGTATCTACTTTATTTTAATCTTAATAATATCATACAGTAATTCGTTTATTCTTTTGGTGTTAATGTAGCTCACCTTTGACATACCGGATACGACGAATATGAAGAAGCGTTTGAAAAAGTATGCTGGTGAACGTTGGAGGGCTTTTAAGGTCGACCTGGGCAGATACCATGTATTCAATCCAACATGTGAAAAGAACCCACTTGAGGTGTACCCGTTTCTTGACCAGGCGACGTGGGATCGCTTTGTTCAGAGTTGACATGATCCCAGCTTTCAGGTTAACTTATTTGATTTGTCTCTAAATTTATGTAATTTCATTAATTTTATTTACTTATGTAATTTAATTGTCTTTTATTTATAACAGGAGAAGAGGAAAAAGGGGCAGGAAAACCAAAGCAAGAATGTCTACCCCCATGTCATGTCTCGTGGGGGATATAAAAAACTTGGTCAGATAATGGTGGAAGAGGAAAAGAAAGCACTTCAGGAAGCAGCATCTCAGGCGGATCCTAACACTGAAAATCGTCCAGAAGTTGTTGATCCACCTCCACCCCCACGCCATCATAAATGGAAGAGGGCCCGACAAAGAAAAATGGGACAATATACATCTGAGGAGGCCCTCCAAGTAGTTGAGAAGATTGTAAGTATAGTTTGAATTGTAATTGTCATTTTAAGATTGTTACCGAATTGTAATGTGACCTGATATTTTATATGTTATAGGATGCCTTGGACGAGCAGGTAACCCAAGGAACCTTTGTTCCTAGAGGACGCGATGATATCTTAGCTGCTGCCATCGGTAAACCAGACCACCCGGGCCGTGTCATTGGTGTTGGATGGGGCGTCGGCATTCGCCAATACCATGGTTCATCTTCACACCAATGCCACAGGGATGTTGATGCAGATAGAGCACGGCTAAAACAGGAGATTGCAACTGAGCTTAGACAGGAGATGGCCGAGCAGTTTGCCCAGCAGCTGGCAATATTGACTTCTATGTCCCAGCAGATGACAGCCGGTGTCCAACCCTCTGTCCATGTGAGCATTAAGGGCTCATGTGATCCTCCTCATCAGCCTGAAAATGATGATGATGGTGATGATGACGACCCTGATAGGTGTGAGCTGTATGTTGATGATCATCATGATCGCCGCTTAGTGGCATTGGGGAGGGCACATAATAACTTCGGTAATACCATACACCATCGTTTATTACCGGATGATCAGGTGAGGGTCGTTGTTGAGATTATTCGAGATGCTGATGCTCGAGTCCCTGTGCCCACTGAGGAGGTTCAAACAGTGGGTCAGGCCCCCGGTAACTTCATCCCCTGACCAAGAAGACTGGTCAGCTTTCTTGTTGCATCTGAGGTATTCAGTTAGTTGTGTTTTTCTATATTCATAGTTGAAATTATTTATTATTGTTTAAAGATAATGCTTTATTTTTATTTTTTATAGGATGTTGGAAATGATATTCTGCCTAAAAGGTCGGATCCAAGAAGACCAGAGATGTCTGCTCCTGCCAATGTATTCATTTGACCATTTAATTAATTAAGAATGAAATAACTTATATGTGATTACTAATATATATCTTTGTTGTTTAGGGGATCGACAAAGGGGAAACCTGGTAATGTTTTTAAACTTTTGGCTATACAGGTTGTTACCATGGAGAATGACGCAGCTTTGGTAAGGTTAGAACATGGTGCCAGTCCAGGTGACGAACTGTATATCCCAAAGAAGGAACTTATGGAGATTGTACTCGATAAAGAAATGGCTAGTTCTGCACACCTATCGTTATGGTGCACGTAAGTACATTTTATTTATAAGTTAAGTAATTAAATTTTAAATACTATGATAATGAACATGTTTTTTCAATATATTAGGTATCTGCATCATATGTTAGTTGATCAGGATAACCTAGCCCTTTATGGGTTCATTGACCCTATGTTCATTCAGGGTGATGTTCTCCTAGCATCAGAAGATCCAATCACCACCATACGTGATATACTTGCCCGAGACGATCATCAATTCTACCTTGCATCTTATCTCAATACGTAAGTACCGGTTAGTTAATTATAACTATATATGACTTAGTCACTAATTGTTCCGCAAATACAGCAAGCATTGGCAACTGTTGATCTTGTACCCTAGGATGAACGTCGTGGTCTTCTTCTGCTCAATTGGAAATAAGCCGGCGAATGAACTGAAGATGATCATCGAAATGTAAGTATTAAAATACTTTATAATCAGTAATGCAGTTGTTTTAATTGTCTGAAATCTATTAGATATACTTTAATTAATGTTTATTTTGTCATGATAGTTCTATTAACGCAAACCACATGTTTCGTGGTGAAAGGCGTCAGGCTATCAGATGGATTATTCCTAACGTAAGATATTTATTAGTTCAAACACTTCAAATGCAGTGGGTATAATTATTGATTTCTATTTAATTCCTCATATTCTAATTGAGTTTCATTTGTACGTAGTCCCGTATACAACGTGGATCATGGGAATGTGGATACTATGTGATGAAGTGGATGTTCGAAATTATCTCCTCCAGGATCACTGAAAGATGGCACGAGATAAATGTTAATTGGTAACAATTAGAAGTAACAGTTATAGATTCGTTATATGTTTTATGTTAGTTTATTACTTAAAAGATATAATCTTTTGTCCAATTAAACTTGTAGATATTCAACAATCCAACTCCATTATCTGATTCCGACATCAACAACATAAGGAGGTGTTGAGTAACTTTCTTTCTTGAAGTGTAACAACCATAGTTTGTATATATGTAGTTAGTTTAAAAAACTGTCATGTACTAGCTATAGTGTACTTTTGACTTATTATATGTATTTTGATATGAAATCTATAATATATCATGTAGCTTTTTGGTTTCTAATTATCTTTGTTGTCTAAATGTAATTGAACGTACATATGTATTGTTCGTAATAAATTCAGTATATATTATTTTAGTGTGTTTTTGTTGTACAAAAGTTATTGTCTTGAGAATATTTAGAATATGTTATACTGGTATTGATCTGGATTACTGAAACAGGAGAAAGGAATGATAGAAATGTAAAAAGAGTTTAAAAAAAATGAGACTTTAGACATCGGTTACTCAAAAACCAATGTGGAAAGTGAAATTTCCACAACGGTTTTGGTTAAAACCGATGTGGAAAGTGATATTTCCACATAGGTTATGGGATAACCCATGTGACGAATGAGCTTTCCACATCGATTATTTAGAAAACCACTATTAACAATGTACTTTAAACATCAATTTTAAAACCTATGTGAAAAGTAACAATAAACAACATCGGTCTTTTCAACATCAGTTTGAAAACCGATGTGAAAAGCCAAAAATAATCGATGTGGAATCCTTTTTCTACACCAGTGATCTTGACTTGTGCATGCCTATTTAAATCCATCATCATTATTTATACGTTATCTTAGAGGTCGCGCTAGATAATTTCCAGTGTGGTTTGGGCATCAGTTCATCAGTCAGGTCTATCGTTTTTGTTTTAACAAGAAAGGGTGTAAGCAAATTTCGAGGACGGAATTTCTTGAAGGAGGGGAGAAATGTAACATTCCAAAAATTGACTACTAGTCAATTTGATAGGAATTAAATTATTAGAATTATTATATTTCAATTTTGAAGTGATTAAAATCTCATAAGTGACTAAAAAAAGGTTAAATAGATAGTTTGAGTGTTTTAGGCCCAATTTTGTATAATAGACTTCCTATGACTAGATACCTAACTTCCGATGGATATTTCATAACCAAAGAGAACTTGATTGAATTCGAGGTCTTCATAAGAAATGTATCTCTATCTCTTAGCTTTCCATAGGAACCAAATTCGTCCTAATTGGATTCTTGTAACACAAGCTATGACCAAATGCGTACACACTATTCATGTTCCAGTGTCATAACCATTTTTTTAGATTCTATACCCGTTTTGACCATCTAAACGTCCGCTTAAGATTTTGTAGTATTCATAAAAGTTGTAGACAATTCTTTTATATTTCCAACGATATAAAATTTATAATTTTTGGATGTCTATAACTCAAGATATGTACGAAATACAGCATCATATGCAGAGTAAGCGGGCTTAGCGCGTTTTTACACTTTTTTGGCTATTGGGGGCTCTATAAATAGAATTTTAACACTCTTAGGGTGCATTTTTGAACCCTAATTACACCTATAAACTCAGAAATGGCTAAAAAGATAAGAAATTCAAGGATTAAGAAGAGAGAGTTGTGGAAGAGGGAGTCTAGGAAAAGGAAGATGAGGATAATTCTTGGCAAACGTTAGGATTCGCCGTATGAAACGCTTAGAGCTATTTGGAGGTCTTTAAGAGGTGAGTAAAAACAACATTTTCTCAATCTTCCATGTTGCAAACGATTTGGGGAACTGAGTTTTTAATTTAAATAATGATTTTTGGAGAGTTTTGAATGCAAGAACCAATAGTTGATCAAATTCTATTTTCTAAATTGGGGGTTTTATATAAAAACGAAATTAATATTAAATTAAGTGATTATTACTATGAATTAAGTGATTATATATGAAATTGGTACGAGTTTATGGTTGATTGATGTGTCTTTATATGTTATATGATGTTATAGTGTTGTCGTGACATGCTTTGTTGTGTTATATGATGTGATAGTGTTGCCGTGACATGCTCTGTTATGTTATATGATGTTATCGTGTTGTTGTGACAGGCTCTGTTGTGTTATATGATATTATAGTGTTGCATCTATTGTGTTATATGATATTATAGTGTTGCAGTGACATGCTCTTTTACATTATATGATGTTATAGTGTTGTCGTGACATGCTCTGTTACGTTATATGATATTATAATGTTGTTGTGACATGCTCTATTATGTTATATGAAGTTACAATGTTCCTCAAAATGACATTATGTCATTGTTAGTGATACATGGAGTCTGAGAACCCGTTTAGAGGTCATCTGGGATGACATATTACATTATGCATGAGTTGGTCATCACCTTCCCGGAAGGGATGACGGTATACATTCTATTCCGGGAATTGGATGAGAGATATCACCATCTGGGATGAGATATCGAATTATTGAAAATATCCACATCTGGGATGAGATATGAGATACCTCCATCTGGGATGGGGAAGGCAGTGGGACACCATTGCATGGATATGAGTTCATAGACCTTAGTGGATCTGCGAGTCACACCAGTTCTGGGAACCAAAGAGTTAAATCAAGTGATTCTGAGAATCACCGAGTCGTGTTCATAGAGTTGTATTAGAATATGCATGATTGACATGATTAAAAGCTTGAGATGTGAATGTTTTGACTACCAGGTTATTCTTTTAATTATATGTGATTTGAAACAATTTTTGCTTATTTTAAAGGGATTATTATGTATATAATTTTTGTGAGTACCATGGTTGATTTTTTGGTTACCGTGCCGACTGAGAACAACACTATTTTACGAACCTTTTTATTAAATTGTTTTTATTCACTGGGAGTATAAATCTCATTAAAATTGTTGTTTTCAGAGAAAGGAGACGTCGCTTTTGAGAATGAGCAGGCTTGAAGACTTAGTACTTGATTTTATATATTTATTATATTTGGTTAGTATTATGTTCAATAAGGAGCCATTTGTGGCTAGAACCATATTATTATAATTTTTATCGTAGGGTTATTTTTAGTAGACGTCCGAGTTTTGAGGCAATTAATTTTATTTATGTAAGGATTATCTTACAAATGTTTCACTACAAGAAAGTCACGATTTAGCGTCGAACTATTAGCGTAGGCCACGACTCCGACGCTATAGCGTCGGCCAAGCTGACGCAAAATGGACGCAATACTGTTACCCGATTTTATTTTTTTTTACTTTGGATTCAATTTTGCGTGGGCCAAGCCGACGCTATTTTAAGACATTTTTCGTCGGTTTTGGCCGACACTACGTTGATCAGTGTATTAGCGTCGGACCTGTCGACGCTATAGTGGGCTGGAGCTAATATTTTCCCTCTTTTGTTTCATTCTTCTACACTATCCTTACCGCGCACTGATCGAGAGCTCGAAGACTTCGCGGGATCGGACAAACTTGCGCAGCCGTCGCCACCGCTGCAGCACCATCGGTCTCCTTCGTCGCCGCCGGTATGTTTCTTTATCACTATCTTTCCTTCTCCTTCACTTGTTACATGGTTCGTGTGTACATGCCTAAAAAAACCAACGAATTAAAAAAGAGACGAAAACCCTCACGCCTCACCTTGCCTCGCCTCAGCCCCTGCCTCCTTCCCGTCGACGCTGCTCCAACGGCGTCGTCATTGCCGTCGCGGTGCTCCCACGCTGTCGAACTCTGCTGTCGCGCTGCTAAAACCCTCACCTCACCACGCCGCCATCTCGTTGTTGGTCGTGCTACTGTGCTGCCGTTGGGCTCCATACCTCCCATCGACCTGCCTCTTCAATCTTGCATGTTTGTATTCCTATTCTCCTGTTTTAATTGGACATGATTCTTCTGATATTCCACTTTTCATGATGTTGTATTGGGGCACATTGGTTGATGAAGCATCGATGAGTTTCTTTATTGTTGGGTTCCTTTTTATTCATTATTCTGTCTTGAGTTTTTGTAGTTTCCCTATCTGAGGTCCTTTCCAAATTGTTTATGCTATACTTGAGTGACAAAAATGACTTTTACTTGGTCCTGTGAAGAAATACTATTGTCAAGATGTAATTTTGTTTGGCTGGGTCTACTTGGTTTTTTGGTTTATGAAACGGGGGAGCCAATTTTTTGGAGTGATCAACTGCCATGAGCTTGTAGACATAGAAAAATTAAAGACAATTTTACAGAAATCAAGCACCAAGAAAGACATACGAAGAGCTATATTGCTCAATGCTTGAAAAAAAAGTTAACTTATACACCTCATGCTTAGTGTGCTGTTTTGACTCCTGCTTTATAGTTTACTAGTATTTTTTATTTATTTATATAAGCCTTTGGGATGTTGTTGTTGCCACATGTAACAGGGCAGTCTTCTTCTTCGGCATTCTAGTATTGGTATAGGATGTTTCTTTCTTTTTTGTTGGCTTTTAGTCTTGGTGGAACTCTTGGGCTTGTCTTTCTCTTATATTATATAAAAAAAAAATCTAAGCTTAATAGGGGGTTTTAAGCTAAAGAGAAAAATTGTAACATAGAACACACATGGGAAAAATCTTAATTCAAAGTCATATTTGTTCTTCAAATGGAATTCCCTTAATGACAACCGCCAACCCAAGTTTAATCGGGCATGTCGGTGTTTGTGGGTGCTGATTCGGTGAGTTGGTGTGCTAGTCTTACATTTTTATTTCACAGTTGTGATTCAGGAATGTGCTGGTGTGTATCTTGCGGTTGGAATGGTTGTTTGTTGCTATCAGGATTTTTATTCTGTCATTGGATCTGTTTTTGGTTGTTGCTCGCATGGATTTAATGTAGAACTGAGTTTTTAAAATGCTAACGCATGTCTGAAATTTCATTGTTGGATTGCTTTGGTAATGTTTGATAGCCGTAGCCCGTACTCTATTGGGGAAAAGGGGGCACATCATATTGACTCATTCCTGTCAAAAGGGAATGATAAATGAATGAGGGAGAAACAAAAGGGAAATTTAAACATCTTGGCAGATCCGTTTGTTGAAGGCAGAACAGAGGGATAGGCTTTTATATTAACAGAAGTTAATATAGAAAGTAAGGATAAGAATGTGGAGGAATTTTCGGGTTTATTATTCTCAGAAGAAACTATAACTATAAATTTTCAGAAAGGAGAGAAGATATCTCCCCAAATATCTAAAGTCCTCTGATGATAAAAGGGAACAGAAAAAATGAAACTGGAAAAAAAATGTTTTTCCTTATTCTAGTCCTCACAAAGTAACTGCTAACAATTGTTTAGAAATTGTAATAAAAATTGCAAGGATTGTTTAGAAATGTGAAAAATATGCAAATTTGAATAGTTTACCATCTGTTTCTTGTGACATAGAAACACATGAGTTTGTGATTGTATGCATATTGTTCTATTATCATTGACGAGTGAATAATGATATTGGTCGTTCTTTGTTTGAAAGCTTCATTCTTCTTCTTTCTCTGCCAATTTCGCATGGCTAATCCTCCAATAGACCCTTCCAATCCTCTTTTCTTAAACCCAAATGAAAACCCTGGTGCATTCAATGTTTCTACTGTTATGGATGGTACCAATTACCATTCATGGTACCAATTAAACTTGTCTCAAACAAGTATGCTTTTAATATCAACCATGAAAGAAATTGAATGTGAAAGATCCCTTTTTGACATTTACTGAGTTCTTATTTTGTGCAGTAATATTTACTGAGTTCTTATCCTTGCGATGATAGAAAACATATTTAGGAAGTTTATGAAAACTATAATTGGCATCCCATATATGGATGTATCATCTAAAGACCTTGTAGTAAGAAAATTTGGTAGCTAATGAATTGGACTCAGTTTCACATGTTTGTAACAACCTTTCATTGGAATTCTCAAATATTTATGTTTGTGGATTTGGGTTGGACCTGGGCTCTAAATCTCAATCCATTTGAAATGACGATTAGCAGTTTAAACTTCTCAATTGCTACATTTTTTCAGTTTCATTTTTTATACACTAACACCCAGAATGCATTATTGGATAGGAAACATGAATAAGGATGTAATTGGATTTATATTGTGGCTCTCTCTTCACTACTCATTCTCATAGTTTTTGTGTATTGATGGTTGGGTACAAGTACATCTTTACTTGCAATGCAATCTTTGTGAAGTTAAAAAAATGCAATCCATGTTTAATGGATCACTAACTTGGAGCTGAAAAAGAATGACTGTCACATGCTTTGTTGTTTCTTTATATGCGTGTAAATAAACCATTTTATGAGGAAGTTTTGCACATCAACCAGCTTTGTGTAGAGGAAACTGTTGACCCCATTTTGCTTTCTTCTGTTTGTGAAGCCAATCTATCATATTTGTTTGGTTTTGGTACTCACTACTCACTTTACTCTGCTCTTTATTTCTAGCTAGTGGATTTCCATTAACCTGTTGCTTACCGAAGAATACAAGCAAAGATCAAACCTGTTACTCCTTTAGATCCCACGAAATCCTGCTCTTGAAGGTCAGTGTTTTATTTGTTTCTAACTGGAACTTGATGTTTCCCTATGATGATTTTTTTTTACCAAGCCATATAGTTTTGATTGGTTTTGTGAAACAGTTGCTAATTGCTATTGCATATCCCTTCCCCTAAATTAATCCATTATCATGCATCTGTATAGCATTTGACACACTTCTTACCTTACTGGTTTGAGGTTAAATTTGATTATCACGTATTTAGATCTTTATTGTGTATCTAAATACTAAACATACATAAACATGCACCTAGTGATTTATTTGCATATAGTCAAGTAGCTTCATCCCATCATTATGAATCTGAGTAATTTTGTTTGATACCCCATGTATTTCATGTAATCTTCTTATGTTTAGTTTTCTCTGTGTGTGATGAACCCTTTGAGATGCCTTTTTTAAATTCATGAACAGTTATTGAAATACGATCATGTTGTGTGCTATAAATTCATTTCCTGTGATCTAATATCTCTTCTGTACTAATGTACAAGTTTTCCATCCCCCTCCTCTTAGATTAGGATTTTAGATGGACAATGAATTTGAGGATATATGTAGTGGAGAGCAGAGCTCAATAGGTGTGAACTTGTTTGAGATGCATGATGCTGGACTAGGTGCTATACATTGCTATTTTCACAAAAAAATTTCGAAGTTTTTCTGGTACCCCTAGTGGCTGATAACTGTATGTTTACCACGTAGAAAATGGATCGTAGTTGGATGTATGATAGGGTCAATCCTGATAGGCGAGGCTTGAAAGATGAGTTTGTTAGTGGAGTTGAAGAGTTTGTCAACCATGCTAAGGAACAACCCTACTTTTTGTCCGAAGGAGGGATCAGATGTCCTTGTGCAAAGTGTAAGTGCATGAAGCTATTGGCTGCAAGCGAGGTAAAGGTTCACCTGTACAAGTTTGGGTTTAAGACAAACTATTTGATCTGGACTGAACATGGAGAAGTGGAGCCAGATATGGACCTAGGGGGTCATTCAAGTACTTGTCATGTGGATAATGATGATGAATTTATGTCAATGAATCATATGGTGTATGATGCTTTAAGGCCATTTGCCGATGCCTCCCATGTCAATGTTAACATGGGGAACGAGACACTTAATGAAGACGAGATGCCCAATCCCGAAGCTCAACGGTTTTACGATACATTAATCTCTGCAAACCAACCCATTTGTGAAGGAGCTACCGAATCTAGGTTATCAATATCTGTTAAGCTTTTGGCAGGTAGATCTAACTGGCATGTTCCTCAAAAGGGAATAGATTATTTTGCACAAATGCTTTCCAACGTAGCTAAAGAGCTAGGATCAAAACAATGCTTACCCGAGAACCATTACCAAGCAACAAAGTTGGTGTCTAAGTTAGGGTTAAAGGCTGAGAAGATTGATTGTTGTGTAAATGGTTGCATGTTATATTACAAACTGGATAGAAACTTATCTGAGTGCAAATTTTGTCAAGCTGCAAGGTATGTTCCTCCAAGGAAAGGGATGGGAAAACACAAAAATGTTCCGGTGAAGAGAATGTTTTATTTGCCAATCATTCCTAGGTTACAAAGATTGTATGCATCAATAGAATCTGTGGCTCGAATGAGGTGGCATCATGAAAATAAGGCGAGTTCGAACGTTCTACGCCATCCGTCCGATGGGAAGGCATGGAAACACTTTGATGATGTTTATCCAGATTTTGCCAGTGAGCCAAGAAATGTAAGATTGGGCCTATGTGCTGATGGGTTTACACCTTACATCCAAGCGTCGACTTCTCCATACTCATGTTGGCCGGTCATAGTTACGCCTTACAATCTTCCCCAAAAATGTGCATGACCAAACCATACATGTTCTTGACTTGTCTCATTCCTGGACCATCTAACCCAAAATCAAAGATAGATGTTTACTTGCAGCCCTTGATTGATGATTTGCAACATTGTGGAGATTTGGTGTTTTGACTTACGATATCTCGATGAAACAAAACTTTCTCATGAGAGCATGCTTAATGTGGACAATTAATGATTTTCCAGCCTATGGCATGTTATCTGGATGGGGTACACAGGGTAAATTGGCATGTCCTTATTGTATGGAAGACACAAAAGCTTTCACCTTGAAATATGGTGGAAAAAATTCTTGGTTCGATTGTCATCGTCGATTCCTGCGCGAAAAATCATTCTTTCGGAAAGAAGTAAAAGGGGTTTTACAAGAAACAAGGATGAGAAAGATGGCCCACCTTACATGTTAATAGGGCAACAAATCTGGGAATTAGTTCGTGATTTCCCAAAAGTGACAGAGGTTGGTTGGGGCAGATTGCAAGGGTATGGCGGGTATCATAATTGGACCAAACAAAGTATATTTTGGGATCTTCCATACTGGAAGGACAACTTGTTAAGGCACAATCTTGATATGATGCACATAGAGAAGAATTTCTTTGATAATGTGCTAAACACTCGTCATGAATGTCAAGGGTAAAACAAAGGACAATGAAAAGGCGAGAATGGATATATCTGTGTTCTGTGCACGCAGGACTTGGAGATGCAACCCTTACCTAATGGAAAGATGGGAAAGCCAAAGGCAAGCTACACTTTGTCACCGAGAAGATGCAAAGTTAGTGTGTAAATGGATTAGCGAACTGAAAATGCCAGATGGCTACGCTTCAAACCTTGCTAGGTGTGCCGATGTCTCCAAGGGTAAGATGCATGGGATGAAAAGCCATGATTGTCATATATTCATGGAGTGCTTACTCCCAATTGCCTTTCGTTCGTTGCCGAAATGTGTATGGAAAGCACTAACTGAATTAAGTCGATTCTTCAAAGATCTATGTTGTAATACATTGAGGATGGACGACTTGGTTAGATTGGAGCAAAATATTCCCATCATCATATGCAAGTTGGAAAGGATTTTTCCACCGGGATTTTTTGATTCAATGGAGCATCTTCCAATTCACCTACCCAATGAAGTAATCCTTGGTGGTCCGGTTCAATATCGGTGGATGTATCCATTTGAAAGGTAATTAAATTAATTTTTTAAGTATTTACATCTTGATTTCTTTCGAATTCAAAGATGTATGGTCATTTTACATGTAGATTCATGGGCGACGCAAAGCGGGCGGTGAAAAATAAGGCTAGAGTGGAAGGTTCCATATGTGCTTTCTACTTACAACGTGAGACAACCTATTTCTGCTCTCACTATTTCAAGACCTTTAGCTTGTTGCCTACCACAAGTTTTAGGAACGATCCTCGATCGGGACATGAAGGCGTCCACCCAACGCTATCACTCTTGAACAAATCTGGTCGTCCTAGCGGGAAGTGTCAAACCCATTGGCTTACAGATGATGAATGGAAATCTGCTCATGTGCATGTGCTGATCAATTGCCATGAGGTTAAATCATATCTTGAGTAAGTAAAATTTGTATCCCTTCAAGTGTACATGTGTGCTTGACGCATTGAGTATTGTAGAGTTACTTATCAAAATTGTGCTTGATGTCAGTGCATTCTTGCAAAATCACTCCATCAATGATCAAGATGCTTCTGGTCGTATACATGCAGAATTTCCCACGTGGTTGAAGGAATATGTAAGTGTAATGTACAGAAATGATGAAATTATTAGCAATCACACCCTCTAAGCATATGTGTCTCTTCTATGTAGGTTTATGATGATAGGAATAGGGTGATCAACACAAACATAAAGGCATTAGCTTGGGGTCCTATAACAAAAGCAACATCATGGCACATGTACTTCGTAAATGGGTACAGGTTTCACACTAAGGATTGGAGTGATGGTAAAAAAACCATAAATTGTGGGGTGCATGTAAAAGGTGTTACTGAAGGAGGAGAAGATGATTTTTACGGCATTATCCAACGTATCTTTGAATTGGAATATCATGGTTTGAGTAATAAGATTGCTATATTTTACTGTGAATGGTTTGATCCAACAAGGAATAGAGGCACAAGGGTCCATCCACATTATAATATTGTCGATATTAAGATGAATAGACGGTATGGTCGATATGATCCGTTCATTCTTGCAGAAAAAGCAAGACAAGTATATTATGTCCCTTATCCAGAAACGTGTAAAGACCTACGTGGTTGGTCTACGGTAATCACCACAAAACCAAGGGGTCATGTGGAAGTCGAGGACATAGAGGATGAAGAGCCTTATCAGGCTGATGAGATGTCACCCGTTGTACCAATTACAGAAGTTGAACCATTACAAGGCTTACTTGATGAAACCATAAATGGGTTCGAACAAATAGTTGACCGTAATAACGATTCAATGGATCACGATGGTCAATCAGAAGATGAAGGTGTTTCGATAGAATGTAGTGATAAAGATGAGGAGAAGGGGGAGGACGAGGATGAGGATGAAGACGATTATGAGGATAGTGACGATGATTAGATTAGATTATATGTTAAGAATATGCATTGTACTATTTTAATATGTATCCTAATGTGTCTTAACATGCACAAGTCAACTTTACATATATGTTTAGAATATGTATCTAACTATTTTAATGTGTATCTTATTATTTACAAGTTCAACTTTATATGCATGATTAGATCATATGTATATCTATATGTTATATTTTGCACTACAGTAGATGTCAGGACGAGGTCGAGGGAAGATGCCTACCAATAGAGGTCGAGGGAGGCTTCTACGACCTGGCGATCTTGCTGCAGAGACACACCGCAAAATCCGTCAGAGACAGACTACAGAACCACCTTTTGAGCCTATAGCACCGCCGGTCCTTCCTTCCCAGCCGGTCGTCACACCACCACCTTCCGAGCCTACCCCAGACGTAGTCACTATGATCCCTACTCCGGGATACATGCCCCCTAGGCAATTTGAGTGTGGTTCATCTTCATACCGCATGCCACAGGAGCCTGTGTTGCAGCAGCCTCCCCACAAGGAGGTAAACCAACATGAAGAGGTTCAGGAGGGGGATGAGGAGCATGAGGAGCAGGAAGGGGGGGAGGAGGAAGAGGAGGGGCATGACGAGCACGCCCCTCGTCAGCGTTGACCGAGGCAGTACCAGAAGGATGCTGACGGGAAGATCATTATATGTCCTATTGGGAAAGGGTAAGTTGGAACTTTCTTTGTTTCTTTATATATTTATTAAGCACTTGGTTTTATATATGCATTTGATTTGACATTTGACATTGAGTTTGGATTTTTGGTAGGTGGACTCCAGCAGAAGTTGCTGCTGATGCGATTAAGTTTGCCATCACCTCACAATTTCGGGGTGTTCACCATTGCTGGACTGTGACCCCTGATGAAGTGAGGGACATTTGGTGGGCTAGATTTAGGGTAAGTTCTATATTGCTTTTTATTATTAGTCGGTGTAAGGGAGTATTTTAGTAGATTGCTTTTCATTCAAGTTGTTTATCTTTAAGCCTACGTTTGTTTAATTAACACAAGTTCACAGTTTTATTCAAGTTAACACATGTGAAGAGCTTATATATATACTTATTTATCTGATTAACTATTTTGATTAATTCTTCTTGCAGGATAGAGTTTCTTGGGATCCTCGTCATTACGACACCATCTTTAAGGTCTTTCAGCAAAAATGTGCAAAGCGTCTTTCTGACATCCTCGGCAAGAAGAGGAAGAAGGGGACGCAACCTAAATGGATGGGGGACGAGGCATGGATTGGTCTTCTTGAATATTGGCAAAGTGATGCCTTCCTAAAGATATCGACACAAAATAAGACCAATCGGGCTTTAGAAAAGGGTGGTGCAGTTCACACGACAGGTCGCAGATCTCACCTTGAGGTGGCACTAGACATGGTATGTATTTACTTAATATTCATCGTTTAGTCCATTTTCATATACTGATTTTCTTTGTAAATGAACATGTGTTGGCTTTTTGGGTAGGTCCAAACAAGTCAGGGGCCTGTGGATCCTACTGAGTTTTTTAGAGCCACCCACCAGAAGAGTTCTGGCGAATGGGTTGATAGCCGCTCAAAAAGAACATATGTAAGTTGGTCTTATACATCATTTTTATATAACTTTGTTATCAATGTATGTACCTTAATAAGATTTGTTTGTGTTCTTTACTAGGAAGAGTATCGCGAGCGTTTGATTCGAATCTGAGACACGGGTTAATGACGCCTCCACGAGATGGGATGGAGGAAGTGGATGGGGCGAGGAAGCTTCAATTGTGGCGAGGATGTTGTTGGGGGTAGGACCCGGGGACGATGTTACGGAACTGCAGACATGTCTTTGAACGTCCGTCGTGGTATGTCTTCATTAACTCAGGGAGTCTCATGTGTCTTCTAGCCATGGTAATGGGTTTGAGACCGAGGAGGTCGTTGCACTTCGTGAGGAGGCTACCAGAGCTAGGGAGGAGGCAGCCAAAGCTAGGGAGGAGGCTGCATTAGCTAGGGAACAGACTGTCAATTTGGAGGCCCAGTTTCACGCTATGATGGAGCGAATGGCAGCTTTAGAGCGTAATAGTAGTCGAGGTCGTCCGCATCCTGATTATGATGACGATCTTGACGACCATTCGTTAGATTAGGCATCATGTCATGGTCCCTCGCAGATGTTGATTTCCTTTACTTTAGACATTTCGCATTTACTTTTCAAGTACTTTGAAGTTTGTGTTCATTTACTTTGTTATGTACTGTGTGGATTATCATGGGCAGTTTTGGTTCATCAACAATTATACAAGCTGTTCTTGAGACAGAAGTATTATAATGGTTTTTGAGTTGTAAGTGGAGAAAGAGTTGGTTCTATTATGTTTTTTTTTTGTTGGGTGATATTTCATGTTTTATGCTTTATTTGACTCTGTTAGACTTGTTAAAAGGTTGGAGTACCGCAAGTGCTAAAGCAGGGCTATTATTGTTTATTAAGGATATCGGTGCTAAAGCAGGGCTATTATTGTTTATTAAGGATATTTTTTATTTTATATTTCCAGGTTTGTAATAATATAGCTACATAATAAAAAAAAAATTTAAAAAAAAAAATTTATTTGCGTAGGCTTGGCCGACGCTAAAGCCTACGCTATAACAAAGTAAATTAGTGAATGCTGGGCCGACGCTAATTTTAGCGAAGACCAAGTCGACGCTAAAATGATCTGAAATAGCATGGGCTTAGGCCGACGCTAATTTTAGCGAAGGCCAAGCCGCCGACGCTAAAATGATCTGAAATAGCGTGGGCTTAGGCCGACGCTAATTTTAGCGAAGGCCAGGGCCGACGCTAAACTGCTCTAACAAAGCGTCGGCTTTTAGCGTCGGTCATTCCCTATTGTCTTTGCTGCCACTTAAAGCCGACGCTAAGTTTAGCGTCGGTCATTCCCTATTGTCTTTGCTGCCACTTAGCGTCGGCTTTTAGCCGACGCTAATTTTAGCGTCGGCCATCATTTGCGAGGCTAAACGTTGCGTCGAGGCTTTTAGCGTCGACCACGACACCGACGCAAAGCCGACGCTAAAGTGGCCGTTAGCGTCGGCTTTTTCCTTGTAGCGTGGGCTTTTGGCCTATGCTAAAAGCTTATTTTCTTGTAGTGTTTATTTTGAAATTATTGAGGTATTTTCAAATATATATATATAATTTGTGGAAATTTTATTGGAGTTTTATGCCTTATTAAAAGTTTTGAAGAATTTTATTACATTTTTTTGTTGGGTTACTAATGTAACGAAGGGCATTACAAAGTAGATATACACATAGATTCAATATATAGATATACGCAGTAACAAGCTCTGATATCATAGTGCAAAAACTCTGTTAAAATTGTAACACAAGTTTACGTGTAAATCTTGTTTATCTTAAACTTTCAAATCCTCACACATAGTGAGTTCTTAGATCAAAGCTTTAAATCTCTTTGTTAGAGTTAGAGCCTGAAGAGGCCTGGTAGAGAAAGAATACTTGTAGTCTGAAGAGGTGTTGATTACTTGTAAAGCTATTGGATTATAGTGGAGAAAAACCTTTAGGTAGAAGGGACTGGACATAACTCTTGGTTGGAAGAGAGTGAACCAGGATAAAACACTTGCGTGAATCTTCTAAACCCTTATCTTTTACAGTTTTTGTTTATACTAACTGTGGGGTTCTGAATCTGAGTTTATTAACTCTTCAAAAATGTTTTCCTGTTTGTGTGTTGTTTTTATTTTTTTGCTTGTAAAAGGATTGAGAAAATATTTTTTTTCGAAAATCTGTGAAGAAACACAATCTAACCCGCTTCTTGTGTTTCTCTGTGTCAACTTCAAACGCATCACGATAATCTTTGTTCAAAACGGAAATAATTTTAAAGCACCACTCTCTCAAACTTTCAGCACCAACCATCGCATTTGTTACCTGATTAACAAGGCTCGTCTTCCTCCAGCAGTCCACGGCGAACGAGCAAGAGCCAAAAAGGTGCCAACGATTTTCCATTCCATCACTGCACCTTACGCACAGGGAGCTGCAATGAACATGCCTCATGTGCAACTGGTCTCGGGTTGCCAAAGCTTCTCTAAAGGCACGCCACAGATGCAACTTCACTCTAGGAGGCACTTGAAGACTGCAGATCAGGTTCCAATCTCCTTCACACCTAAGGTTGCTCGCATCTACTAACTTGTTCGTGGCTATATAATAGCCAGTTTTGGCTGAATATTGGCCATTTGAGTTTGGAGACCATAATAACTTGTCCTGCACAATACAAGGAAAAAGTGGAGTATCTAAGATGGCCTTGGCTTGATCATTGGTAAACAATAAATGGAACATATTAACATTCCAAACCTTGTAGCCAGGAACCAACAAATCTTTAACTTTTAGCCGCTCCACACCCTCCACGGCATTATTTCTATCAATGTTAGCAATATCACCACGCAACCACGGGGTCTCCAGGACATCAATATTATGACCATCCCCTATACACCAACGAGCACCCTCCTTTAGAATAGCTTGAGAAGACCACAAACTCCTCCAGCAATAAAAGGGATTATGACCTATAGTTGCACCCAATAAATCACCATTAGGGAAGTATTTTACCTTAAAAATTCTAGAAACTACACTACATGAAAATAAGTGAATAGTGACGAAAATATAGCGGCGGTTACATAAACCGCCGCCGGTTAATGGATAACCACCTAAATTAGAGGCGGTTTTAATAAACGTCGTAATCAAATAAATTTTTGCGGCGGTTTTTTGTTAAACCGCCACAATTATTATTAAATTCTCGGCGGTTTAAGATGAACCGCCGCAATATAGAGCAGATTTTAATAAATAATAAATTATAGCGGCGGTTTGTTTTAAAACCGCCACAATTATTATTAAAATCTCGGCGGTTTAAGATGAACCGCCGCAATATAGAGCAGATTTTAATAAATAATAAATTATAGCGGCGGTTTGTTTTAAAACCGCCACAATTATTATTAAAATCTCGGCGGTTTAAGATGAACCGCCGCACTATAGAGCTGATTTTAATAAATAATAAATTATAGCGGCGGTTTATTTTGAAACCGCCACAATTATTAAAAATCTCGGCGGTTTATGATGAACCGCAAAATTAAGGTGTTTTTAATAAATAATAAATTTTAGCGGCGGTTTGTTTCAAAACCGCCACAATTATTATTAAATTCTCGGCGGTTTATAATGAACCGCCGCAATATAGAGGTGTTTTTAATAAAGAATAAATTTTAGCGGCGGTTTGTTTCAAAACCGCCACAATTATTATTAAATTCTCGGCGGTTTATAATGAACCGCCGCAATATAGAGGTGTTTTTAATAAAGAATAAATTTTAGCGGCGGTTTGTTTCAAAACCGCCACAATTATTATTAAATTCTCGGCGGTTTATAATGAACCGCCGCAAAATTAATATATTTTTTTAATTTTCATAAAATAACCCACCTAAGAAGTAAGAACCCTAACCTAACCTTTATTCTCGGCAGTTTCTTCTTCTCTGCTTACGCAAGGCGATTTCTCGGCAGTTTCTTCTTCTTTGCTTCTCTGCATTCGGTTCATTGCGTTTCCTCGGACTAGTTGCTCTTCTCGCAGGTTCGTTGCGTTTCCTCTTTCTCTTTCCCAAATCACTAACAAACAGCATGTTCCTTTTCCTATTCCTATATTTGTATAATAATTCACATGTATTTTTTTTATTTCCTTTTATTTATAAGAAAAAAGAATGTTGTGATTGATTCTCTGATGTAGTGGTGGTGGTGGTGGTCAACTCCATGTTATGTAAAATGTTCTTATTCTTATCGTTTTGAATCCCTTTCAGGTTTTTGTGGTGGGTCTCGCAACGAAACCGCTGGGTCCAAGAACCCGGTCCCTAATACTCCACATCGCAAACTTCTTCATCGCAAACCACCCTTGGATCTCGAACCGGACAAGTCAACTACTTCCTTCTCACTTTTCTAGGTTTTATGCATTCATTCCAACATTTCTGTTTCGTTAACAATAATTCTTAGATCTGGTTCACTCTATGTTGGCTTCTTTCCATTTTCGTTCATCCACGACTTCTTTTGGTTCGTTAGAATCGTGCAAAAAACCGAGATTATATCATTCATTAACTTTGGGGGATAATCAAATCAATGTTTAATTTGCTCTGATTATACAGCATCCTTTATTTTCTGCTCCATTTTTCATTTTCTTGCTGCACCTTAATTTGAATATGAATTACACTTTGCCTTATACTTTTGGTCACTGATATGAAATCTACAAGTGCGAAGAGGTTTGGTCTATAATAGTCTTGGGTGGAGAGAGTGAATGTTGAGAGGGTTCAGTTTTAATAGAGTAATGTATTGATGTTTGTTTCACCACACAGTAACTTGTATATAATACATGTATATCAATGAAAGTTGAAATCTCGGAAGTTCTCAGAATATTTGTTTCACGACCTTTCATTTTCTATTATGATTGTATTGATGGTTGTTGCAAATTGCATTCTTATTAAAGTGACAAGAATATGAGCAATGAGAGTTTTCAAAAGCAAATGGAGACGTAAAAAGAACAAAAAATGAAGTTAAAAGGAAATTTCATTACTTATGAAGTAAAACTCATATCAGTTGAACCATCAATACATATATAATATTGTTACAAAAAATGATATTGGTTGAGCCATCAATGTTATGAAGTTTTCCTGATTGCCAATTCATGAATAACATACTCTATCTCCTGTCAAGATCAAGCCTATCAAAGTGACACTAGATGTTGCCTCGTAATGCCATAAATATGGTTTAGGAACACTTCTATGGACATTACACTGCAACAAACTTTGAGTGTTCTGGTGAGGACTGTTTTCACATGTGCCTAATGTGAGTGCTAGACTTTGATTAGATATATGTTTAATATGAGGATTTGGTCTCATTCTCTTTCTCTTGGGTCTGGTCCTGCTTCTTCCAGTTATCTTGTTTTATCTATTTTTTCTTGAGTTTTGTGTGTTCTTTGGTGATGGTGTGTTTTTTTCTCCTTGAGTCTTCTGTGAAATTATTGGTTGTCAAATCTTTTTCTTCATGCTTTTCTGGGCCTTTGCTTTTTGGCTACTGCATATGGGCAAGAACTCTTTTGGTTCTCATCACTGCATGATTGTCCTCTTGGTGATGTGTGTTGCTGCTAGTATCTTGTTTTTTAATTTCAGCATTTACGAAATGGTGCTGCAGCGATGCAGTTGAGAAAAAAAAGGGAAAAAGAATAAAGAACAGAAAGGAAAAAAATAAAAAAGAAAAGAAAAATAGAAAAAAATAGAAAAAAAAAAGGAAAAAAATAGGGGGATCACTGGATTTTTGTAGTTTTCATACCTTTCGGATCTCTTTGGTTATGTTCTTTTCACGTGGCTGTTTTTGTTTTTGGTTTCTCTATCAACATATGTTGTGGTTGCTTATGTCAAGTTATACTCGGCTATATGCATTTTTGGCTTTGAGGATTTGGGACAATTAAGGTTTCTTCTATGGAGACTTGGTGATTCTTCTTGGTGGATGTTACAACTAGCTTTGTTGGTCTCTCGTTGGCGTTGGCGAGGATCGAATGGTATTGTATGGCAACCTGTGCTTCATGGTATTACGGCTTTTTAGTTGTGGTGGGGTTGCTTTAGATCATTGGTTTTTTTTTTTGATCCTATTTGGCTTTCATGACTTTTTCGGGAGGCAGAAGTTAATCTTCCTCATAGGGCGTGCTCATATGGCTGAGTTATTTGGATTCTACTTGGGTTGTTTTTTCCTGAACGTGGTTATTTCTTTCTCAAATGGTGGGTTTTGGTAGGTCTATGTAATACAAATGCTGGGTTATTTTAGCTCTAATATTTTAGTTACATTGATCCTTATGCTTATTCCATATTCCTTTGTATATGGGCTGGATATCCCTTTGATCAACAAACATTAGAAGGTGCATGAATTTGTTTTGCTACTATGTAAGTGTACATTGAAACAATTTGCTATCAACAATATTTTTTACTTAGTGCATTTTATGCTTCTGTTTCTAGTTCCTAATACCAATGCCATTATGCCAATGCCAAAATCACAATGCCAATATTGTACAGATTGACCAAGAACAAATATTGTATGCACTAATTGGTGATTCTTTGTATTATCTTGTTTGGTTATCCCAACCACAATCGAGATACACTATATTTTCCAACCAACAAATCCATAGTCAGTTTAATAAACAAACATTCCATGCATGATATTAAGGATAATAAGAAAAAAGAATCACAACTACCCAAATTAGTAAATGCGAGAAAAATAAAATATTCAATGGTAAAGAACATATGATGTTTTCCATCTACAACTGGTAAGGTAAAAATAAAACCAAATCCTCCCATCACCCCCTTCATTTGTAAGTTCTTCGCCTTCACAATCTTCTTACTAGTTGCTAGTTACACTTTGTCCCTATTTTCCAGAGAAACAAAGAATAATTTGTTGATCTCTCTGTATTTATTTCTCGGCAGTTGACTATTGACCTAACTAGCTACTATGCAACAGGGATCTTAAATAAATGTCTTCTACTATAAATTCTAAGTTCTAGTTGCTACTTTCTTTTTTTGTTCTGAGACTCCTTACAATGTTATCAATTACCTTGTTTGTGGCCTTGTAGCATTTCAATTCCTATTGAAGTTTCGAGCAACCTTTGTATTTCCTATCTATATTTCAGATTGGCTTGATTAACTTGGAAATTGAGGACTTCATCAATAAACTAGTGGAGAAAACTCAGCAATTACAGGTAAGCAATTCAACCACTGAAGCTACTAGATTGGTTTCTTAGTGTTGTATTCATTTTAAATAAAGAAAATTGTATTAAAAATAAAATTGAGTTCTTGGTTCCTATACTTCCTGTGTTTCTAGGAAATAATACTAAATTAATTAAAACTAGAATGTGACCCGCGCAACACCCTGGATAAATTTTGGTTTTAATATTATATATTGTTCATTTTGAAATTAATTATTAGTAAATTAGTTGTTAATAGAAGACCGTATTATTTATGAGAAATAGTGAAAGAAAGTAGCTGAATTCCACCTTGGCAAATTTTATTCAATGATGCCTATTGAATATGACTTCATTTTTTTTTATTTTGCCATCTTTTGTCCTAGCCTCGCTGTTGTTGCTTCTTACCTTTGGTTTGTCCTTTTTGCTTCTTCTCGAGCTTTCTATGAGAATTAATTCTTCAACAGAGGATGTTATGTCATGTTTTTTCCTTTTTGTATTTTTTGTTGTCGTGCACTTGATGCTTGATTCTTCATGTGATGATGTTATGTAGACTCTTTGACTTCTTCGTTTTTTCTTTAGTTTGCCTTCGGAATGTGTATGTTAGGCCAATGGCACTGTATGAGTGGCACATTAGTTCATTATAGCTGGTCTTTGGTCTATTCCAGCTTGGCACTGTATGAGTGGCAAAAACACTGGTTGGTTTACACTTTACAGCTGAAGAAAACTGTGTCATTTAACTTGATCACTGTACCATTATCGACTTCTCAAGAGATGCATGCTAGAAATATAATCATTGTTCCCATTTATGTTATTAATGTTACTAACTTACTAACTTTTTATTTCTTTGTTTAAATTTAGAAGGAAAGTTCACAAGTAATGGATAAATCATGGATTACAAAGCCGCGAAACTCTGTTGAGTATGAGCAAGGGGTTAGGGGATTTATTGATTTTGCTTTTGAACATCGTTCAATTAATGACACATCAATATGCCCTTGTAAACGATGTGGTTTTAAGAAACGACAAAGTCGGGATGTGATGTACGATCACCTAATATGTACACCATTCCCAGAAGGATATACTTTTTGGTACTATCATGGGGAGATCAGGATAGGAGACACTAGTAATGTCTCAACTAGTAATGCTCCAAATGTAGTTCAAGACAACATGGTTGTTGAAGATCCTATTCGAACATGATCAACGATGCTTTTGGAGTTGATAGGCACCATGCAAACGAAGTACTGTTGCATCAAATATAGAGGTTGGCGGGGATGGAGTGACACCAAATGTAACTCAAGAAGGGCACGGAGATGAGGATTTTTATGAATTAGCAAGAGATGGAGAACAACCATTGTTTGATGGGTGCACAAAATATTCTAGACCGTCTTTTCTGGTGAAGTTGTATCATATCAAATGTTTGTGTAGGATGAGCGATAAAGCAATGACAATGATATTAGAATTATTGCATGATGCATTTGAACATGCAAAGATTCCGAGTTCATTCTACGAGGCGAAAAAAATTATCAACAAGCTTGGTTTGAACTATGAGAAGATACTTGCATGCCCTAATAATTGTATGCTGTATTGGGGTAATCGAGAGGATGAAGAAAGGGAAACATGCAAAGTTTGTAACATGTCCAAATGGAAATCAAGAACAAAAGTTGGTAGGATCAAGTGTCTAATGATGGCAATAATGGGAGTAAGGTACCAGCAAAAGTTCTTCGTTACTTTCCACTAAAACCTCGATTCTGAGAGATTGTTTTTGTCTTCAAAAACTGCTGAGGATATGAGGTGGCATGCTGTGGATAGTAAAAATGATGGAATAATGAGGCATCCTAGAGATTCGAAGCTTGGAAGAAGTTTGATTCAACACACACTTCATTTGCATCGATCCGCGAAATGTGCGTCTTGCATTGGCTAGTGATGGTTTTAATCCCTTTGGTGTTATGAATGCAAGTTACTGATGTCGGCCGTTATTCTCATCCCATACAATACTCCTCCATGGGTGTGTATGAAGCGGAGGCTCTTTTATCGTTTCAATGATAATTCCTGGCAAAAGAATGCCAGGAAATGATATAGATGTCTACTTACAACCTTTAATCAAAGAGTTGAAGGAATTATGGAATGAGGGTGTGGATGCCTATGATTCTTTCAACCGAGAGATGTTCAAATTACATGCAGCTTTGATGTGGACAATTAGTGATTTTCCTGGTCTAGGAACCCTCTCTGGGTGGAACACATACACAGGACTTGCTTGTCCATCTTGCAACTTTGACTCTATTCCTTGTCGTCTTCCTCATAGTAAGAAATCATGTTTTATGGGTCATCGTCGTTTTCTTGATCAAAGGCATAGATTTAGATTGAACAGGGTTCGATTTAATGGAGAGCAAGATTTACGTGAACCACCAAAAATATTATCTGGTATTGAAATTTTTGAGCAAGTCCGGGATATAAATGTCACATTTGGTCAAAGACCAAAGATAGACAGAAAGGGAAAAAGAACACATGGTGGGCGTGTTCCACAAAGTAGCACCCAACAATGGAAGAAGAAAAGCATATTCTTTGAACTTCCATATTGGAAGCATAATTCTTTGCGTCACAATCTTGATGTGATGCATATTGAGAAGAATGTGTGCGACAATGTCATCTACACTTTGCTTAATGATAGTGCAAAGACCAAAGATCATATCAATGCTCGAAGAGACCTTAAAGATATGGGCTTTTAACCAGACCTTTGGCCTGATGAAAATGGAAAGTATCCTTTAGCTGTCTTCACAATGACTAATCTTGGCAAGAAGGCCTTTCTAACGACTTTAAGGAACATCACTGTGCCAGATGGTTATTCAAGCAACATATCTAGGTGCATTGATTTGGATAACCTTAAGCTGAATGGGATGTTGAAAAGTCATGATTGTCATATATTGATGGAGCAATTGCTACCATTAGCCATGCGAACAGGGTTGCCAGATGAGGTGTCAGCAGTATTAATTGAGTTGTGCTCATTCTTTAGACAATTATGTGGTAAAGTGTTGAATGTTGAAGATTTAGACAAACTGCAACGTCAAATCGTCCTCACTTTATGCCACATGGAAATGTTATTTCCTCCTTCATTCTTCACTGTCATGGTTCATTTGGTTGTTCACCTTGTTGAAGAAGCCAAGCTTGGAGGTCCTGTGCATTATCGTTGGATGTATCCTATAGAAAGGTAGAAGAAGTGTGGTGACATTTCCTTTTCTTTAAAAAAAAGTTAGTATTGTATTGTATAAGGTTGCTATTAATAACATTTGTTGTGGTTTAATAGGTATTTAGGACAACTGAAATCCTATGTGCGTAATAAAGCACGACCAGAGGGGTCTATAGCAGAAGGTTACCTTATGCAAGAGATTTTGACATTTTGTTCAAGGTATTTAGATAATATTGAGACACGATGGAATCGACCCAGCCGTGTAAATGATCACCCTAATGATATACAGCCTCAATCACGAGTTTCTGAATTGTTTCCTCAAGTTGGAAAACCGGTTGGTGGCTATTCATATTTTACCCTTACACCCATTGAAAAGCTACAAGCTCATAGACATGTCTTAACCAACTGCCCTGCAGTTGATTGTTACCTTCGGTGAGTAATTCTAGCAATTGTATAACTTAAAAAGTTTTTGTTTTAATAAATCTAACATGATACATCTATATAGGCAATATAGAGATATTGTACGAAGGCAACTAAGGAGCCGTACAAGGAATGCTTCTGAGATAGACAAAAAAGTTCATAGAGAGTTTGTTCGTTGGTTTGCCAATCGTGTGAGTGAAAAAGTTTGTTAAATTTATATATTGCATTTAGTTTGGTGATATGCATGCCACTAACAACAGAAATTGTTGTTTCTAGATTGCCAACAATGTTGACAGTCTTACTGGACCAGATAAAGATGTTCTTATTAGTCTTGCTCAAGGTCCTTCCAACCAAGCTAGAAGGTTCACTGCATATAATGTTAATGGATTCAAGTTTCGAACATTGGAACGAGACAAATGCTTAAAAACTCAAAACAGTGGGTGTTTTTGGCACATTTGGAACAATAAGTTACTCAAGCAATAGTGATACCCAGGATGAGGTTTGGAGGGGTGCCTTATTATGGAAAATTGATAGACATCATTGAGCTTTACTACATTGGCTTCACAATGCCATTGTTTAAATGCAATTGGGCTAATACCACTAATCCTAGATGTATGAAAACAGATAAGTTGGGTTTTACCTCGATCAACTTTGCAAGATTAATACATACCGGTGAACATGAAGATGATGAGCCATACATTAAAGCTTCTGAAGCTCAAATGGTTTATTATGTGGAGGATGAGAAGGAAGACGGTTGGAGCATACCAATTCATTTGAAGCCAAGAGACTTGTACGAAATGGGTGAAGATGATGAAGAATTTATGCCATCCAATGAGGCTTGCCCGTCACAAAACTTAGAACAATTTTTCTCTGATGATACTACACATATACAATTGGCAAGAGTGGCTATAGATGATGAACCTCAAACTTCAACCATTAATGAAATTGTTGAGGATGATAACAATGATATGAGTTTATGATTACTACAAGTAAAATTGTTTTAGGTTTTAGTTCTTTTTTATATATTGTAATAAGAAGTTTCCATCTTATTCTATTAGTTTAATATGAATATTTGTATTTATGCATATGATGTTGTTATTATGTGAATATCTATATCTTGCACTTTCATTTACAATTATATGCTATGGTTTTTGAATTAAAGTTATTGACATTAATGGTATTATAGGCATGCTTCGGAAAAAAAGGCTTGTTCCTCCTAATCTATCAATATCAAATCGACATGTATCATATTCGAGCACTTCCCAACCTACATCTATTAGTCCAGATTCTGCCACTCGATCAAGAACTCAGTCTGGATCTGAAAATATTGGACATTGTGAACCTGAAGTGGCTCCGCATTCTTCATCGATAAATCGAGAGACCGCCTCGTACATGCTGGATAGTGGATGTCATTGGTATGTGATTTACATCTTCTTAGTTTCTCTAAATTTTTTTTAATCTTGTTATACTTTTGGATAGCAATAGTTTGGTGTAATTTGTGTTAGATGATGAAGGCATTGTTACGCAAACACGGTTGAGAATTAAGGATGTGTTTGCACTTCATGACGGGGAAACGAGTTGTGGCCGAGTGGAATGCGGAATGTCAACCTGTAGGGGACTCGGTGGTTTATCGAATGGATTTTGGGGGTCGATAGCGAGCAATTTTGACCATTTCCCCATTATATTTGAAACTTGGCGTAAAGTTCCCAATCAATACAAGCTAAACATTTATGATGGATCTATAAAGGTATCAATTTTTCTCTCGAGTACTTGTATTGAAGAACCTTCAAGAATCAATGAATTCAATGCAATAAAGCTTATTGTTATCATTTTGTTATTCTCTTAGTCTAGCAACATTTAATATGGGAAGAATATTATACATCTACCGGATTCTGCTTTATTTAGATTCTTAAAGCCATATTCAATCATCTGTTGTTTCCTTGATCAACTCTTACTTTTCTCTCGTTGATTTTGTTAGTTTGGTAGGGGAAATAATTGTTTGGTTTGGCCATGTTCATGACTTATTTTTTTTGAACATTCATGTCTTAATTGTTGTTTTAAGAATTGGGCATTGGGTGTGACTTGGGTTTCCAAATGTTTGATACAATAACTTTTTAAGTGAGTTTTGATTTCTTGTTTATATTATTTACTAACAATAACTTTTTTTATGTTTGCCTTGAAGACTAAATTTGTTGTTGATGATTCGGGTCACAAAAGGTATATCTTTGCTAGCTTGGGGAAAAAATGGAAGGACAATAGGTGCAAAATGTTTAATAACTTTTATAACTGGGAGCTTAGTTTCGACCAAAATTGTCAGTTGCACCCACCAAAAATCCCCCCCGACCATTGGGTTGTCTATTTGCAATATAGACTAAGTGAAAAATCTCTGGTAATAATCATAAATCTGATTTTTTTTTCCTAACTCAATATATCATTTATTGATTGTCATTTTTGTTAACTATGCAGGAAAAAGCTGAAAAAAATGCAAAGAAATCGCCAAAAACAAGTGATTCATCACACATTAGGGTCAAAGTCACTTCCAAGAAAGAAAGATGAAATGGTATAATCGTATATATTGTTATGATGTTGAATAATTCTTGGAAATGAAGTGATTTTATTATAACATTACTGCTTGTATGGTACAAAAACTTAGGAAAAGCAAGACAAGCGACCCTATAGTAAAGGTGATATGTATCCTATCGCTCATAAAAGAAAGGATGGATCCTATGTTAGCGAGGAGGCAAGACTCAAAGCAGTAAGTTTGGATGGAAATTGTTTTCTTTGGATTTACTGTTACATATTATGAACATTGTCTGGTTGCTTATATGTAGGAACAATTACAAAATGAAATTAATAACTCTGCTACTGAGAATGAGGCTTTTGTAAAAGTTTTTGGACCAGAGCATCCTGGACGACTCCGTGGTGTGGGATTCGGGGTGAACAAAACTCAAATATATGGACCCACTAATCGGTCCAGTGACTTGGAAGCAGCTAATGCCAAAATTCAAAAGCTAGAATCAGAAGTTGATGGGTTAAAGGCACAAGTAGTTGAAATGGATTCATTAAAGGCAAAACTTGTTGACTATGATGACATGAAAGCCCAAGTTGCTTTTCTTATGCAAAATTTTAAGGGAAATCAAGTAAATAGTTATGGTTGCAACTTGCTGAATTTGGATGTCTTTGTTGTGAAATTAGTTATTCGCATCTAATTTGTGATTTTATCTTTCAATTCCAGGTGGCAGATTTACAATCGCCTAGAGAAGTGAGACGATCTTCTACCTCTAGTCATGATCCTGAAGATCGTGGAACTTCATCGTCACACGGACTTAATTAGAACAGATCAGATTACTCGAAGCTGTGACACTGATCAGATTCTTCCCTTTTGCCCCACATTGACTAAACTGCACTAACAAGCAACATCATGTGTGCGCTAAAAGAAGAACCAACAAAACATTGATTTGTGATTTTCTCGCTCTTGTAGGTTTCAGCTGCTAAGGTATTGCAAGAGACTTGCAACTACATCAAGAACTTGCACAGAGAGGTTGATGATCTAAGTGACCGATTATCATTTTTGTGTATCATTTATTGGAACCATTGAAGAAGTGGGGATTGATATGAAAGTTGGTATGCAATGTGTTTTGTTTTCAACAGTTTTCTTTTGAACTGTATGACACTAACTAGAACATGGAAAGTGTAGGATTTTAAATCTTGATTTATGTATGGCTTAGTTACTTGATAAGGAACGACCACCTCTTCTAATTGTGCATTGTATTGTTGAGTGGTTGATGTTTGTTGCGGGATTCAACATATATGTTGCGTCTGGAGTGGGAATTGTGTTTCAAACCGCGTAGCATGCATCCATATATATTTTGAGAGCTTCCATAAATTGTTGTTTGTAGTTTTAAGGAATTTACGATGCTTTGCTATATGCCAATCTATTTAACTTCCCTTTGATGCTTCATGCTTCTACAAGCTTCTTCCGAGAATCAAACCTCATTCTTACTAGACCCTTTGTCTTTGTCTCTAGCATTGGATATATTATTTAGCTTTTATTTTTAGCATGTTTCTTTGAGGAATGAGATATTTGGTGCAAAATAAGATGGTTTGTATTTGATTGCCATGATCAAATTAAACTCGAAATTTATTAGTTCTTAGTATAGCATTTTCGTGTATCAATTTAATAAATTTATTAGTTCTTAGTATAAAGTTTTTATTAAAACAGGGATATTAAAAAAATTAGACAAATAATGAATTGAATCAGTTAAAAAAGAAACAAATATTTAATATTTTGTGGCGGTTTAAAACCGCCGCTATATTTTTTTCTATTATTAATGCAGTAGCTTTGGTGGCGGTTTCAAACCGCCGTTATAATTTCTGTATATTAAAATATTTAATATTTTGTGGCGGTTTAAAACCGCCGCTATATTTTTTTCTATTATTAATGCAGTAGCTTTGGCGGCGGTTTCAAACCGCCGTTATAATTTCTGTATATTAAAATATTTAATATTTTGTGGCGGTTTAAAACCACCGCTATATGTTTATCTTTTGTTAATGTCGTAGCTTTGGCGGCGGTTACAAACCGCCGTTATAATTTCTGTATATTAAAAATTGTGATATTTTGTGGCGGTTTAGAACCGCCGCTGTATTTTATAGGTAATTCAAAATATGTTTTTTGTGGCGGTTTAGAACCGCCACTAAATTAGCGACGGTAGTGCCAGCGGTTGTGAAAAATCGCCGCAAAACAGCTTCGCGACGGTCGCTTCTGAGGCGGTTTCTAAACCGCCGTAAAATTTGTTAGCGGCGGTTCAAACCACCGCTATTTGACATATAAAACCGCCGCAAAACACCATATTTTTTGTAGTGCTAGTGAATTAGTACGTTCAATAAATCTTCAAGCTTGCTTAGCCAACATTGCCAAATTAAAAGCATAAATATTCCGGAAACCCATACCTCCATGTTTTTTTTGAGACTGTCAGTTTGTCCCAATCCAACCAATTTATGCCTCTAGAATCTCCTTGGCTAGATCTTCAGAAAAAAGAATTCATCATACGCTGTATATCATCACCAGAAGATTGAGGAATAAGAAACATGTTCATGCAATATGAAGAAATAGCTTGCACCACAGATTTAATAAGAACTTCCCTTCCCGTCATAGATAAAGTTTTACTCTTCCAAGAGCTAATTTTATTCCAAACTTTATCTTTAATAAAACCGAATGTAGCCTTATGATTTCTACCAATTAAGGAAGGGAGACCAAGATATTTTCTAGCACCTAACCTTTGAGACACCCCCAAAATACTAGCAAGATGAATACGGGTAGTATGAGGAACATTAGTGCTAAAAACCCTCATCACATAAAATAAAGAGATAGGGGGATAACGGATCACCTTGTCTTATACCTCTACCTGACTTCACAGACCCACCTCATCCTCATTCACCTAAATAGAATACTGGAATGAAGCCACACACATAATAATCCACTCCACCCATCTATGATCAAAACCCCTCTTTAACATAACCGCCTTGAGGTAATCCCAACTAACTCTGTCATATGCCTTGCTAATGTCAATTTTCAGAGCTGCTTCACCCCTCAAACCGCTTATCTTACACTTTAAATAGTGCACAATTTCTGAAGCAATCAAAGCATTATCAATGATAGATCTACCTGCCACAAACATTGACTGCTCCCCTGAAACACATTTGGAAATGACTGAGGCCAATCTATTTGCAAGAGTCTTAGCAAGAATCTTATATGCCACATTACAGAAGGAAATTGGTCTAAGATCCTTCGTAGACTGAGACTGGTCACACTTGGGAATTAAGGCAATATGGGTTTCATTCATAGCATCTGAAATTCTACCTTCCTCAAGCCATAACCGACAAGCACTGATCACATCCCCTCCACGGGTACTCCAGAAATGTCTATAGAAACCAGGATTAAATCCATCCGGGCCCGGGCCTTTGTCAGGATGCATATAGAACGCTGCATCCTTAAACTCTTCATCAGAAAAATGGAGCTAAAAGAGCCATATTATCTTCAACATTAATTCTAGGAGTAATCAAATCCACAACCTGATCAACCTCAGTGTAGTGTTCGCTAAAAAGATCACTAAAATAGTTCCCGACAAGATCACCAAGGCCACTTTGAGATGTAATATAGAATCCCTCATGCAGTATGTAGTAATGTTACTTTCAAACTTTGATAAAATTAAATATGATTCATATGAATTTTAAACACTTTTTTTAATTGTTCGGAACCCATCCTAATTAGCCCTTTGGGTAGAGTGGGTCCACCAGAGTATCCCACGGCTTAGGCCCTTCGGGTCCGCAATGAGACTAATCTCTGGTTATTGAGCAAAGTTTTCCCTTTGGTTCTCAGCCTCCCAATGGGGGTGACTCCACAAGGATTCGAACCCAGATTCCTCAGGCTCTCCTCCTTACAGGGGCTAATTTTTTTTTTGGTGAACCCAAGTATCCTCCGACCGGGAGCCAGAGACTAATCCCTCGAGGTACTGAGATCCATTTAAGGGGTTGACCTCTCCCAATAGATGCTCTTCCATACGCATGAGCCAGTAATTGAACCCTTGACCACATGTTTAAGGGCCCCAGTTATCTACCAACTGCGCCACACCATGTTGATTATAGAGGATAGTTGTTTCCACTAGACCAACACCCTATTGGTTAAGTACATTATTTTAACTAGTAACTAATAACTCCCCCCAAAAATTATAGTCAAGATCCGCCGTTGAAAACATGGGCTATTTGAAGACTTCTTCATTGATATTTAAAATTTTCAAAATTTGAAACATATGATTAACATGACATATAGTTTTTAAGTTTTTTTTTATAGCCAATATAGTTATTAATTTAAATCAATAAAAACTATATTATGTAAAACAAAATTATTGGATTATATGAGAAAATTGTCAAAGTGTACATGTAATTTGATGGTCACCCAATTTTATAAAAGAAATATCAAATTTTACGAGCCCATCTATTTTTATTACACTAATTTCACGGAATGACAATATTACCCATGATAGCAGCAAGTATTTGCGTTTTCCACCAACATTGCAATTTGCCAGCTTTCCTTTCCTTTCCTTCCCTCCCCGTTCTTCTTCTTCTTCTTCTTCTGCTTTCCGTTGACGAAATGTCTTCGATTTATTGCACTAAGCTGACACTATTCACCATAGCAGCAATTATAATCCAGTTCATTGGTCTCTCAATCTTCGTCTTCGGCTTCTTCCCTGTTAAACCACTTCTCTCTGGCCACAGGTACATCTATCTTACTCTTCAACCTTGTTTCCGTTTCATTTTAAATCTCTGAAACCTTTCCACCAAAATGATTCAGATTCATTGATTTCCTTTCTGTGTTAGTGATTCCGAGAGTTTCCGACCGCCAACCTGTCACAACAATGGCATTGCAAATCAGAGCGACGCATCTCTGCCTCCCGATCGCCTTAGATTTTTGTATCAGGTACTTGCTTTGTTACTTGTTAGTTCAAATTTTTGTGGTTTAGATTTTAATTCATGCTGAATTTTTGAAGTTTCTGTCATGCACGCTTTTACATCTGTTCCACTAAATCATTAGTTTGATATATTCATTCCGTTTGCTAAATTCATTTTTTGTTGTGAATTGGAGACCTGTTATGACTGTTAAATAGTGGCATTTTACTTTCAAAGGTCATAATATTTAGGTGTAATAAGTAATAACAGGCGGTGAAGGTTTCGTGATGGTGGCTTAGTGCTGTCCTTTATAAAACGACTCCATTTTTTATGTGTTTCTTTCTTTCAATTTTGATTGCTTACATATTGTTAAAGATAGATGAGACTTGGAAATGGAGATGTTCATTGGAGGAGTAGGACATATTGGAAATCGGAAGGCACCTGTTCATTCTATTCCATGACTAGTTTTTTTTTTTTTTTTTTAAGTTCGGAATGTCAGTAGGATCATATGTTGTGCAGTAATTGTCAGTATGGAAACCATTCTTAGAAACTTTGTTTTCCTTTTACTCACAAGGATGACTGAATTAATCCTGTTCCTATTTCTGCTTCTGGTTTTGTTTTTACTGATAAATTTAGTAAATGATCTTTGTATAGGAAGTATCTGAGATCCCTCCTTCATATGATCGACTCATCTTAATGGTACGTACAACTGCCAGAAAACCATGTTTGCCGAGGTCTATGATTTGGTCATTTATATATTTTGGTTGTTCATGGCGTGAGGCATCGTTAAAGATACCAATCTGTCCCTTACAATCATTTTACTGTAGGTGATTGATGGTCTTCCAGCAGAATTTGTGCTTGGCAAGAAGGGTTGGTCTCCAAGGAAGGCTTTTATGGAAGCTATGCCATATACCCAGTCATTGTTGGCAAATGGTATGGCTGTTGGATATCATGCAATAGCTGCAGCTCCAACAGTTACCATGCCTCGTTTGAAGGTTAGTGTCCTTTTGTTTCAAACGTGGAAGTATGACGGGAAAGCATATGATCTATGGGTTTGCTTTCCTTTCCTTTTCTTATTTTATATTTTTGTGTGTCGTTTCAGGCCATGGTTTCTGGTGCAATTGGGGGTTTCCTGGATGTGGCTTTCAACTTTAATACCCAGGCTTATTTAGATGACAATCTTCTTGGTTAGTTGTGTCAACCATGTTGGAAAAAATCGACCATATCATTGATTTTTCTTTGAGCTAGTATTCATGTCGTCATCACTTGCTTGTTGCAGCACAGTTCCTTAGGATTGGATGGAAAATGGTTATGCATGGTGATGATACATGGCTCAAGTTATTTCCCGGTTTATTTGAAAGACATGATGGAGTTGGCAGTTTTTTTGTAAGTCTTCAATGTACATGTCAGCATAGAGACATGGTCTTGTGCTTCCAATAGGCCAGTACTCCTGTGGTCATCTGTAATCACTTAAATTTAATTTTATGCATAAAAAGGAATAGTTGTATTTGACCTCTCGGCTTCATTTACATTTTTCACTAATAATTTCTTACTTCTCAGGAAGAAGGCAGAATGTTTCTTTATATAGCATGTTCTTTCAATGGTCATAGGTATATATATATATATAAAATGGATGCTGTATTATTTTACATGGTTTCTCTGAAGCTTCTTGCCACTATAGGTTAAAGATACTGTACAAGTAGATCAAAATGTGTCTCGACATCTTGGTGATGAACTTAGCAGAGATGATTGGAATTTTCTGGTAAGTAATTGTGACCACCTCATAATATGGCTCGTGCCTAATGTTATTCGAATTTCTATTTGTGATCATCTTCATTTGCATTTTTGCAAAGTTGTACAGCTTTGTCTCTCTGGTTGAAATTTAATGAAATTTAGTGATGCTTTTGGATGAAATTTAATTTCATTTATACACGTTTTCCTGAGTTTATTTTAGATTCTTCATTATCTAGGCTTGGATCATGTTGGACATATTGGTGGGCGCAACAGGTATCATCATTATCTCATTCCTCTATAATCTCATTTTGTTCTTGAAGCTTAACCTAAACATTTACTTTTTCAGTGTGTTAATGGCTTCAAAACTTTCTGAAATGGATGAAGTAGTGAAGATGATACATATGAATACCTTGCAAAATGTAGGAAATGATCAAGGGCAGACACTTCTGGTTTGTGACTGTCTTCAAGTTTCTGCTGCGTTTTTGAATTGTTTATGAGAATTCATATGAATTGTTTATTCTGATGTGAGCATTTATAAACATTAATATGAATGAGATTTCCCTATTGGGTTTTATCTACAATTTTAATTCTGGATGTATTTGCTCTTGTGATCCTGCAAACATGCTTCTATAAGTAAACAAGACACATGCTTGAGTTCTACTTAAAAGCTTGCTGTTAAGTTAATGAGAAATGGCCCTTGGCTTTGTTGTAGAGTTGTCAACTCTATAGTGATTTCAGGAAGACACAGATGAACTTACCACCATACATACAGTTATTTATTGAATCTGGAAATCTGGAATATTTGTGAGTACAGATTTGAAAGTGTTAATCATTGTTTCCATACATCCATCGAATATTCTTACGGTTCTTCATTTGTAGCCTTATGCCTCTGTTGTTGTTTTTTTTTTTTTGTAATTTGAAGTGTATGTGTAATTGATGTTTTCCGTTTTTCTTTATGTGGCTATTTTTTATTATTATTGTCAAGACCAAGTGCATTCAAAAAAAAAAAAAAATCTCAATTAATCTTTTTACTGCAAATGGTCATACAGGTTATAGTCAGTGACCATGGAATGACTGAGAATGGTAACCATGGGGGTTCGTCGTATGAGGAAACAGACTCTCTAGCTTTATTTATTAGCCCAAAGAACCATGCCTGTGACCATGCATTACCCAATCATGACACAATTTTTCAGGTAATGAAACTATACTTCATGCTTGTGGGCTGTAGCACAGCAGACTAACAGCACACACAGACTGACCAACATTGATAGTTTTCTTATCTTTCTTTATGTGGTAACCTTTTTATTTTCCATTAATTTGTTGGCCTCCCCATTAAGAATGATTTTGTTATCTAACTATCTAACTATTCTCTCTGTTTGCTTGTTTGTCAATCTTAAACCTAACACTATTAAACCACTGATTTACTGACAATAGACCATTTAACTAAAGATCCTGGGTAGTTGGTCGTTAAATATGTCTGAAATTTATATCATATACCAGGTTGATATTGCACCAACGTTAGCTTTACTTTTTGGTGTGCCTATTCCAAAAAACAATATTGGTGTTTTGATCTCTCAAATGGTTGACTCTCTGACAGGTTAGTTCTCTTTCTTTCTCAGTCTGTCTATACTTGTCTATTTATCAGACAAACTGAACAGGTGATGACAATTTTTGCCATCTGCTTTCTTTGTTTCTTTTAGCATATTATGTGTCGTAAAACAAAGTTATGTGGGGTGTGTGTGTATGTGATTTTTTTTTTTTTTTGGTGCATCTTTTGGTGACTTAGATGTCCAAAAGTTGAGGGCACTGCAGTTAAACTCATGGCAGTTATTCAGATTGCTTCAAGCACAGTTGCCTGGTTTGTCTTGTAGAAATTTTCCATGTGATGCTTTCGTTACTGATAGTGGACCCACAATTAGTGAATGCAAAGGTAGCATTGAGAAGTTGTTTTGTTGCTTGTATTTAAATGCTGCTACTCTTCATGATGCCTGGAAGGTTGAAGTAGTCACCAGGTATGTGACAATTCTGTTCTGCCAAGTTCTTAATAAATTTCACAAGAAATATTTATGAACTTTCTTTTTTATTTGCAATTTATTTTTTAGGCCTAATAGTACTGAAGGCTACAATAACGGTGTTGCAGCATATCATGAGTTTCTGAGCAAATCAAGTGAGTGGCTATCTCACAAAGCAACTGATGTATGTATGATCTTCTCAGTTGAAAGTTGTTGACCTTGTTAGCCTCGAATATTGTTTGAGAGTATCTATAGCCAGTTTTGAGGGAATATTGCCATTCTGTTGACTAAATTATGTGATTTATGTCTTTAAAGCTTCTCTTTTAATTTTCTCACTTTATGTCTTTCTCATGACAATTTTTCTTCTTCCAGAAACCGATTAATTTACTTGTTTGTGGAGTTGCTGCTTTGATCACTTCATGCTTGATACTGCTCAGACTTGCATTCGTCATCCACAAAGAAGTTCCTACTGGCGGAACGCAAGACATTGACAATTATATGATGCCATGGAAGTTGGATGAGGTGTTCATTTTGTTTGGCATTGTGATCCTTGTCATTAGTATGGGATCAAGTTCCATGATTGAGGAAGAGCATTATATTTGGCATTTCCTAACATCCACAATTAACTTGTTATTTCTTCGGAAAGCAATGCAGTCTTTTGAACTTGATAAAACACATGATTCTCTCAGTTCAATAAAGGAAACATACAATATATCAGGGTGCCATTTGAGTTCGTTGTTCCTTATTCTTTTTACTGGAAGAATTTTGAGAGGATGGCATCAAGGTGGTGTGAATTGGACTAACCTTCCTGACATTTCTAAGTGGCTTGAGCAGGCTGGCAGTCATTATATAAACTTGATTCAGATAGCCTCATGTGTCATGATAATCATTTTAGGCATGTTTGTATTGTACTTAATGGGGTCCAAAACAAAAGCTGTGATGGTCATTGGATTGAGCTTGTTAATGTCTGGTTTGTTGGTATTGCATCATTTTATGAAACATCAGGACATGTCTTCCTCATACAATAAGGATGCCACCTCATCAATACAAATATTCTATGCCATTCTGGGAATCACCACTGCTACAGTTGTATTGGTTTTGCCATGGGTTATGCCTATGCAAACTCCTGAAATGTGCTCAAGATGGAACTTCTACATATCTGCTTCTGTTCCTGCTGAAATTGTGAACATGACACCAAATTTGGTATTAAAAGATTCTTTATACATGGTGGGGTGCGTGTACATAACTTTCTGGTGTCTTCTGCAAGTGTTGCTTCAACAACCCATTAATGCAATGCCTGTGTTGTTGCTCTTTGTTCAAGTCTTGGCCAGCATGCTTACTTTTTCTTCTAGTGGGTCACATCATAAGCAGTGGGTTGAGGTTAGTTGCAAGATGTTATGAATAAATATATATTTTTTCTTTTATATTTTGGTAGCAGATTGGTTTTGGATTCTAGAGGCTAGAGCATGGTACTATAACCGAAAGCGATTGCACCGGAATCACAACTCACAAGTAGATGAGGGTTATTTAAGTTATATGTATGGACTTCTGCTATATATAATTATTAATTATAATGGTATAGTGTTCACATAGTTAGAATGGTAATTTTCAAGTGTTTTTTCTTTTTGGAATTGGAATTTTAACTTGGTGTAAAATTCTGGGCAATCTCACCTATATCTTGAAAATTTCTAAAAGAAACTGATATTTATAAGATACAGACTATTATGCCTAATCAACTTAAGTTATATGCTACAGATATTTGCACAGGTAATTATATATTATGCATGAATAGGAAGAGAGAGAAATTTTGTACTTTAAGTTGTTTTTAAAATAAGGTGTCTTAACTTAGCTAACCGTAGGTCTTTACATGGGAATGATAGCAATGAGAATTAATTAAATAATGTACTCTGGGAGTTTAAAATGTCTCTAGACCTTTGATCCTCCGTCATTTTAGCATTGTTCTGCCATATGTTAATATGTAAGTTTCATTTTGTGGAACAAGCTTACACCTCTATTAACCATCCATTTAATGGATGGTTGTAAAGCTATTCATCTTTCATCCATATATCATTCAGGTTCAGGCCATATAGTTCGACTAATGAGTACTACTCCTTTAATTGTGGCTCTTTGTTTTTTCCTTCCAAAAGAAAGGGAAAATATTTATGTAGATACAGATAATCACAGGCACCTGACCACATATCCACAAATACTCTTAATTTCAAGCTCCATTCACATAGATAATACCTATTTGTAGCTTAGCACCTAATTATTATTATGCATTCATTTCAAACCCACCCCTTACACCCTACAACCCAGACTTCCCTCAGTTCAAATTGTAGTTTTTCCCTGTGCTTTTGGATTTAGGGCTTCCTGTTTCCCAATCTCTTGCATATGTTTCTGAGTTTGTACAAGCCTCTTTTTGCTTAGAATCTTTACAACATTACATATATCATTAGTTGATTGAATGTGCCTTTTGTTTATAAGAATGGTATACATTGGTTTCTATGTTTAAATGCTTAGTCATCTGTGCCAGCAAGCACATCTCACTTTGGCCACATATCTTGCCTTAAGGCAGGGGAGTTCTAATAGCTTTTGCATCTGGACATGCTTGAGTCATTTGTCCATCATTACCTGCAGCTAAAATGGGGGGCATGCACATTTTGAAAATCTGGTTCAGGTGAAATTTGTGGTAGTATAGTATTGATTTATTGATGTTAATGTCTTAACTTTACTTTCTACCAAGATTAAATGTTTGTAAAATTTTAAATTTGCTTTAGTTGATACTATACCAAATTGCACTGTCATATCGTCACCTTTACTTGTTTCTACACATTTTACATTTTCATTTGATGCGTTTTTATTTTTATTGTTGATCAAAATCATTTGATGCATAATGAGTATTTGAATGAGTTCCAAATGCAAATCGGGTACTGATACTTTGCATTTCTTAGATTGCTGTACTGTACAATCTGGGAATGGCCGGCCATTTTGCTCTTGGGAACAGCAATACGCTAGCTACCATTGATGTGGCTGGAGCTTTTATTGTAATGTTTCCTTGTGTCTTTTGTAATTTTTGAAAGAGCATATTATTTTCTGCACTGCATTTAAGATGCTAATTGTCCATTTTCTCGGCAATGTATTATCATTCACTGGCAGGGAATTTCAAGTCACTCAACCTTCCTTTCTGGTCTTCTAATGTTCGTCATTACTTATGCGTCCCCAATGTTATTCTTGCTTAGTATGGTGCTGTGCATCTCTGTCAAGGTGACAAACTGTCTACTAGTTACCAAGGATGGAAGTTCTGGAGAAATTCTCAAGTCTCTTCTTGGATTTCCTTGCCTAGTTCCTCTGAGCATAAATTCTGTTCTCTTGACTGCATACACAATCGTCTTGCTCTTGATGAGGAACCATTTATTTATTTGGAGTGTCTTTTCTCCCAAGTGAGTTCCCTGAACATAGTGTTTTGAAGTTGATGAAATAAAACTTTCCTTTGTAATTTTTTGAATTTTATTTTGAAGGTTATAGGGATTTATGATTTTCTGATATTATATGTCATTTGACCTTGCAAAACTTTGACTAACAATTTGTCATGTAGGTACCTTTATGCTTGTGCTGCAACTGCATGTGTCTATCTCGGGGTCTTCATTGTATTTGCTACCGTGATTCATACATATATGGTGCTTTTTTGGCTGAGAAAGAGATTCTCCATTAGTGGCATGGGAAATGGTACGTGGTCATCTAAGGCAAGAATAAACTAGTCTTAAACTTCCAAAAAGAAATTTTGACTCTTTGAACTGGCTTGATTAGTAAGTAAATATTGATTTTTTTTTTTTTTTTGGGAGGATGAAGGGAGATGGAATTTAGCCGGGTGACCCCCAATCTCCATCTCTTTCTCTAACCATTATTAACTTTTGAATTCTTATTCATTAATGAAGTAGGTTAACTGATTGGTATCATCTCTCATTCTCTTTTTGACATGAGCACACACTCATCGAGGCATGCAATAATGCATATCTACGTTGTTAAATAAAATCTGAAGATGCTTTAGGAGCAAATTGGAAATTTGAATGTCTCTCTTAGTGGGGATATAAGTATTAGCTTGGAAAAGAGTAAATAGAAAATCAGGCCGGTTTTAAAGCCTTGGGCTCGTTAATCAGCATATGGTGTCAGCTGCCGTTGCAAGTCTAAAGCATGTGGAAATATGTTGGTTTGCTGAAGATTTCAATGCGGTTATTGTATTATACTAAACCTATTTATTTTGAGATTGATATTTTAAACAGAAGAAATTCTATTCTCTGATGATTGTATTGAGATTAATCTGTACGAAATGTATGGAGAATATATTTCCTAAAATAACACATTAAATCAGGACCTAATAATAGTAAGATTAAACAAAAATATAAAAGCTAATAATGAGTAAATAAAGAGGAACAAATCAGTGCAGAAAAGGAAATAGAATTCCTAAACTGACTCCTATGAGAATGGATGAGATTTATTGCAGAGCAGAGCTGTCAACCGCTGTGATTTTGTTAACGTCAACAGAGACTAATCATTCTTTGCGAACCCTAATGTTGTGCTTTTTCGAAATTCATTATGCAAATAATCTGACATAAAAAAAATGACTCAGTTTTGTTCTAGATGAGTAGATGATGACAAGAAACGGGTTAAATCCTCTTTCAGGCAAGCATTCTACTAGTTAATGAGCTTTGGCAGCAGTGGTTAGGAATATGCTCTTTAATGAAGCCGAGGTAGAAGGGGCAACTTGGAAGTTGGAACTGAGTGAGCAGGGAAAAGACTACTTGGTACTAGAAGGGGCTAGTGTTTATGTTGTCTAAGATTAGTGTACTATACTGATGCTTAAATCATCAAGTTTTTCCATCTAATAAGCCTATGTTTGGTACCACTTTTGAACCCAACAAAAGTGCTTCCAGAATAGTGAAACGTGACTTTGACTGATTTGGAGGTGTTTGGCTCTTTGTAGGAGATTCAATTTTGCATCCGAAATCAATTCCAAGGTTTAGCGATTTCTGATAGCTTCTACTCTTGGAGAAGCACTTCGAATCACTTTTTTATAAATATATATAAATATAAATCACTTTACTTTTAACTCATTTTTAATCAAAATTAATTCTATAAAATTAATTTCATTCAAAATTATATTTATCAAACGTTGATCCAAACACGTACTCAATCTTTTAGCATGTACACTACCAATGGATTGAGTCATAACAGTGCATGTCGCTTGATTAAATTTTGAATATTATATAATAGAATTTAAATATGAACTAAGGGTTAATTCTAGGGTGAGAGACCATGTCATGTCTCTCACCGTGAGCAAGTCCTTAAATGCAAGATTTTTATTATTTTAAAATCCTTAAACTTTTACAAATTTAAAAAATCCATCCCATCTTCTTGATCCCTCCCCCTCACCTCCTCCCTCATCCTTGTCGTCGTTCCAATGGGTCTACCTCCGAATCACATGTAATAATTTGCACTTTATTCACACGCTGTAATAGCTTATTGTTTATATGTAACTGATCTTTAATGGGTCGATTTTGTCTTGCAAAAATAGTAGACTAGTGTGAACAAAGTTTCCAACTTTCATCTCTGGGATACCAAAACGCAAAATATCTATTATGCCCAGAATTTCAAACTCAAATTGGGTGTGGCTTTGTGCTTTTGTTCAACCACTCAAGTTTATTTGGCAAAAACTCAACGAAGTTGTGGCTGAGCACCGGGTTGACAAATTTGCACAAACATAATATGTGTTTGGATGAACGTTTGACAAACGTGATTTTGGATGAAATTGATTTTGTAGAATTGATTTCAATACAATTGAGTTTGAAGTAAAGTGATTTATGTTTGGATGTTTTTACTTTGAAAGCAAGTTTGATGTAAAACTTAGTATAATTTTTCAATCCAAAAGCAGAAGCTACTCTAAGTGTGTGTTTGGTTTCAAGTTAGAAACCACCAGAATTGATTCTGGCCCCTATCAAACGTGATTTTAATAAAAATGAGGTGTTTGATTACTGTCAGGTAGAATTGATTTTGCCTTCAGAAGCGATTCCGAGTAGAAGCTACAAAAAGTAGCTTTTGCGTTGAGTTGAAAATTTTACACTAAGTTTTATATCAAACTTATTTTCAAAATGAAAACATCCAAACACAAATCACTTCACTTTAAACTCGATTCTACCAAAAGCAATTTTACAAAATCAATTCTATTCAGAATCAATTTTATCAAACGCTTATCCAAACATATACTAAGCTGCTTCTGGTAGAATCAATTCTAGATACAAAATTGCTTCCACAAACATGTTCCCAAACATCTCTTTTTTTACAAGAATCACGTTTGACAGGTGCAGAAGCACTTCTGATGCCTCCAGAAGTGAAACCAAACACACACACATAATATTTTTAGCTTGAAAAGCCCTTTTGCTTGTCATCAGATATGGGAAAGAAAAAGAATTTGAAGGGAAATGGTGCCAAACAACAATGCAACTTCATGGTTTTTGTCTCCAACTTGCCTTACTACTTGTCTTCCACATAAATGGCGATGACGGATACGGTGGGGGCGTCGGATCTTCTACTGACAAGACGGTGGGAGTGGGCTGGGGTGGGTGGCGGAGGGAGTGAGAGAAGGAGAAGGGGTAATATATATATATATATATATATATATATATATATATATATATATATATATATATATATTGCAATTAAGGGTTCTATGATGTCGCTCACCATGAGAGATATGTCAAGGTGGCTCACCCTAGAAGCATCCATGAACTACTAAGCCATTGAAGTGGTGTTTGGTATTTGGAATGTTTTAGTCTCAGATAAACTATATTTCTTTCTGGGATCGGGAATAAAGTTTTCTCACATTCACACACATGAGAATAGAGTTTTTCCAAGTTTATAACTATCATTCACTGATTTTATTCCCGGGAATCTTTTATGCCTTGGGAATAATTTTTTAAAACTTGTACCAAATATGATAAACTTTTATTCCCATGCCTATATTTCCGAGAATATTTTTATAAAACTTGTATCAAACGCTACCTAATTGTAAAACTCTCCAAGCGCATTAGAATTATAATTATTTAAAAGCATAAGACAATAATTTTTTTATATGGGAATTGATCCTATGTCACGGTCCTGCCCAAAAAAAAAAATTAAGACTATATCATGGTCTCATCTCAACAAATGCTTTTATATAATACTTATAAATGTGATACTAATTAAAGATTACCAATAAGAATCAAATCCAAAATCTTTGGTCGATGCAGATTGATCTTGTTAGAGAATGCGGTTTATGTTGAATTTGCAGTATAGTTATATTTTCTTTCAGATTTTCTTAAGAAGATCTCAACAGTCAACAGGATGTGAGTAGCTTTGAAAATAAATCCACTCTCAACTCTCTCAAGTTTAAATTGTGATAAAACATAAAAGGAAAGTGTAAGGTGAGATCCTAATGGCCTAAAATAACGGGGTATTTATTTCCTTTTGAGTGAGATTCTGAACATATTTAATAAGTCCACTGGCTGTTGACTACCTGTACTATGATAAGCAAAATTAAAAGAAAACACATTGCGCTCCAAGTAAATCTCTAAATGACCAAAACACCCTTCACTTCACTCCCTATCTCTTCTCATTCCAAATCCTCCTATTGCTAAATTGCTATTGCCTTTCGACTCCAACTTCTTCTTAACCCTTTTACTCTCTCCTCTTCCGTCACAACATTGCAAAATGGACACACCCAAAGGACCCGGATCCGAACCCGAAAACCTAATCGCCGCATGCGCCACCATGCTCTCCTACCGCCGCTTCGCAACCTGCCGCGACTTCGCCATCCGGATCCCAAGGTCCGACCCGGACACCTCCGCCTCCCTCGACCGAATCCTCGCCATCGCCGACGTCCTCTTCGCCGTCGACCGCCGCCTCCCCACCAACCACCCGGACTACTACTCCATCCTCCAGCTCCGCCGTGAAGACGCCGCCCGCGACCGCGACCTCGTCGTCCGCCAATTCAAGAAGCTCGCCCTCCTCCTGGACCCCACCGCCGCCACCAAATTCCCCTTCTCCGACGAGGCCCTCACGTGCGTCCGCGAGGCCTGGCACGTGCTCTCCGACGCCCAAAAACGCGAGCTTTACGACCGCGAGGTTGGTTACCGACACCCCAATGGAACGTTCTGGACCGCGTGCCCTTACTGTTGGAACCTCTTCGAGTACGAGGAAAGGTACGAGGATTTCCCCTTGCAGTGCCAGAGTTGCGGGAAAGCATTTCACGGCGTGGCGGTGAAGCCTCCGGTGAAGGAGGAGCAGCAGGAGAGGGAGTACTATTGGTGCCATGCCAGTGTGCCCTTGAGGTATAGAGAGAAGGATGATGATAACATGATGATGGGTGAACAAACCCAATTTGCACAAACCCCTTTTGTGTACATTTCTGATGATGATGGTGTTGCTGTTGCTGGGGGTGAAGGGTTGGGGAAGAATGTGGGGGAAGGGGTTTGGGGTGATGTGAGGAATCAAGGGTGTGAGAGGGTTGTTCATGGGAATGAAGCAGTGGATTTGCAAGGCAATGGGAAGAGGAGGATGAGGATGAAGACTGTGGCAAAGAGGGCTATTGGGAACAGGATGAGGAGCAGGCAAGGAGGTTTTGGTGTTGTTGGTGACTTGGATTTGGATTTGGATGGGGATGATGATGGTGAATTGGAGTTCACAGAAGGAGATGGAGATGTCTTTATTGGTGTAAGGTTTGACAACTGATGGAAAGGTGATGACACCTTTACTGGTTTCTCTGGTAGATGTAGGTTGCATGTAGTGTTTTTGTTTAGGGTTCTGCACAGATTTTGAGATGTGAAAAACAATTAAGATGAAAAGAGGAACTTGATAGTGTAGTTGTTGACTTTGTGCTTCTTCTATCTGGGAAAGTGGCATTGCTTTGTCTATATTTTACAAGTCTTGTAATGCCCCTTTTGTCTTGACCTTTTGAAATTGAAAAGAAAATATTTGGTCTTACTTGCAGATGGTGTGATTCAACTTATTATCAAATATCTTTTTCCTTATTCTGAATGAATTGTTTTTCTGTGCGTGATGGTTTTTGTGGAAGCAAGACTACTTGTTTATTTATTTTTTGGGTTCTAGAAGTGTTCTCTTATGAAGACAGATAAGAGACTGAGTTTCATGAAGATTTGCTTCACTTTTGATGCAAGCATTGTTTATCCCCTGGTCATGCCTAAAACTGAATTGCTATTTAGGTTACTAGGGTTTAGGAATCACAAGGACATGTATGTGAGCTGTTTAACGTTGAACTCGCCTCCAAATGGAGTGACTAAAAATTTTTAAGCCAAACTCTTCAGGTTTAGTACTTTAGTTCAATGGAAAATTATCTGCTTCAGTTCTCATGACAGCTCATCTTTTATGCATAATTCAGTTCTACAACAATTGGCTCTAAATCCTCTAATCATTCTTTTTTTTTTTTTGTCGTTTTAGATTACGTACCCTTGTGATATCAGTAACTTTTTTCTTAGATTAGTGATTGATTTGTGTCTGTCATTGCCAATTCACTTTCTTCTGCATTTTTCCTGAGTATTGATGTGTTGTATACCCTTGCTGACAATTGTTATTTAGATTGAACAGCATATGGAAAATTTAAGTGATTTAGGATACGGATTCTGATTAGCCAAAGGGGGCCTTGTATGATGCTTAGTCAAAACTGATAAAATAGCTAGCAAAGATAATCTCACCTTACAACTCAGCAAGTATTGGTTCTCTGCTGAAAACCTTTTGATTATCTAATAGCAGAGTACAACAGGTTAGAAATACCATCGTAAGTGGGCAAGAATGTGACTGAAAAAAATCGTTGATTTTCTTCACAAAACAAGTGAAAAACCTTGTGTATGCAGTATGCTCTTGCTTTGGTACATATGAGTGAAAGATGACAATTAGAATACTGGATACAGGTATGCTTCAGCTAACACGACTATCCATCCCTAGGTCTTTTGATTAGGGGGTATGCTGTGGTGGGATTTGTATACCCCTAAACCCCATTTGCCCTTTTTCTTGGAACATCCCTATAAAATGAGATGAAGTAGGATATGTAGTGCACAAGACTAATGAACATTGTATCCCATAGATTTTCTTCATGAATATATGACCCATAGGTCATGCTGCTTTCAAAACTCAAGGTATCTTGAACGCAGGTATCAGTATATGTATGTGTGTGCATGCTTGCGCTTGCTCTCTTATGAGAGTTAAAATGCTTGTTTAAATATTTTTTTTTATTAAAACAAAAATCATACTGTGTAGCATTTACTCATAACTATCATACGCAGTCCTTCCCATTTCACAATTTTCTTCTATACGATGTTCTAATAGAGTAATAATAGCTAAAGTCGAATTATTATTTTTAACCTTGAATACAACCTTGCTTTTATCTTTCTTTCCAAACATTTCCCCCCGAGGCAAAAGACAGATAACAGATGAATGTTAACCCTCTGGCAAAGTTACTCGGCGTACCCCGTGCGCTTGCCTTGCGTTCCACTGTGTTTAACCGGAAAAGTAATGCTTTTACTTACAACTAAAATTCAGGGATTTAAGTGATAAAAAAAACTTCAAGGAACTAAGTTGAAAAACAGCAAAGCTTCATGGGGTAAAATATTTAAAGTTTTAATACAAAAGGATATTGCAGATTCTCTACCGGGAGATGACATGATAGAGCAAATCAAGTATTTTATGGTAACGATTTAAAAATAAGTTTGAAATCATGTCTATTTTTAATGTTGATAACAGTATGATTATATTCTGATATACTATTAATTAGAAGGAAAATTTTCTTCCTAACCAGTATTCTTAAGCAATCAAAAAGGTGAAAAACTTTTATTGCAATCAAAACTTTTAAAGTTTTAATATATTGAATATAACATTCTTTAATACAAAATTCCTATATGGCTTAGCATTTTCCAATAGATGTGGATTATCTCCTTTTGTTCTTTCATGTTTTCTATCATGTAAAGACACAAAACTAAATTTGAATGGATCCCACAAACAAAAGTAAATTTGATTTTGTATTTTTCTATCGTAATATGAAAGAACCAAATATTATTTTCCAATTATAATATATGTTTTGGACCTGTAATAAGCCTTCCATCTATATTCATTAAGGAAGGTATATTCCTTTTCTACACAGATCTAGGGCTTTTTGATCAAAGTAGGGTCATTTTAAAAACTATTTACCAGTTTATGATCATTCTGAAATAATTTATCAATGGGGGTCCTTTTGGGCACGTGGCATTTTTTTTTCCCTCTGACGAGTCAAAGGCGCCAGTCTGCAGCGCCACGTGGCACAACGCAGGAGAGACGCCACTGCGGATGCCCCCCGAACATACCACTCTCCGTCCTATAAATAAATCAACCCCAAAATTTGACCCTTTTCTAGTGCCTCCCCCTCTCATCTTCAGTCTCCTCATACTTATAGTTTGATTTTTTTGTAGTAGTATTCGTTTCAAATTGTTGGAAACTTCGTTTAATTTTTGTAAGGTAATTTTTTTATGGATACTGTAATAATTGATAATTATTTGTTGGTATAAATTGATACTATTAATCTTTTTATTTTTTATGCATCTTGTTATATTATTTGTTACTTGTTGTTAGAGTAATTTTTTGTTGCTTGTTATTTTAAATAAATACATTATTAATTAATTTTATCATTGATGTCATTATTAGTCCTGATACTTATAGTTTATTTTTTTTGTAGTAGTGTTCCTTTCAAATTGTTGGAAACTTCGTTTAATTTCGACAAGGTAATTTTTTTATGACTATTGTAATAGTTGATGATTATTTGTTGGTGTAAATTGTTATTGGTATTTTTTTTAATGTCTCTTGTTATATTATTTGCTACTTGCTATTAGGGTATTTTTTTTGTTGCTTATCATTTTAAATAAATACATTAATTAATTTTATTATTAATATCATTGTTACTCCTCATACTTATAGTTTAATTTTTTGTAGTAGTGTTCCTTTCAAATTGTTGGAAACTTCGTTTAATTTCGACAAGGTAATTTTTTTATGACTATTGTAATAATTGATGATTATTTGTTGGTATAAATTGATACTGTTAATCTTTTAATTTTTTATGCCTCTTTTTATATTATTTGCTACTTGTTATTAGGGTAATTTTTTTGTTGCTTGTTATTTTAAATAATACATTATTAATTATTTTTATCATTAATGTCATTGTTACTCCTCATACTTATAGTTTAATTTTTTTGTAGTAGTGTTCCTTTCAAATTGTTGGAAACTTCATTTAATTTCGACAAGGTAATTTTTTTATGACTACTGTAATAATTGATAATTATTTGTTGGTGTAAATTGTTATTGGTAATTTTTTTTAATGTCTCTTGTTATATTTTTGCTACTTGTTATTAGGATTTTTTTTGTTGCTTATTATTTTAAATAAATACATTAATTAATTTTTTCATTAATGTCATTGTTACTCCTCATACTTATAGTTTAATTTTTTGTAGTAGTGTTCCTTTCAAATTGTTGGAAACTTCGTTTATTTTCTACAAGGTAATTTTTTTATGACTACTGTAATAATTGATAATTATTTGTTGGTATAAATTGATACTGTTAATCTTTTAATTTTTTATGCATCTTGTTATATTATTTGCTACTTGTTATTAGGGTATTTTTTGTGTTGCTTATTATTTTAAATAAATACATTAATTAATTTTATCATTAATGTCATTGTTACTCCTCATATTTATAGTTTAATTTTTTGTAGTAGTGTTCCTTTCAAATTATTGGAAACTTCGTCTAATTTCGACAAGGTAATTTTTTTATGACTACTGTAATAATTTATGATTATTTGTTGGTGTAAATTGATACTATAATATTCCTTAATTAAACAACTTCTTGCGATATTGGTTGTTCACACGATTGCCCACCACATATAGATTAGTCTCGATATAGTAAAATGAATCTGGTGAAAACAATTGCATATGTTGTAACCATCTAGGTAGCATGGCATAGGATTCATCCCAATCTCCAAATACCATCACTGTGACCTTTTGCTTGGCTTTCCATGCTTTTCTGTAAGATATCTTGTACCCGAGAGTACTCAGGATTCTTTCGCGTATCAAAGTGATTGTGACCGATGGCGCTTCTCGGACCATACCTAGGAAGTCCATTTAAATTTAAAGTTTAGGGTACAATTTGAATTAAAAATACAAAAATAAAATGATTGACTAATGATCGTACCTAGTATGCACGAGCATACGAAGTTAGAATCCAACTTTGTGTGGTCTTGCGATAACATCTGATTCACACAATTATGTTGACCGCCCCATTTATTTTGTAACCTCCCACTTTAGTGACTTTTTCGACAAGATAGCCCTTAGCCTCCATGGGCATCCTGTCACATGATTTGACCACTGGACATAATAAATGCTTCTTTTAGATTCAACAACTTTGAAATCCTGATGAATATTCATGGAATAATGTTTAACAGCCATTTGAAATGCCTGTTTACTATCGAACCGCAAGCCAACATACAATTCCTGACCCACTTTCCACGATCCTGGAACATCTATGCCTTCAAATTCTATTTCTCGATCAGGATGATCCCAATTTACATAATTATAATGGGGGGATGAGTTGAAGAATGCACCATGTGATCGACCTATAAGTGAGTAAAAATGAATAAATTGGCAGTTATAGTAAAAATAATAATATTTATACAATAAAAATTAATAATAATAATGTCAGAATAAAATTATTAATTGTTGGAGGAAACCAACCAGCTTGATGAGGAACAAAATCACCTGGAGCCATCGATGAAACCGGAGCTGCAACAATTCCAGGTGACGCCAATGCGGACAGAACTATGTTGGAACCCTGTTCAACCTCCTCCTCGGTGTTCGATGAACCTGATGTTGGTATATCATCTTCATCATCATCTTCATCTGACTCATCCTCCATCTCGCTCGCCCAATCTTCATCTTCGTCATCTGCATTTGACCCAAGGTTTACCGGCATATTTCGCTGCTCAAAATTACTACCCAATGACGGTACAGGGTACGTGGAAGTGCCTGCAACATTAACATCAACGTACAAATCAAGTGTTGACATCCACGGATTTTGGATTAAACCATTCAGCATACATTCCACATCTCGATCATCAGCAATTTCAAGAAGAATATATTTTGCCGGGTTGCCACATATCATATATCTTGTCACAATTTTTGAAACTGATTGATTTGGTTGCAGCCTCAACTTCAAGTGAATCTTTGCCCTCATACACTCGTACCGGATACCATGTTTTATTTGCACAGTTACTTGGTCCCCTTCAAATGTAATTCCTTCTGGTCCATCGAAGACTCTCCCGTTAGAGTACACAAATATTGCAACTCGGCTCATGACGTATGCTCTACAATAATATCAAATAAATAACAATAACCCATAAATTTACAATTTCTAATAATAACAATATTAAAAATGATTAACACTTACTAATACTAATAATGATACTTAAAAAAAATATTAAGATGATATTTTATATTAAATATGTAAACTTAATTTAAAAAATTAATATAACAACATTATTACCACAAAATTAAAATAATAATAATAACCCATAAATTTACAATTTATAATAATAATAATATTAAAAAAATTAAAAAAAATTAACAATTACTAATACTAAATACCGATACTAATAATAATATTATTACTATTATATTATAATAAAAAAATAAACTTAATGAAGATAAATAATATAAAATTATTACCGTAAATTAAAAAAAAATTAGTAGAAATTATATGAAGATATAGATAAGTGAGTTAAGTTTTATGAATGATGATGGTATTTATATGAGGGGAGGGGAGGTTAAAACGGGGGACGGCTGGGGATGGGGGAAGGGTGGGTAGGGGTTAAATTATTGGGAAGGGGGGATGCCCTGCGTGCGCCACGTGGCGCAACGCAGGGAGGCGCTACTGCCCCAAGGAGCCATCCGTAGTGGCACCTCTCCTGCGTTGCGCCACGTGGCGCTGTAGGGTCTGAGGTAGCAGGTGTTGTCTTTTTTTTAATGGTAGGCGTCGGTCTGACTGACGCCTATGATCCGTCGGAGACAAAAATAAAATATGCCACGTGTCCAAAAGGACCCCCCATTGATAAATTGTTTCAGAAGGATCCTAAACTGGTAAATAGTTTTTAAAAGGACCCTACTTTGGTCAAAAAGCCCAGATCTAGTGTGTATAATACATGGGTGCGTGTGCGTGTGCGCATGCGCGTGTGTATGTGTGTGTACGCATGCTCATTTCTTTTAAATCTTGTGTATTTAAATATTAATAATGTTGTGATTATGTTCTGATACGGTATTAATTAAAAGGAAAAAAGATTCTAATCCTATTAAATTGTAATATATGTTTTGGATTTACCATATATTTTATATTTATATTCATTAAAGAAGATATATTCCTTATAAAGTAATGGAACAGTTGCCTGATGGAATTAATCTTTTATTTCTTGATTCTTTGTTTTTTTTATTCTTTAAAGCATACATAACTAGATGCATACACCCTATAGCAAAACACCACAAAGCCTAGGATTTACATCATGCCAGATTATTAAGGATTTACAGACTTGAATAAATACCTGGATCCATATTGTGTTCCCGATCTTAGGCGTTCTTCAAGAGTACTAGATTTGATCACAAACAGTTGCGGAATCTCTACGACAATCAATCACGAACAAACAAAGCTTGATAGTCTTAGGATATGAAACACGAAGAGGGAGCGAGAAAGAGAGAGACGGGTAATGAACACCCGTTGGCTTGTGGTTCTTCCTCAACCTAGACTCCTTATGCCTTAGTCGCTCTTCCGATGGGGAGAATAGGCGGTGTGCGTTGTGTCCGGTGTATTGGGGACCATAGCCTATATGTAGGGTGATTACCAATTAAGGTTCCCATTATTCCGAAATTGGTTATCAGTGGCATCCACTCATATTTCGCCCAAATCAGATAATTAATGATAATCAATTATCAAATCAGAAATCTAATTGGCCTTATCTCTTAATTTGATCATATATCAATTAAGACTCCTAATTGATAAATAGCTAATATAATTAATTACTGATATCTGCCCACATTATGATATTGGAATAAAATATTCCAACAATCTCCCACTTGGGCAACATATCGTAATAATTATATCATATTTCCTTAGGTGTGCTTCCAAATTCTATTTATCCTCAGATTTCCCCTTTACAATCTGGTCCACCTCATACATCAATAATGGGACCACCGCGACTGTCGTCACTAACGTATATCGTGACTAAACCCCAACGACCACCATATCAATGCACTGGATGACGTAGATCGATATGGATGAGTGTGTTGTTTTGGCTTCAAAGACACAAGAGGGGGGTTGAATTGAGTTTTCAAAAATTCTTCCTTTCAAAAACTTTAGCCAGTCCCCACTTCACCTGTGGGTTTTCACACACTAACACAACAAGCTTTAGCCAGGTAGCTTGAAAAACCTTTACACCACAGAGCACTCCTTCACCTCGAGATACCACACTCTTGTGAAGAGCCTCAATGTTCTTCCTTAGGGATACCTCACTGATAAGCCTCTGGCTCATCTAGTTTATGGCTAGTATGACCAGGGTTTTGTGCAAATTATATCCTATTTTCACCCAAATTAGATTAGATTGTCCTCAAGCAAGGTTTTGAGTCTCTAAGGTAGTTTTAGGTTAAATTAGCCAGTTTTGAGTCAAATAATGCACTTATAGCTATTTCTTTGTTTTCAGGTTAAGTAGAAGATGAGAGAATAAAGAAACAGGGGATTCGCCTCGCGAGAGTTTTTCTCGCCTCGCGAACCTGAAAGCCAGCAGAACAGTGAAAATGACATCCTCTCTGGTTCGCCCGCAACAAAGACCTCGCCTCGCGACCCTGAAGGATGACTGTTCCAGAAATATGCAAGTTCTCGGGGTCGCCTCGCGAATAACTTCTTCACCTCGCGATAATGGAAGTCAGAAAGCATCACGGTTGGCCCCTGATGTTCATAACGGGCGTAATAAGAAGACTCTTCAGTTCTTCGCCCCGCGAGAAGACCAAACGTTGCTGACTTTTCATGATATTCGCCTCGCGAATGATGTCTTGCCTCACGAGTGGGCTAAATTTCTGAAGAAGTATAAAAGGCTGTTCTGGGCAGATTGAAAAGACTTTTGCTTCTCCATTGTTTTTACCTTTTTCTGTGTGTTTTCGTTTTTCCATGGAGAACTAAGTTTCTAGGATTAGTCTATTGTAATCGATTTCCAATACACTTGAGGTTCTTGTATTTCCTGTTTTGTATGCTTTTCCCTTTTCAATGTCATGCTATATATTTCTGTTTGCTTAATTCAGGAGTATATTGTGTAGTGTTGATTTATTTTCGGTGATATCATGTTTCTATAATTAATCGCGTTTGCTTAATTCGCGTGTGTACGTTTCGTGTTCGCTTAGTTCACGAAGGGCTTAAACCCGTTTGCTTAATTCGGGAATAGGGACATATATCTGTAGTAGTGGTTTCGCTTGTAAATTGTTGCTACAACCAGGAGGGGATTAGAATCTGCTTAAGGCTTGGAAATTGCATGAACCTATGATAGTTGGGAAATCGAGAACAATAGATTAATCGTCTTTAGCTATTGATAATCTTTTCAACTGCTCTGTTTTCATTGCTGTGTTTCGTTTTGTTTCTTATTTGCATTCCAATCCAACCCCCCCCCAAACCTGAATGTTGTGATACATAACACTTCAAGAGTCCTAGTGAGACGACATCCGAGTTGTTGCCCTACACTACAGTTTTAAAAACCGCTCGTTCTTTTTGGCGCGTGCGTGACAGCGCGACCAAAAATTGGCGCCGTTGCCGGGGACTCTTATTTGTTATTTTTCCATTTTTTTCTTTTCTTTCTTTTCTTTTTCTTTTATTTTCGTTTTTGTTTTGAATTGGTCTGGCTACTAGGTCTAATTGGCTTGAATTGTGTGATTTTGATCCTGAAATTGAAAGAACACTGCACACACGCCGTAGAGAATTTCGGGCTAGCACTAGTAGTGATTCTAATTCCAAAACTGTTTTTGACACTATGGGTGACCAAAGGACATTAAGACAGCTTGCTGCCCCTGATGTTAACTATAATGGATTGTGCATTGAATATTCTGGTGCTGTTACCCCTTTTGAATTAAAATCTGGTCTAATCCATTTGTTGTCAAGGTTTAATGGTCTTGCAGGTGAGAACCCACACAAGCATCTGAAGGAATTTCAGGTTGTCTGCTCCACAACCTTGAGACCAGAGGGAGTAACTGAAGATCACATTAAGCTGAGAGCCTTCCCGTTTTCACTACAGGGAGCAGCAAAGGATTGGCTGTTATATCTCCCACCAAATTCCATTACCACTTGGAATGATTTGAAGAGGCACTTCTTAGAGAAATACTTTCCTGCTTCCAGAGCTGCATCAATTAGGAAAGAAATATATGGAATCAGACAGGGAAATGAGTCATTGGCTGAGTATTGGGAGAGATTCAAGCAGTTGATATCCAGTTGCCCCCAAAGATCGTTTTTACGAATGCCTTCTTATCCAGTACTTTTATGAAGGTTTACTGCCGATGGATAGGAATATTTTGGATGCTGCTAGTGGGGGAGCGCTTGTTGATAAGACCCCAGCTGCTGCCAAGCAACTCATTGAAAATATGTCACTGAACTCCCAGCAGTTTACCACCAGGAGAAATTCTATTGAGACAAGAGGTGTGCACAAGGTCCATAGCTCTCCTTCCAACCAGGCCCTTGAGGATAGAATGGATAGGCTCACTTCCTTGGTAGAGAAAATGGCAATGGATAGGGTTCAGCCGGCAAGGTTGTGTGGCATGTGCAGTTCTCCTGAGCACCCATATGAGGCATGCCCTATTCTGAAGGAAGAGTCAAGTACTGATTTGCCTCAGGCTTATGCAGTCCATCCTTATAATCAAGGCAGCAGTCAGAACCGATACAGCACCCCAGACCTCTCCACAAATAGGTACCATCCCAATTGGAGGAATCATCCTAATCTGCGGTATGGGAACTCATCCCAACAACAACCAATGGCAAGCACCACGTAATCCTCCCCAATTGACTACTTCGCACCTTCTCGGACCTTCCCTAGAGGATATGATCAAGCAAATGGCTGCAAATAACCTCCAGCCAGATGGCAGGTTGGAGAGGTCTCAGCGAGCAATGATGCTAGCATTCAAGATTTGAGGACACAGATTGGACAGCTTGCCACATCCATAAACATTTTACAGCAAGCTCAAGGATCCAGTCAACTGCCGGCACAACCAGTGATAAATCCCAATGCCTCCAATCCTAATGTGAGTGCCATATCTCTGAGATCTGGAAAGGTTGTTGAGGCATCCTCTGAGAAAAATGAAGAAACTGTTGAGGTAACTCCGGAGCCTTCAGTTGATGTTGAAGTTGAGAAGGTGTACATTCCACCAATCCCCTTCCCACACAGAGTTCAGAAAAATAAGAAGATTGGTGGTGAAGATAAGGAGAAGGAAATTCTTGATGTTTTCAGAAAGGTAGCTATGAATATTCCACTTCTAGATATGATCAAGCAGGTGCCCAAGTATGCAAAATTTCTCAAGGATCTATGCACCAACAAGAGGAAGTTGAAAAATAATGAGAGAGTTGATTTGGGAAGAAATGTCTCAGCTCTTATCCAGTCTAAGCCTGCACCAGAAAGAGTTGCTGTTATAGCCCCTACTCAGGCATTACCTCAGAAGTGCAAGGATCCAAGCACATTTACTATTCCATGCACTATTGGGGATAGAAGATTTGAAAATTGCATGCTGGATTTGGGGGCCTCCATAAATGTCATGCCCACGTCTATTTTTAATAACCTTGATCTTGGGCCCTTGCAAGATATCAGGTCTCACCATCCAGGTTGGCCAACAGACTAAGTGCCGCCCCATGGGAATGGTAGAAGATGTCTTGGTGCAAGTTAATGAGCTGATTTTCCCCGTGCGACTTCTACATCCTAGACATGGCAGGGGAGACACATTCCAGTAGATCACCAATAATCTTGGGCAGACCATTCATGAAGACAGCCAAGACTAAAATTGATGTGAATGATGGGACCATGTCTATGGAGTTTGGTGATATTGTGGCAAAGTTCAACATCTTTTATGCAATGAAACACCCACTGGAGGAGCACTCGGTTTTCCAATTAGAGCTGCTTTCTGAGATCATGGATGATACCCATGAGGACCTTGTTTCAGATTTTCCATTTATTTCTGGTTTTGATGATTTATATTCATGTACTAACTGTACTGACACTAACCCGTGTACTGTTTGTGCTGAGTTTCTTGATTCAACCTTGCAGGGTGATAGTGATAGTGAGAGTGAAGTCGTGCTTGCTCAGTGAAGTCCTTGACATCCTGGCTACTCCCAATGTACCATCCGTTGAGCAGCCACCCTCCCTAGAGCTGAAGCCACTTCCTGGGAACCTGAAGTATGCCTACCTGGAGACGAATGAAAAACTTCCAGTCATCATTTCCTCCAACCTTGACTCTGACCAGGAAGCTAAGCTTTTAGAGGTTCTGAAGAAGCTCAAGAAGGCTATTGGTTGGACCTTAGCTGACATTCCAGGAATTAGCCCCTCCAGATGTATGCACAGAATTCTATTGGAGGATGGAGCTAAACCAAAGGCGGCAGCCCAAAGGCGGCTAAACCCATTGATTCTAGATGTGGTGAAGAAAGAGGTGACTAAACTTCTGCAGTGTGTATTATATACCCCATCTCCGATAGTACTTGGGTAAGTCCTAGCAAGTTGTACCCAAGAAGTCCGGTCTCACAGTAGTTAGAAATGATAATAATGAGCTTGTACCTACTAGAGTCCAGAATAGCTGGCGAGTCTATATAGATTATAGGAAGTTGAACCAGGCCACCAGAAAGGATCATTTTCCTTTGCCATTCATAGATCAAATGCTGGATCGGTTGGCTGGTCAATCTCATTACTGCTTTCTTGATGGCTTTTCCGGGTATTTCCAGATCCATATTGCCCCTGAGGATCAGGAAAAGACCACTTTCATGTGCCCCTTCGGTACGTTTGCCTATAGGAGGATGCCATTTGGCCTTTGCAATGCTCCTGGCACCTTCCAAAGATGCATGCTTAGCATTTTTACTGAATTTATTGAAAATTGCATGGAGGTGTTCATGGATGACTTCACTGTATATGGCTCCTCATTTGATGCATGTCTGCATAGTCTGAGTTTAGTTCTAAAAAGATGCATTGAGACTGATCTGATTTTGAACAATGAAAAATGTCACTTTATGGTAGAGCAGGGGATTGTTTTGGGTCATGTAATTTCTAAAGAGGGTATTTCAGTAGATCCTGCAAAAATTGATGTGATTTCTTCGTTGCCTTACCCATCTTGCGTACGCGAGATCCGTTCTTTTCTTGGACATGCAGGTTTCTACAGGCGCTTTATATAGGACTTCAGCAAGATAGCTCTGCCATTGTCAAACCTGCTGAAGAATGATACCATGTTTCAGTTTGATGAAAATTGCAAGAAGGCATTTGACTACCTAAAAAGAGCATTGACCTCTACCCCCATCATCCAGCCCCCAGACAGGACAATCCCTTTTGAACTCATGTGTGATGCTTCCAATTTTGCTGTGGGAGCGGTTCTAGCACAAAGGGTGGGCAAGGCTGCCCATGTAATTCATTATGCTTCTAGGACATTAGATGCTGCACAATCAAATTACACCACCACTGAGAAAGAACTGCTAGCTGTTGTGTTTGCACTTGATAAATTTAGGTCTTATTTGCTAGGTTCTAGGGTTATTGTTTTCACTGACCATGCAGCTCTGAAATACCTGTTAAGGAAACCAGAATCTAAGCCAGGACTGATCCGGTGGATGCTTTTGCTCCAAGAGTTCAATGTGGAGATAAAAGACAAGAGTGGAGCTGAAAATTTGGTAGCCGATCACTTGAGCCGAATAGCAAGGGATGAGGATCCTTCTCCCATCCAAGATGATTTTCCTGATGAGAGACTTCTACATCTGTATGGGGTAACCCCCTGGTTTACTGACGTAGTTAACTTTCTTGTTGCTGGTGTTGTTCCTGCAGGTACAAGTAGATCCAAGTTCCACAAGCTCAAGAGCGATGCAAAGTACTATGTGTGGGATGATCCGTACCTTTGGAAGTTTTGCAGTGATCAGGTGATTCGGAGGTGTGTCCCCGATCATGAGACAGAGTCCATCTTGCACTTTTCACATGCCTCTCAAGTTGGAGGACATTTTGGACCACAGAGGACGGCAAGAAAAGTCCTGGATTCTGGATTCTACTGGCCCACAATTTTTAGAGATGCCTATGAGGTTTACAGAAATTGCAAGGAATGTCAAACAGCAGGCCCTGCCGTCACTCGTAGGAGTGAGATGCCTCAGCAGCCCATGCTTTTTTGTGAGGTTTTTGATGTGTGGGGGATTGATTTTATGGGTCCTTTCCCTGCTTCTTTTGGTTTTGTATATATTCTTTTGGCTGTAGACTATGTTTCAAAGTGGGTGGAAGCAATCCCCACTAGGACTAACGATGCTAAAGTTGTTTCCAAATTTGTTAGGTCCAACATTTTTTGCAGGTTTGGCATACCTAAGGCTATCATCAGTGACCAGGGCACTCACTTATGCAACCGAACCATGGAAGCCTTACTCAGGAAGTATGGGGTTGTGCATAGAGTTTCCACTGCTTACCATCCCCAGACCAATGGCCAGGCTGAGATATCAAACAGGGAGATCAAGCAGATTCTAGAGAAGATGGTGCAGCTGAATAGAAAGGAATGGAGCCGCCGTCTGGAAGACGCACTGTGGGCTCAGAGGACCGCTTTCAAGATGCCAATAGGAATGTCCCCTTTCAGGCTTGTATTTGGTAAGGCAGATCACCTCCCAGTGGAAGTTGAGCACCGTGCATATTGGGCAGTCAAGAGCTGTAACATGGACATGAAGAAAGCTGGTGTTGAAAGGAAACTACAGCTGCAGCAACTTGAGGAGCTTAGGCTAGAAGCCTATGAAAGCTCCAGGATTTATAAAGAGAAAACAAAACTGTTTCATGATAGGAGGATTGCTAGGAAAGAATTTTTTGTGGGCCAGAAAGTCTTACTGTTTAATTCCCGCCTGAAATTGATGGCTGGGAAACTTAGGTCCAAGTGGATTAGACCATTTGTTGTTACTAACGTGTTTCCTTATGGTGCAGTAGAGATTAAAAGTGCAGGTACCAACAAGTCCTTCAAGGTTAACGGGCAAAGGCTGAAGCCATTCCATGGTGGGGATGCTGGTATTCCTGTGGATGCTAATGTTGAGGAGCTCTCCTTGGAAGCTCCCACCTACACTGACACTTGATCAGGGAGTACCATTTCCTTTCCCTCACTCTGATTTAATAGTTATGTTGTTTCATTGGGGACAATGCATGTTTTAAGTGTGGGGGAGGGAACTAGTTGTAGTTTTGTTTTGTCTTGTCTTGTTTCTTTTCTTTTAGCTCTTGAATAAATTGTGTTGAGTCTTTGTTGGCAAGTTTGCTGGATTTTGATTGACTTTGCACAGATTGATTGCATGATTGATGTGATGATTCCCCCTAGGCTGAAAAATTTTTGTTTTTGAAAAGTTGATTCCCATGTGAAATTGAAAACTGAACTTTGAGATTTTGTTATGATGGCATGATTTATGATAAGTTTGGGGTGATAGGGAAGCACACACTAGGGATAGAATGTCTGTCAAACAATTTGCAAAAATTGTTCAGGTGAGGATTTGAGCCTCCAACATGTTTTTGATCTGTGAACTCACTTTCAAGTTGCACTTTCCCTGAATTTGCTTGAATCTCTTTATGGTTTGCATGATTATGTGTTTGCATCGATGATTTAGGCGTTTTCTTTGTAAATAACTACTTAGCCTAAAAATAACCAATTCCTAATGCATGTTCCTTAGTTAGCCCCATTGAGCCTGATTAGCCTATTATTTCTCGATAACCCTATGTTATGAGCTCAAAATCTGGAAAACCATGTTAACCCGATCTTAGGATTAGGAGAGCATGGAATCTTAGAAAGAGAATGGGTGCAAGAAACTAAGTTTGGGGTGGCTGCAAGGTGTAATATGTTGGTTGGGATTGAGAAAAAAAATACAATAAAAAGGTTGGAGCCAAAGGCTTGTAGAAAAAAAATGAATGAAAAAAAGCGGGGGGGGGGAAAAAGAAATAAAAGGTACAAAAATTTCAAAAAGGATATTGAAATAAAAGAGGTTGTAGTCATCCAAGGCAATTGGAAAGATGAATGAGAAAAGGAACTTGGGTGGAATTTCAATGTTTTCAAGTGTTTCATGCTCTCTTAGTTCCTAGGGTCTTCAGCCTAGTACCTTTGTATATCCTACCCTTAGCCAGTCCCCATTACAACCCATAAAAGACCTTTTGATGTTGCATGCATGTTTTCTGTGGGAATCATTTGGAGATGAAAATCAAATTTATGGGAAGTGTTCTTGAAAAGTGAAACTGAGTGCAATGTTGATAGCCTGACACAAACTGAGCGATTGAGTGAACACTAAATGCCCTTGTGAGGAAGGCAGTTGTTTGAATTTGGTGATCTCCCTCTTGTGTGTAACTTGGATCCCCTGCTTAGATTAATGATTGTTTGAATGATGAAATTCTCAATTGTTTAGAATGAATGATTGTGGGGATTGCTTTGCTTGAAAGGGGGGACATTGAAGAAAACTGTTTTGATGTATTGCTTGAATTTGTGCAAGGTTGATTGAATCTTTTAAGCTTGCCAGATCTTGAGTCTTTTTGATTTTTGAGTCTTAGTTTGCTTGGGGACAAGCAAAGTTTAAGTTTGGGGTATTTTGATAAGCCTCTGGCTCATCTAGTTTTATGGCTAGTATGACCAGGGTTTTGTGCAAATTATATCCTATTTTCACCCAAATTAGATTAGATTGTCCTCAAGCAAGGTTTTGAGTCTCTAAGGTAGTTTTAGGTTAAATTAGTCAGTTTTGAGTCAAATAATGCACTTATAGTTATTTCTTTGTTTTCAGGTTAAGTAGAAGTTGAGAGAATAAAGAAACAGGGGATTCGCCTCGCGAACCTGAAAGCCAGCAGGACAGTGAAAATGACATCCTCTCTGGTTCGCCCCGCGAACAGCACCTCGCCTCGCGACCCTAAAGGATGACTGTTCCAGAAATATGCAAGTTCTCGGGGTCGCCTCGCGAATAACTTCTTCGCCTCGCGATAATGGAAGTCATAAAGCATCACGGTTGGCCCCTGATATTCATAACGGGCGTAATAAGAAGACTCTTCAGTTCTTCGCCCCGCGAGAAGACCAAACGTTGCTGACTCTTCATGATATTCGCCTTGCGAATGATGTCTCGCCTCGCGAGTGGGCTAAATTTCTGAAGAAGTATAAAAGGCTGTTCTGGGCAGATTGAAAAGACTTTTGCTTCTCCATTGTTTTTACCTTTTTCTGTGTGTTTTCGTTTTTCCATGGAGAACTAAGTTTCTAGGATTAATCTATTGTAATCGATTTCCAATACACTTGAGGTTCTTGTATTTCCTGTTTTGTATGCTTTTCCCTTTTTCAATGCCATGCTATATATTTCTGTTTGCTTAATTCAGGAGTATATTGTGTAGTGTTGATTTATTTTCGGTGATATCATGTTCCTATAATTAATCACGTTTGCTTAATTCGCATGTGTACGTTTCGTGTTCTCTTAGTTCACGAAGGGCTTAACCCCATTTGCTTAATTCGGGAATAGGGACATATATCTGTAGTAGTGGTTTCGCTTGTAAATTGTTGCTACAACCGGGAGGGGATTAGAATCTGCTTAGGGCTTGGAAATTGCATGAACCTATGATAGTTGGGAAATCGAGAACAATAGATTAATCGTCTTTAGCTATTGATAATCTTTTCAACTGCTCTGTTTTCATTGCTGTGTTTCGTTTTGTTTCTTATTTGCATTCCAATCCAACCCCCGCCCCCCCCCCCCCCCCCAAAACTGATTTTTGTGATAAATAACACTTCAAGAGTCCTTGTGAGACGACATCCGAGTTGTTGCCCTACACTACAGTTTTAAAAACCGCTCGTTCTTTTTGGCGCGTGCGCGACAGCGCGACCACTCACCCTAATCACACAGAGAATCCCTCTCTCTTTACAATCAAATAGAAGGAAAAGATTGATTCCTAAACTCACAATAGTCAGATATACAAATTGAAGCACGAGAATGAAACACTCTTTTCACAATAAGCTCAAGAAAGATGATGAATGAAACACTTCAGTGGACGAGCAGAATTAAAATCTTGTGTATTTTGAGTTTATCAGACTTTGCATACATGCCTGTAGTACAGCAGTGTATACTTATGACATTCAGGAATTGTGTCTCAGACTTTTAATACATCTGTTTAAAACAAATTTCCAGTTTTTACATATGTACATGGGTTAGGTACATAGGTGTTCTTGATCAAATCTATTTCTTCTGAAACTCTCTTCTAATCATTCATAGATATTCCAAATCAAATCATACAAGAATCAGAGCATATTTATATTTACACAATGATACAGTCAGATAAACAGTTTCTTTAGAGATTAGATATAGGATTGATCAATTATGTCCAATTCTCTTCTAATGAAAAAAAAGCTTTCCTTGTTCAAGGGCTTGGTAAAAATATCAGCAAGTTGTTTAGTTGCATCAACATATTCATTCTCAATTTCTCTACTTTGAATATGATCTCTAATGAAATGATGTCTGATTTCTATGTGTTTAGTTCTGGAGTGCATTATGGGATTCTTAGTTAGGTTAATTGCACTTGTATTGTCACATCTAATAGGAACTTGGTTTAGTTGCACACCATAATCAACTAATTGTTGTTTCATCCATAAAACCTGTGCACAACAGCTACCAGTTGCTACATATTCAGCCTCTGCAGTGGATAAAGCCACACTAGATTGTTTCTTACTGAACCATGATACTAATGAGTTTCCTAGTAAATAGCAAGTTCCACTAGTACTCTTTCTTTCTAGTTTACAACCAGCAAAATTAGAGTCGGAATAGCTAATTAAAGTACATGTAGCTCCCTTAGGATACCATAATCCCATGTCTTTCGTTCCCTAATAGATACTTAATTATCCTTTTAACTGTTGTTAACTGTGATTCTTTTGGATTTGCTTGATACCTAGCACACATGCACATACTAAACATGATATCTGGCCTACTAGCAGTAAGATAAAGTAGTGAGCCTATCATACCTCTGAATTTAGAAACATCAACAGGTTTACCTTGCTCATCCTTGTCCAGATAACAGGAGGTACTCATTGGAGTAGCAATCTCCTTAGCATTTTTCATGCCAAACTTCTTGATCAACTCATTGCAGTACTTGGTTTGACTAACAAAGATTCCATTTTCAGTTTGCTTTATTTGCAGTCCAAGGAAAAAGGTCAGCTCACCCATCATTGACATTTCAAACTCACTCTGCATAAGACTTGCAAACTCATTGCACAAATGCTCATTAGTGGCACCAAAAATTATATCATCCACATATATTTGTACAAGTAAAATGTTGTATGCCTTTTTCTTAGTGAACAAAGTTGTGTCAACTTTACCTCTTTTAAATCCTTTTTCAATGAGAAAATTACTTAACCTTTCATACCAAGCTCTAGGAGCTTGCTTTAAGCCATATAGTGCTTTAGACAGTTTATAAACATGGTTAGGCAATTCATTATTCTCAAAACCAGGTGGTTGACCAACATACACTTCCTCTTGTATAAATCCATTTAAGAAAGCACTCTTAACATCCATTTGATACTATTTAAATCCCATTATGAAAGCATAAGCAAGTAGCATTCTTATAACTTCTAATCTTGTTACTGGTGCATATGTTTCATCATAATCTATGCATTCTTCTTGGTTATACCCTTTGGCTACCAATCTAGCCTTGTTTCTTACAATTATACCATTTTTATCTAGTTTATTCCTAAAAACCCATTTTGTACATATTACTTGACAGTTCTTGGGTTTAGGCACTAGTTTCCAAACTTGGTTTCTTTCAAACTGGTTTAACTCATCTTGCATAGCCATCATCCAATGTTCATCAATTATAGCATCATCTATGTTCTTAGGTTCTACTTGAGACACAAATGCCATATGATTACAAGCATTTCTAAGAGATTGTCTAGTAGTTACTCCCTTTGTAATTTCACCAATGATGTTATCAATTGGATGATTTCTGACAGTCCTCCATTCCTTTGGTAGGTCGGGCTTTTGTTCTGTTTGCTCCTGCTGCAACAATTCATTCTTTAAGCTTTCATATTCTTCATTGTCCTGTTTCTCTTGTAGGAGATTTTTCTCAATTGAATTTGCAAGATCATCAATAATAGAATCCTTTCCCAACCTTTTGGGGTTAGACTCATCAAATGTCACATGAACAGATTCCTCAATAGTTTGTGTTCTCTTATTATATATTATAAATGCTTTACTAGATAGAGAGTAACCTAGGAAAATTCTTTCATCAGCCTTTGCATCAAATTTTCCAAGATTATTCTTTCCATTGTTAAGAACAAAGCATTTGCAACCAAAAACCTGAAAATGTGCTATATTTGGTTTTCTTCCTTTGTAAAGCTCATAAGGGGTTTCTTTAAGATTGGTCTTATCAAGACTCTATTTAGCACATAGCAGGCTGTATTGATAGCATCTGCCCAAAAATGTTTTGGCAAGCTAGAGTCGTTCAACATAGTTCTTGCTATCTCCTCTAATGATCTATTCTTCCTTTCCACTACTCCATTTTGTTGTGGAGTTCTAGGAGCAGAAAAATTATATTGAATGCCATGCTCATCACAAAAGTTTTCAAACACTTCATTTTGAAATTCTCCCCCATGATCACTTCTTATAGAAACAAGTTTCATGTCCTTTTCATTTTGCACAATTTTTACCATTTTCTTAAATATAGAAAATGAATCACCCTTATGAGATAGAAAATATGTCCACTAGAGTAATCATCTACTATTACCAATGCATACAAGTTACCACCAAAGCTTTTGGTTCTAAATGGACCAAATAAATCCATGTGTAAAAGTTGCAAGGGTCTAGTTGTTGAAACAATGTTCTTTGGTTTAAAAGAGACCTTAACTTGCTTTCCTTTTTGACATACATCACATAGTCCATCATTCACAAATTTCAATTTAGGCAAACCAACTACAAGATCTTTACAAATCAGTTTATTCAAGTGGTTCATGTGAATGTGTGCAATTCTTCTATGCCAAAGCCAATTCTCTTCTTCTTTTGAAATAAGACAGCATGCAGTATTTGAAGAGATATTATCTAAATCAAGCATATAGATGTTATTTGTCCTATGTCCAATTAATTTCAAATTTTCATCATGCTGATTTTATATTAAGCAACTATTGGAATTGAATTTTACCTTGAAGCCTTTGTCACATAGTTGACTGATACTTAATAGGTTGTGTTTCAGTCCCTCAACATATAGTACATCCTCAATGAACTACATTTTTACAAACCGCTCGCTTTTTGATCAGCCGCTGGCTCATCTAGTTTTATGGCTAGTATGATCAGGGTTTTGTGCTAATTATATATCATTTTCACCCAAATTAGACTTGATTGTCTTTAAGCAGTATTTTGAGTCTCTAAAGTATTTTTAGGTTAATTTAGCTGATTTAGAGTCAAATAAAGCACTTATGCTATTTCTTGTTTTCAGGTTAATAAAGTGAAATAATTCTGGAGTCCTCGCCCCGTGAGAAGGCATTCGCCTCGCGAACCTGATGCGTGACTGTTCCAGAATTTGCAATCCTTTCTGTCTCGCCCCACGAATCCACTACTCGCCTCGCGAGACTGAATACCAGAAGCCATGACTCTTCCATTCCTCGCCACGCGAGCCGTACTTCGCCTCGCGAGAAGACCAAACGTTGCAGAAGATTCGCATCTCGAGACAGTGTTCGCCTCGCGAGTCAGCGGAACCCAGAAGCTGTATATAAGTCTTTTAGACAGAATTGATGAAGGATCTTATCATCTTTTGTTTTCTTTTTAGTTTAGATAGCTACGAAATTAGCAATGGAGAACTAGTCTCCTTGATTAATTTACTATGATTGGTTTCCATTTACACTTGAGGTCCTGTAATTCCTGTTTTGTTTGCTATTCTGTTTTCAATACTATGCTATATATTTCTGTTTGTTTAATTCAGGAGTGTATAGTGTTGTGTTGATTTATTTCGGTGATGTTATGTTCCTATATTGAATCGTGTTTGTTTAATTTGCGTGTGTTCGTTCATGTTCGTTTAGTTCATGAGGGCTTAACCCCGTTTGTTTAATTTGGGAATAGGAACATATATCTGTAGTAGTGATTTCGTTTGTTAATTGTTGCTACAACCGAAAGGGGATTAGAATCTGCTTAGGGCTTGGAATTTACATGAACCAATGATAGTGGGAAACCGAGAACAGTAGGTTAATCGTCTTTAGCTTATTTGTCATTTTAACTGCTTTGTTTTATTGCTCTGTTTCTGTTCTGTTTCTTTCATTATTTTATTTCATATCCAAACCCCCCAAAACTGATTTTGTGTTAATAACAACAACCTAAGAGTCCTTGTGAGACGATATCCGAGTTGTCGCTCCCTAAACTACATTTTTACAAACCGCTCACTTTTTGACGCGTACGCGACAGCGCGACCAAAAATTGGCGCCGTTGCCGGGGACTCTTGTTTGTTATTAGCAGAAAAAAAAATTGCTGAATTTGTCTGGTTATGGATCTTAGTACTGCTATGGATAAATTACTGTTTGGTGATATGCCTAATGTTGATTATAAGCCACCACCATACATAAGTTATCCTAATTTTGCTGAAAGTTATGAGTTCAGTAGTGGTTTTGACATGATTGTTGTGAATGAGGTCCATAGCTCTTCTTCTATCCAGGCCCTTGAGAATAGAATGGATAGTCTCACTTATTTGAAGCAATTGTTTCAGCAGACAAGGTTTTGTGGCATGTGCGGCTCGCCTGAGCACCTGTTTGAGGCATGCCCCATTCTGACAGAAGATACTTATTTGCCTCGATGCTATGCAATCCGTCCTTACAATCAAGGCAATAAGCTTGAGGATAACGAAGAACCTTCGGAATTAGATGCATGTGTTGAAGGTGCTGGGATGGATGAACTGTGTGCTGAAAGTCCAGACATTCAGACCTTTACTAATTCAGTTTCTTGTACTACATGTACTGACTGTACTAACACTAACCCGTGTGCTGTTTGTGCTGAGTTTCTTTACTCTATTTTGCAGGGTGATAGTGTGAGTGAAGCTGTTTGTTCAGTCGAGGTTCTTGACATCATGGATACTCCAAATACATCATCCATTGAGCAGCCACCATCCTTAAAGTTCAAGCCACTTCCAGACATTCAGACCCTTACTGATTCAGTTTATTGTACTATATCTACTGACTGTACTAACTCTAACCTTTCTGTGGTGTGTACTGAGAATTCTGCAGGTTTAACAGGTGGTGGATTTATCAGTACAGTGAATGAAGATCATGCAGAAGTTGAAGCAGCACCAGCAACCCTCCCTACCTATCTGTCACCTCCCACTGTGGAACCACCAGTGATGGAGTTCAAGCCTCTGGATTTTGCACCATGGCCAGTCCAGGAGGTTGAACCCCGATTTTATTGGGAGGACTTATGGACAAAGTTGAGAAGGAAGTCAATTGTGACCCGAGAGGGAGTGAGAAGTCCGCCGCACTTGGTGGAGGTACCATGATTATCAGGCTCCCGCTCTCATACTTATGCTGTTGGCCATGGGATCCGGGAGGATCATCTTGCAATTTGAGCATTCCGTGGCCACTGTATCACAGACAGTGGGATCCTGGGGGAGCCACCTCTGAATGAGTCTTCTTAACCCTTTCTCTTTAGTTTACTTTCATTTTCTTGTTAGTTTCTGCTTTGATTTATTTTTGTTTTGTTTTCTTTTAGCTCCTGAATAATTTGAGAAGATCAGGAGTACTTGTGTGTTGAGTCTTGAGTTAGCAAGTTTGCTGGGTTTGATTGAATTTGCATAGATGGATTGCATGTTATGTGTTGACTGTTTTCCCCCTAGGATTTGAAAATTTAATCCCCATGTGAAAAAATTGAAAACTGAACTTTGAGATATTTTGTTGTGATTGCATGATTTATGATAAGTTTGGGGTGATAGGAAGCACACATTAGGGATAGAATCTCTGTCAAACAATTTGCAAAAATGTCCAGGTGAGGATTTGAGCCTCCAGCATGTTTTTAACTGTGTGGAATCACTTTCAAGTTGCACTTTACCGAATTTGCTTGAGTCTCTACTTGGTTTGCATGTTTATGTGTTTGCTTCAAATGATTTAGGCATTTTCTTTGTAAATAAACACTTGGCCTAAAGAAAATCGTCCCTAATGCATGTTCCCTAGTTAGCCCCTTTGAGCCTAATTAGCCTGTTAATTCTTGATGACCTTATGTTATGAGCCTAAAATCTGGAAAAAACCATGTTAACCCGATCTTAGGATTAGGAGAGCATGGAAGCTTAGCAAGAGAATGGTTGCAAGAAACTAAGTTTGGGGTGGTTACAAGGTATGATGTGTTGTTTGGGATTGAGAAAAAGAAAAAAATATAATAAAAAGGTTGGAGCCAAAGGGCAAAGAAAAAAAAAACAAGAAGAAAAAAAAAAGAATTAAAAAAAAAGGGAGAAATAAAAAGAACAAAAAAATGTCAAAAAGGCTATTTGAATAAAAAGGTTGTAGTCACCCAAGTTAAAAAGAAGAATGAGAAAAGGAACTTGAGTGGAATTTCAATGTTTTGAAAAGTTTCATGCTCTCTTAGTTCATAGGGACTTCAGCCCAATACCTATGTATATCCTACCCTTAGCCAGGCCCCATTACAACCATAAAAGACCTTTTGATGTTGCATGCATGTTTTCCGTGGGAATCATTTTGAGATGAAAATCAAATTTATGGGAAGTGTTCTTAAAAGTGGAATTGAGTGAAATGTTGATTGCCTGACACCAACTGAGCGAATGAGTGAAACACCAAATGCCCTTGTGAGGAAGGCGATTGTTTGAATTTGGTGATCTCCCCCTTGTGTGTAACTTGGATCCCCTGCTTAGATTAATGATTGTTTGAATGATGAAATTCTCAATTGTTTAGAGTAAATAATTGTGGGGATTGTTTTGTTTGAAAGGGGGGAACATTGAAGAAAACTGTTTTGATGAATTGCTTGAAATTTGTTCAAAGTTGATTGAATCCTTAAGCTTGCCATGTCTTGAGTCTTTGAGTCTTTTTAAGTTTTTGAGTTTTAGTTTACTTGGGGACAAGCAAAGTTTAAGTTTGGGGTATTTTGATCAGTCGTTGGCTCATCTAGTTTTATGGCTAGTATGATCAGGGTTTTGTGCTAATTATATATCATTTTCGCCCAAATTAGACTTGATTGTCTTTAAGGAGTATTTTGAGTCTCTAAAGTATTTTTAGGTTAATTTAGCTGATTTAGAGTCAAATAAAGCACTTATGCTATTTCTTGTTTTCAGGTTAATAAAGTGAAATAATTCTGGAGTCCTCGCCCCGCAAGAAGGCATTCGCCTCGCGAACCTGAAGCGTGACTGTTGCAGAATTTGCAATCCTTTCTGTCTCGCCCCGCGAATCCACTACTCGCCTCGCGAGACTGAAGACCAGAAGCCATAACTCTTCCATTCCTCGCCACGCGAGCCGTACTTCGCCTCGCGAGAAGACCAAACGTTGCAGAAGATTCGCGTCGCGAGACAGTGTTCGCCTCGCGAGCCAGCGGAACCCAGAAGCTGTATATAAGTCTTTTAGACAGAACTGATGAAGGATCTTATCATCTTTTGTTTTCTTTTTAGTTTAGATAGCTACGAAATTAGTAATGGAGAACTAGTCTCCTTGATTAATTTACTGTGATTGGTTTCCATTTACACTTGAGGTCCTGTAATTCCTGTTTTGTTTGCTATTCTCTTTTCAATACTATGCTATATATTTCTGTTTGTTTAATTCAGGAGTGTATAGTGTTGTGTTGATTTATTTCGGTGATGTTATGTTCATATATTGAATCGCGTTTGTTTAATTCGCGTTTGTTCGTTCATGTTCATTTAGTTCATGAGGGCTTAACCCCGTTTGTTTAATTCGGGAATAGGAACATATATCTGTAGTAGTGATTCCGTTTGTTAATTGTTGCTACAACCGAAAGGGGATTAGAATCTGCTTAGGGCTTGGAATTTACATGAACCAATGATAGTGGGAAACCGAGAACAGTAGGTTAATCGTCTTTAGCTTATTTGTCATTTTAACTGCTTTGTTTTATTGCTCTGTTTCTGTTCTGTTTCTTTCTTTATTTTATTTCATATCCAAACCCCCCAAAACTGATTTTGTGTTAATAACAACAACCTAAGAGTCCTTGTGAGACGATATCCGAGTTGTCGCTCCCTAAACTACATTTTCACAAACCGCTCGCTTTTTGACGCGTGCGCGACAGCGCGACCAAAAATTGAGAATAGCATTAAGTTTAGGAATTACAAAACCTCACATTATAACTAGAAAAACTGAGCGGATTGAGTGAAACACTAATTGCCCTTGTGAGGAAGGTGATTGTTTGAATTTGGTGATCTCCCTCTTGTGTGTAACTTAGATCCCCTGCTTAAATTGATGATTGCTTGAATAATGAAATTTTCAAATGTTTAGAATAATTGAACGTGGGGATTGCTTTGTTTGAAAGGGGGAAACATTGAAGGAAAAATTATTTTGATGAGTTGCTTGAAATTTGTGCGAAATTGATTGAATCTTTTAAGCTTGCCATGTCTTGAGTCTTTTTGATTTTTGAGTTTTAGTTTGCTTGGGGACAAGCAAAGTTTAAGTTTGGGGTATTTTGATCAGCCGCTGGCTCATCTGGTTTTATGGCTAGTATGACCGTGGTTTTGTGCTAATTATATATCATTTTCACCCAAATTAGACTTGATTGTCTTTAAGCAGTATTTTGAGTCTTTAAAGTATTTTTAGGTTAATTTAGCTGATTTAGAGTCAAATAAAGCACTTATGCCATTTCTTGTTTTCAGGTTAATAAAGTGAAATAATTCTGGAGTTCCTCGCCCCGCGAGAAGGCATTCGCCTCGCGAACCTGAAGCGTGACTGTTCCAGAATTTGCAATCCTTTCTGTCTCGCCCCACGAATCCATTCCTCGCCTCGCGAGACTGAAGACCAGAAGCCATAACTTTTCCATTCCTCGCCACGCGAGCCGTACTTCGCCTCGCGAGAAGACCAAACGTTGCAAAAGATTCGCGTCGCGGGACAGTGTTAACCTCGCGAGTCCGCGGAAACCAGAAGCTGTATATAAGCCTGTTTTAGGACAGAACAGTGGATCTTATCATCTTTTGTTTTCTTTTTAGTTTAGATAGCTGCGAAATTAGGAATGGAGAGCTAGTCTCCTAGGATTAGTCTACTGTAATTGATTTCCACTACACTTGAGGTTCTGTAATTCTTATTTTGTTTGCTTTTCTCTTTTCAATGCTATGCTATATATTTCTGTTTGCTTAATTCAGGAGTGTATAGTGTTGTGTTGATTTATTTCGGTGATGTTATGTTCCTATAATTAATCGCGTTTACTTAATTCGCGTGTGTTCGTTCCTGTTCGCTTAGTTCATGAGGGCTTAACCCCGTTTGCTTAATTCGGGAATAGGAACATATATCTGTAGTAGTGATTTCGCTTGTTAATTGTTGCTACAACCAAAAGGGGATTAGAATCTGGTTAGGGCTTGGAATTTACATGAACCGATGATAGTTGGGAAATCGAGAACAGTAGATTAATCGTCTTTAGCTATTTGATAATCTTTTTAACTGCTCTGTTTTTATTGCATTGTTTTTGCTTTGTTTTCTTTATTTAGTTTTTAATCCAAAACCCCCCAATTCTGATTTTGTGTTAATAATAACAACCCAAGAGTCCTTGTGAGACGATATCCGAGTTGTCGCTCCCTATACTACATTTTTACAAACCGCTCGCTTTTTGGCGCATGCGCGACAGCGCGACCAATTGTTGTTGAGTCACTTCCAATGGTGTCAATGCCAAGTATTCTCCCTTTATTATTGTCTCCATATGTAACACTACCACTTGACTTAGGGGTAAAGGAAATGAACTTGGTTTTGTCTCCAGTCATGTGCTTGGAACAGCCACTGTCAAGATACCATTTCATATTTTTGGCTTTCCAACACACCTACAAAACAGAATCATGTTTGTGTTTTAGGTACCCAAATCTGTTTGGGTCCTTTTGAGTTAGTTGCAGCAATAGTTCCTTTAGGAACCCATATATACTTAGATTTATTGTATGCTGATTTTCTGTATTGACATGTAGAAGCTCTGTGACCTTTTCTAGCACAAAAGTTGCATTTAACAAATGACGTGTTTGATGTCTTAGGTGCAGCAAAAAATTTATTGAAATATTTCTCATGTATCTTAGGTTCATAGCCTATTCCAGCCTTATCATAAACACACTTTTATTGTCCTAATAAAGCATTCAAGTTATCTCTACCATTTGTGAACTTGGCTAAGTCATTTTTCAGTTTTTCAACTTCTTTAGTCAATGTAGAACAGTTAGAATAATTAGAGCTAGATGCAATCAAGACCTTATTCCTAGCTTCTAGTTCTATTTCTTTCATTTTCAAGCATGCATAATCATCACATTGTTTAACAATTATTTTTCTAGATGAGACAAGTTGTTTAGCAATCTTAAGATATTCAGCATGTAACTCATCAAATGCATCTTGCAATTCATCAAAAGTAGGTTGTGAATCAGAATTTACCTCACTCTCTGAATCACTTTTATTGCTGGCCATTAAACACAAGTTTGCCTCCTCAGATTCAGATTCTTCAGTGGAATCTACATCATTATCATCCCAAGCAATGTAGGCCTTTCTTGTCTTTCTCCACTTCTTGTCCTTTGAGTCAAACTTTTCTGTTTTGTCCTTCTTTTGCAGTTTTGGAGAGTCAAGCTTCATGTGGTCAATCTTTCCACATTCATAGCATGTGATGTTGTTGGAAGAGTTGTCACCTTTCCTGAAATTTCTCCTTTGAAAAGTGGTTGGCTTTCTTTTGAAGTTACCTTTCTTCTTTAGGAACTTCTTGAATTTTCTAACTAGCATTCCCATCTCTTCTTCAGATTCCGCCTCTTGTGCTGAATCATTATCATCACTGTCTTCTACTTCTCTGACTTGTGATTTCAGAGCCAATCCCTTTTTCTTTTTATCAGTTTCTTCATTCTCATTCAGTCTGTTCAACTCCAATTCATGCTCTTGCAGTTTTCCGAACAATGTGGCAATGGTCATTGATGAGAGGTCTCTAGATTCTGAGATTGCAGTGACTTTAGGCTGTCATTCCCTGCTCAAGCATCTCATTACTTTGTTAATTTGATCCTCATTTGATATAGTTTTTCCAAGACCAGCAATTTGGTTGACAATGTAGGTGAATCTCTTTTGCATTTCAGTCATAGGTTCTCCTTGCTTCATTCTGAATAACCAAGGCACCATTCGCAGTGGCGCCTCTCCTGCGTTGCGCCACGTGGCACTGTAGGGTCATAGGTAGTAGGTTTTGTCTTTTTTTTTTTTAAGGTAGGCGTCAGTCAGACTGACGCCTTTGACCCGTCAGAGACAAAAATAAAATATGCCACGTGTCCAAAAGGACCCCCCATTGATAAATTGTTTCAGAAGGACCCTGAACTGGTAAATAGTTTTTAAAAGGACCCTACTTTGGTCAAAAAGCCCCGATCTAGTGTGTATAATACATGGGTACGGTGCACATGCGCATGTGTATGTGTGTGTATGCATGCTCATTTCTTTTAAATCTTGTGTATTTAAATATTAATAATGTTGTGATTATGTTCTGATACATTATTAATTAAAAGGAAAAAAGATTCTAATCCTATTAAATTGTAATATATGTTTTGGATTTACCATAAATTTTATATTTATATTCATTAAGGAAGATATATTCCTTATAAAGTAATGGAACAGTTGCCTGATGGAATTAATCCTTTAGTTCTTGATTCTTTATTTTTTTTTTATTCTTTAAAGCATACATAACTAGATGCATACACCCTATAGCAAAACACCACAAAGCCTAGGATCTACATCATGCCATATTATTAAGGTTTTATAGACTTGAATAAATACCTAGATCCATATTGTGTTCCTAATCTTAAGCGTTCTTCAAGAGTACTAGATTTGATCACAAACCGTTGCAGAATCTCTACGACAATCAATCACGAACAAACAAAGCTTGATAGTCTTAGGATCTGAAACACGAAGAGGGAGAGAGAAAGAGAGAGACGGGTAATGAACACCCGTTGGCTTGTGGTTCTTCCTCAACCTGGACACCTTGTGCCTTAGTTGTTCTTCCGATGGGGAGAAGAGGCGGTGTGCGTTGTGTCCGGTGTATTGGGGACCATAGCCTATATGTAGTGTGATTACCAATTAGGGTTCCCATTATTCCGAAATTGGTTATCAGTAGCATCCACTCATATTTCGCCCATATCAGATAATTAATGATAATCAGTTATCAAATCAGAAATCTGATTGGTCTTATCTCTTAATTTGATCTCATATCAATTAAGACTCCTAATTGATAAATAGCTAATATAATTAATTATCGATATCTGCCCACATTATGATATTGGAATAAAATATTCCAACAATCTCCCACTTGGGAAACATATCGTAATAATTATATCATAATTCCTTAGGCGTGCATCCAAATGCTATGTATCCTTAGACTTCCCCTTTACAATCTGGTCCACCTCATACATCAATAACGGGACCACCGCGGCTGTCGTCACTAACGTATATCGTGACTAAACCCTGACGATCACCATATCAATGCACTGGATGACATAGATCGATATGGATGAGTGTGTTGTTTTGGATTCAAATACTCAAGAGGGGGGGCGTGAATTGAGTTTTCAAAAATTCTTCCTTTTCAAAAACTTTACTTTTCAAATCAGAGTTGCCTCAGGATCTTTTACAAAAACAGTGAAGGGCTTTTTATGAAATCTCGAATAGAAGGTGATGAGAAAAGAAAGATTAATTCACAAAGATAAATCAGTAATAAGATTCAAGTTCACAGCTCACAGCTATCAATTAAACAGTGATTGAATCAAACAGGAAGAAGTTCAGTTAAGGGTCGTACAGGTATTAGATACAGGCCTTATTCAGTCAAGAACCGAAGTTACAATATATCAGTTTCAGTTATCAAGAACAGTTTTAATCAACTCAGTTTTGAACAATTAATAACTCAAGATTGATTGCAGTAATACTCTGGTTTTAATTCATATTAAACAGATCAAGAACTGATATCAATTGAAAACTTAGAACATCAAGATCACAGTTATATGCGCAAGACAGAAATTAAAGAGTTTGAGTTTAGAGATACCACACAACCAGATTTATCCTGGTTCAGTCACCACCACTGTGACCTACATCCAGTCCCTACTCCACCTGTGGGTTTTCACACACTAACACAACAAGCTTTAGCCAGGTAGCTTGAAAAACCTTTACACCACAGAGCACTCCTTCACCTCAAGATACCACACTCTTGTAAAGAGCCTCAATGCTCTTCCTTAGGGATACCTCACCCTAATCACACAGAGAGACTCTCTCTCTCTTTACAATCAAATAGAATGAAAAGATTGATTCCTAAACTCTCAATAGTCAGATATACAAATTGAAGCACTTATGAGAATGAAACACTCTTTTGCCAATAAGCTCAAGAAAGATGATGAATGATTTTCACAATTGATCTCTCAAATTGATTTCGTGTAATTTTGATCTGTTAAAAGTGTTCCTTTGATCTCACTTTATATAGAAAACAAGTTATAGTCTTTGGGATCAATTAAAACAGATTTGGGTCTGATAATAGAATCTGTTTTCTTGATTATGATTCTTGAACAGGGGTTGAGTACATGGCTGTATTAACCAATTTCATACTGATAGTTCTGATAGTTTCTCAAAATCTTGAACTTGGTTAATCCATCAGTACATCCATTCAGTACATCTATGTATTAATGAACGTCAGATTTTCCTGAAACTTGAATACACGTGCACATAGCATATGTACAGGGCTGTATTCAGTTAACCATTTATAACTTATCTGATTTCATATTGTGCATAGTGTTACTGAATCAAGAACCTTAAATTCATTTGTCAGTTACAGTAGCAGACATACATCCAATGTTTACATGGCTGTACCTGACAAATAATTTTCTTATTTCCAAAAATCATTTTCATTAAAAAACTTATTCCTTTTAATGCAGGTTATGAAAATTGATTTTCTTCATGGATCTTTTTAATTGAGCTATCTTGTGACTAAGAGATTTCTTTCTCTTAGAAATCATCTAAGACTTAAATCTAAAATTCTCCTTTAAGTTTGGTCTTGATGATCCTTTGATCTTTGACTTTGCTCTTTTGATTTCTACATGCAACTTCTTGATTCCTTCAAGTTCTTCCTTGAATATTTTCCTTGAATTTGCTTAATGAACTTGTTGATCACTGCTTGATACCTGTCTTTGCAATTTGACACTAAAACACTTGCACACGCATTAAATTGTATTTGTCATATATCAAAATCTCTAAGTCATTGAGTCTTACAGAGTGGCATGGAAATTTCATGCAATGTGATCTCTAAATCATGCCTATTTCCAACTGGTCCAACTTAATTCTTTAGTGAGATCATATTGAAGTTCCTTAGGTGCAAATTAAATATTTGCACATAACCAAAACTTAAGACAGTTATTATAATAATAACCTCAAAAAATTTATTTCTGCAGAAAATCAAACATAACATAAAATCTATACCAAATCCAAAACATAGAACAAAGAACAAAATAACAAAAGGAAAAACTCTCACTAATCTAAGTCAATCTCAAAACCAACACCCATGTGAGCAACATGCTCATGAAAGACCTTAGGTGTCAAGCCTTTGGTTGGTGGGTTAGCTAGCATAAAGTTTGTTCATATGTGTTCTATAGATAATTGGAAACTTGACGTTGATAACCTTCGACTTCATTGAACTCCAATTGTTATTGGAGTACAACACGGCTGACTTATTGTCATTATATAACTTGAGTGGTCTTTCAATTCATTTTATTATACGCAACCCAATGACAAAATTTATCAGCCGTATCATGAGGTTGAATGCCTTCTATCTTGGCACCTAACAAGATCGGAGTCAGAATACCTTATGATCTCTAAACTATTAGATCTCCGATCAATGAGCATATATTCTTTTGTTCTCTTTAAGTACCTTATGATCATTTTGACTGCTTTCCAATGATCATTTTCTGGATTGCTCCAGTATCTGTCTAACATTGTATCTATGTACGCTATGTCCAGATACGTACAAACCTGAGCATACATCAGACTTCCCGCAGCTGAAGCTTAGGGAATATTCTGTATTTCCTGATTTCCAGATTTCCTTTTGGGCATTAATTGAGACTAAAATAGTCTCCCTTAGTTATCAAGGTATTCACTGATTTACTATCTTTCATGTTGAACCTATCCAAAAACTGTATGGGTATAGTCCTTTTTGTGATAACCCATGGATACCTCGAGAGTGATCTCTAAGTACCTGAAATCCTAAGACAAAAGAGGCGTCCCCAAGATCTTTCATCTCGAAAATTTTTCGTTAGAAATTTCTTGGATTCGTGCAATGAGCCTATATCGTCACTGGCTAGTAAAAATGTCAACGTATAACACTAGGAATATAAATTTGCTCCTACTGAAATTTTGATACCCACAGTTGTCCACGATATTTATCTCAAAACCAAATGAGACAATTACTTAATGGGACGTATGGTATCATTGATGAGACACCTTCTTTAGCCCATAGATAGAATCCGCCAATTTACAAATCATATTCTCTGTGTCTTTCAACACAAGATTTTCTAGTTGCACTATATACATATGTTTCGTCAATGTTGCCATTGAGAAACACTGTCTCTCATGAAGCTCCAAATTTATAATGAGCAACGAGAGTCGTGATTGTCCTAAAAGAATCCTTCATTGGTACTGAAGGGAAGGTCTCTTTACAATCAATCCTTTATTTTTAGTATAGCCTTTTGTCACTAGACAATCCTTATACCTCTCCATATTACCCATTGAAACCTTCTGGTAAATGGACAAGTTTCAAACCTCATTCTCTAGCTTAAGCTTGTACTCATTCCTACAATCCACTTTTCCTAATTGAAACTTTCATATGGTTTGATGGGAGTTGATAGAATCATCTTCCATTACACCATTTACCTTATGTTCCTGGAGAAATACTACATAATTATCCAAAATAGTAATTTTATTTTTTTAGTGGATCTAATAACTCTTGATGCTCTAGTTCTTGAGGGTGTTGAGTTTGACCTTTATGAATAATTTCCTCATCTTGAATAGGAAGAATAACAACAATATCCTCACAAGGATCCAAATTTGCTAGACTAATAGCAACTATATGAATTGGTTCATGGATTAGAACCAATTCTTCCTCAAATATAATGTCTCTAACCTTATATCCCCCCAAACTCAATATCCTCAAAGAACTAGTCAATTCATGTCTCAAGGTATCTTTAGCTTGGGATTAAAAATCGATACCCTTTGACCTTTCAGAGTAACCAATAAGGTAGCCACTCACTGTTTAGGACTGCAATTTCCTTTGCGAGACTTATAAGGCCTTGCTTTAGTTGGATGTTTCCATACTTGAAAGTGATTGGTCGGTTACTTTAGTTGGTACTCTATCTAGCATTTAAGCTACAATCTTTAGTGTTACTCCCATAGTGACTCTGGTAAGGTAGAATGACTAATCATACTCCTCACCATATCTTTAAGAGTCATTACTAGGACTTAACTGTATTCTTGATAGCCATGTTCTGATCTATTTATCTTTAATGAATTTGATACAAACAATAAAATGTATAAGGCCAATGGAATCTAGGATTCCCCCATACAAGTCGCTCAACTCTATTTATAGAGATGTGCCCTGAATGTTTGTATCATAATGCTCCTTAATTATTTTATTGTCAACTTTATCCTTAGTGCCATATGGCTCCTCACTCAATGTTTTAACACAAGAAGTTTCAATACCAAGCAATTATAGATCGTCACAGTCTATAGCTTAACTGGTTCCAACAATATTTGAATTTAAAAGACAAATTAAATCCATCGTTTCTAAATGAACAAAATTTATTCATGATTTTGTTCAATAAGAAACCAAAACCAAATTTCATCTAAATGATGACTAAACCAAAATGTCTTTAAATTCCAAATATTAGTCAGTGACAACAATCTGAAACGTCAATAGACTTATCCTTTACCGACTTGGTTAACTCCAATATAGTTGCATCTTTCAACATTAACCTTCATCAGTTCAGCAATTCTTTATAGGCATGTCAAACATGATATTTGAGACATTTCTTCTTTAGATGCCCGATGTCTTTATAAAAGAAACAATTACGACCTTATTTGTTTCTTTTAATATGGGTCCTTAACAGCTTCATCCTTAATTTTCTTTTGTTTGCCCTTATCTTTAGAGGTATTCGCCAAATGAGCACCATTTGTCTTCTCTTGCTTCATTTTTCCCTTTCTTGCACACCTTATGAAATGAATTCATTAAGATATTATTTCTCCTTTCAGTAGCTATAAGCTGACTTGAATTGACTGAATTGTGCATGAAAGAATATTCTAAATGCATGAGCAAATCGTTAGACAGCCCAAACTTTAACGCCTTAAGTTTATGAGCAAGATTGGACATTCTCATAAAATGCTCCCTCAATTTCCTTTGCCTTTATACATAATGAAAAAAACAAAAGCTCTCCAATGAGTGCTTGTTTTCGCCTTTATTGCTTTTAGAAAGCACTTTTCAACTTTAGCAAGGGAATCTGGCACTAATTATGCCATCCGAAATAACACCCCAAATATTTCTGGAATATTATACTTTATGATCACAAGACCCGAGCGATTGGAGCGGTCCCACTTCCTATACTTGATTCTCTCTTCAGAGGTACATGATTGAGTGAGAGAATGTGAGTTTCTCCATCTTTATGTCAGGTCTAGATCAAAAACAACTTTATTGTTTTCCTTTCAATCCTAAAATTCAGAACTTTTGAGGATTAAATTAGCTAATACATAAGTAATATTAACGTTAAAGAGAACAAAAGTACCGTAAAGATACTCACCAAAAATACCTGGTGCATCATTAACATCAAGTCTTGTGACAATAATACTAATTGCTAGAGGTATTTTGTTATAATGATCAAACACTAACAATTAATCTTGTCAAATAATAAATCCTTCTTCTGATTGATTTATCATTCACTGTAAACCTTATAATCGTCAAATGTTTACCATCGCATGTGTGAATGCAATCCGGCCAAATGTTAACATTCCTTTGGGTCGACTAATACTCGCATGGGTATACACAATACAACATTCAATATCTCTTATGAGCAATTTCCACAAGAGAGGTCACCTTGGTGACTTCATACTTTAATTGGCTCATTCGAAATCCAAATTGGCAAATTAAAGACCTAAACAAGATACCAAGCACACCATTAATCCCCAATCTTCGGAGTGTAAGAATTAACTGCTAGTGGTACTCTCAGCGCAATGATCAAATATTGGTGATAAGTCCTGTCAAATAATGGTCACCTTCGGGTATCCCATTATCCACATGGAAAATACTTTTATAATCACCATACATTTACCATCACAGGCATGTAATTACCTAGCCGAGCTGCGCCTTCGTTCGGGCCGACAATAGTTCGCATGAATAATTTCATGCTACATCTTTTGTAAATTCAATTGAATCAAATCTACGCAACAGAGGTTACTTCGATAACGTGTTGTTTCAACCAACTCAACCAAAATTACTAGACAATTTATCAAAATGGGGGTTTAAAATCTGGCCATTCCATACTCAAAAGGTGAAAACCTAAACGTTCAAAAGTGGAGTGAATCTTAATTTATTTATTTAATTATATTCAAATAAAATAAATAAAACACGGAGTAAGCTCCGAATGTATTGCTCGCCACGGCTATATACCATATTCCATTCCGACAAAATCACCAGATTTTTCATCTTTCACGTGTGCAGCGACCGTTATTTCACTTTTAACCGTTATTTCACTTTTAATTCATACATATTATATCAATAGCAATAGCATAAGAAACCACAAAGCATGTCATTGATATATATCTATATATTGAAAGTTCCCTAGCAACATTCTGGACCAAAATACCGTTTATACATTATAAAATAATTCTCGGCCATGACATTCTATCAAATTTGCCCATATAGGTTTTGAAATCATAAAACCCAATTAAAAAACCTTTAGCAATTCTGCATCCAAATAAGATAATGACTTTAATTTTAAAAATAAAATAAAATTTGAAAGCCATGTTACTTAAACCTTGCAAACACGTTCTGGAAGGTAAATGAACTTTTCCCAAGGTAAATCAATTCCATAATTTATTTCAAAAGCAAGATGTCAGTTCCAAAAAAAATAACGTTGCCTCCACCATTTCTTTCAGATTGTCTTATATATATTTGTGTATATATAAAATTCAACAAAAAAAGTCAAATAGGAGGTGTTTGCTGTACGTAAGAAACTGGATCCATATTGTTGAATTCAATATACATATAAACCAAAAAATAACAAAGGCTAGTTTCAAAAGGTGCCTTCAAACATAAATGTATAAAGCCAAAATAAGCTAGGGAAGAAAAAAACCACCGAAAAGCATACATAGGCATGGATACTAGAACATACAATCGCATCCCTTCTCCGAAAAGAAAAATAAAGGTTTACGAGATCAAAATATCACGTACAGGAAGTCAATCATAAACTACTTCCATTTTTTTTTAATTCCTCATTTTCAAAAAAATAGGGTTCATCTAAAATTGGGGAAAATAAACCTAAAAAGTCAGGCATCACATAAATCAAAGAATCTCAATCCTAATAACCCAACATTGAAGTCTGCTCTGATACCACTTGATAATCCTTTAGTTCTTGATTATTTATTTTCTTTATTCTTCAAAACATACATAAATAGATGCATGCACCCTAGAGCAAAACACCAAGTCTAGGATCTACATCATACCAGATTATTAAGGATTTATAGACTTGAATAAATACCTAGATCCATATTGTGTTCCTGATCTTAAGCGTTCTTCAAGAGTACTAGATTTGATCACAGACTGTTGCGGAATCAATCACGAACAAACAAAGCTTGGTAGTCTTAAGATCTGAAACACGAAGAGGGAGAGAGAAAGAGAGAGACGGATAACGAACACCCGTTAGCTTATGATTCTTCCTCAACCTGGACTCCTTATGCCTTAGTCGCTCTTCCGATGGGGAGAAGAGGCTGTGTGCGTTGTGTCCGGTATATTGGGGACCATTGCCTATATGTAGGGTGATTACCAATTAGGGTCCCATTATTCCGAAATTGGTTATCAGTGACATCCACTCATATTTCGCCCATATAAGATAATTAATGATAATCAATTATCAAATCAGAAATCTGATTGACCTAATCTCTTAATTTGATCACATATCAATTAAGACTTCTAATTGATAAATAGTTAATATAATTAATTACCCATATCCCATATTATGATATTTGAAACATTGCCACCAAAGGCAAACATCTTCCATTTCTGGTAATTGTATTTTACCTCTTTTAGCAGACAAGCTTCTACAACAGGCAAATCAGTTCAACACCAGGGTTTTACTTAGACAGGTTAGATTATTACAATTTCCTTTGCTGCTTATGGTTAAATTACAACTTGGTTTCCTTCGATTTTACTAAAATAGTTAGAGCAGAGCATGCAGCATGTTCAAAATTACTATAACTCAGAAGCTCGTAGCTTTCCTCGGGCATGCATATCAGGAACATACAATTACATTTTCTCAAAGCCAAGATCCAAGGTAGAGATCAAATTAGTGGCTGCCAAGAAACACAGTGAAGCAGAAAAGAGACGTAGAATGAGAATCAACAGTCAATATAACATCCTCCGTACTATCCTCCCTAGCATGATCAACCAGCGCCTGAATTCAAGCAGTGTGTTATGCATTGGAAATGAATCCAATCGTGTGAAGGTGAAAATTCCCACTATTTATTATTTAACAATTTTTAAGTAACAAGAAGTATAATTTTGTCTTCATTTTGATTTTTCATGACAAGCTTTCTAAATCTAGATGTTGTGATTGTCAACTTTTTTTTTTTTATAGGCAAATGTTAGTGTAAATGATAGTATTTTGTTAATGTTGTGATTATCAACTAACAGACGGACAAGGCATCAATACTGGCAGAGACTATCAAGCAAGTGAGGAAGCTGGAGAAAAGTGTACCAAAAATGGAAGCTCCTAGTTGGGAAGATGAGTTGATTTCGGAACAATGTAACCACGAGCAGGGCCTAGTGAGGATAGGCCAGGATTGATGTCAGCCATAGCAAGGGCTCTGGGGTCAGTGAAAGCCAAGGTGGTAAAGGCTGAGATGGTGACTGTGGGTGGAAGAACCAAAATTGTGTTGTGGATTCAAGGTTTGGGGGACTGGAAAAGAAGTGTGAGGATGCTAAGTAGAACTTTGAAGTTTGTCATGCACAAACTAGTCTTTAAGATGCAGCGGTTTACTCAATAATTGTTTATGCTGTAGGATTCTCTTTATTCTGACTTCTAATGGTGGTGGAATATTGACTCAATTAGGGGTAAGGTTGTAAAGTGTACTAGAGTAGGGACTAATAACAAAATCTTCTATGTCTAAGGATTAGAGAATAAACACTTTAGGGACTTTGTAGAACTGAGGCTTTAACAAGGGCTTTCCATGCCTTTCTCACATTTACTTTGTCTCATTTTGTAAGTGAAGTTCACCTTTGACTTTACTCCATCTATAGTAATGTGACAGATTAATATGTAATCTTGTCCATGAGACTAGTTAGTTGACTCTCGTATATGTTAATCACTAATTGGTAATATGATTTACCCGAGTTTTAAAAAGGCAAAAAAATCCCAGATGATGAAATTATGTCAATTGTTATTGGTTGCATCTTTTTGGTTTTGCATCCTCTCTTTCTCTCTTCTCTTTGTCAATTGAAATTATGATGTCTCACTTATATATTTCTTATGATTTGGTACACGAAATCTCGTGTTTAGGAATGCTCTAGCTATCTCAAAAAGCCTGCAACAATTCTGAAGATCAAAGCGTGAGTACAGTTTGAAGGGTAAATTTACCACATGATGATCCTAAAGTACATTTGATAATCATACTTTCTTTGCCTTATATACTATCTAAAATCAAGTGCGGTTGCATGCCATTCTAGCTATATATGTTGAACATATGCGTCAATGAGTGCAAAAAGTACGTCCTTAACTAAAACAGATGTGATTAGATTATTGGATCTTGTCAAATGTAGATCATGGAGTTGGTTTGGTTCAACTATAGTGCAGACTGTTCGTTTCTCGGATTGGTGCGTATGTCCGCTGGAATGTAACCTTTCAGCGGGTGATTGAAGGATTTTTTTGATGCTGATGCTGAATGTGGTTTTTTCTGGTTGTTACATCTGTTACTGCTGTTTTCAATTTTTGCGCAGGGAGGGGTTGGATGCTTCTGTTTTGGCATTGTTCTGTGATGCACTTGCCACTTGGTCTTTTTTTTCCTGAGCTGTGTGGTAATTAAATTAATGTTAAGTAGGAAACCAAGGGGATGCGCAGGAAATGGAATTGCTGTTTGTTTTTTGACTTGGTTTTTGGTTATGTATTTGCAGGGGTTGGTTTTTGGTTAGTATTGTGGGAAGTTGTTTAGCTGTAACATTCACTTGGGTTGGGTTTACCTTTGTATGACTGGAACTATATTGGCTCTTTGCGAGTACTCCTAGTACTCTTATACTATATATACATACATGACATGATTTTGACTTCTAATGGTGGTGGTGGTGAGCCAGTTAGGGTCCATAAGCCTATAATTAATGAGTAGGGGCTAATAACAACTCAACAAGTTTTCTTAGGTTTGAGGATTAAAGAATAATGATTTTAGGGGCTAGGTAGAACTGAGGCTCTACCAAAGGCTTCCCATGGCTTTCTAACATCAACAGTATCTCCTTTTATGAGTAAAGCTAACTTTACTCTTCGTGTAAAAGCGCATATAATAACGTGACAAATTAACATGTAAGGTTGTCCATGAAACTAATTAGTAAGCTGCCGCATATGGTAATCACTAGTTGGTGATGCGATAATGTACTCGAGTTTTAAAAGGAAAATAATCACAGAAGATGAAATAATGATTTTCACTATACCATAAATATCCCATATAATTACTTCTATCTCAACTCAAACTCAACAAAACGTTTGAGCTGATGCATCTCTACTTGTTCTTCTGACATGTACACTAGAATTTTTGTCATAATGGTTAGCAGCCACATATCTTCTAAGGTCAATTCCCCTACTACCACTATGATTTTTGTTTTTGTTACCATATGAAACTGCTTTATCTTCTGAATCCTGGCGTTGCCTCCCACTATCATCACAATCCACTAAGATATCTGTACTTAAGTTATCATAGGAAGATGGCACTGAGTTGGATGAAAACCCATAGTGACTAGACCAATTGGATCCCGCTTCACCAAATATGTAATCCGAGAAGTCAGCAGAATTGACTGACTCCTTGATACTTGCAGTGCTGCAAGAACTTGCATCTGATGAGCTGAATAGCGAAGAACTTTCACTTGAAGAATCCACCATAGTATTTCTTCCTCCATAGTTGAATCTCCATAGTTCTGGATATACAAATTCATTGCTTAATGAATCATTAACAGCATTCCAGTAAGGGTATTGCTTCTGCTGTAGGGAGGGAGAATCGGCAATTGTAGCCACAGAATTCGATCTCGTCTTTGAAGTGGCAGGAATGGCTTCCAAGTTCCTCCTCTTGAACTTTCCAGCAGAAGAGATTGCATTGCTATTGACTAAACCAAGGGGCTTTGGACAGTGCCTAAAGATTTTAATATAAGCATAAAACAATGCAGTTATTGCTGCTCAGACAAATTCCACAAAAGTAAAAAACACTGATATAGAACATATCCAGCCAGAAATTGTACATCAGCCTCCACAGGCCAAATTACCTTGCATAAAGAAGCATGTATGCCCTTTCTGATAAGACTCTTGACAATTCAACAGGTTCTACCTAAATACAAGAACAAACGCTATATTCAGTTCACATACATAAATACGTCACGTACATAAACGCTATATTCATTTATATAATCTAACTTATTTGAGGGAGGGGCGGGGAAGAGAGGAGACATTCAGACACAGAAAAAAAGGTCAAGGAATAAGATTTTCACCCTGCTGTCATCAGTCCTGAACCATTCTCCTTGAATGTTCTTCACATAGCAGACATAATGACCTGAAAATGCAGCATTCATGATATCCAAATGGACAACCACCGCATAAAGGCTGTACAATGGGGATTTATCTTTTGTCCCACTCATATATGGAGCCATATTCAGAACCTCAGGGAACTGAACCGACTTATTCAACTTCTCAAAGTTATCAGACTGCCAAAAAAAAACAATAAAATATGTATGAGAATATATATTGCAAAACCAAAATTACAACCAACAGAGTAAACAGATAACAAGTAAAACTTCAAAATTAATGTTGGTACCTGAAATCGTTTTAATACAATTGTAAGAATATTTGGTGCCTCCAGTACTGTCAACTTCTTCCTGGCTTTCTCATAGGATTTACATCTAGATAGCAATAAAAACCACAAAAAAATTAAATAAAGAAATAATTTCATAAAGACGGTGTCCCCCATAGGAAAGTACCACATCACATAGCTACAATAACAGCAATGTATTATACTTGTTATGACAAAAAAAACATGAGAACATTACAACTGAAAAATAATTGCAAGAAGTAAATTCGACAATCCATAGAAAATTAACAAACCTGCTGCAATTGTACTTATTGTCTTTATCCAAGGTTTCAGGTGCTGTAAATTGTCCAAGAGCCTCCTCCAAAGTTCCAATATCCCCATCTATCTCAACGGAAAGATCCATCATTCTTTCATACCTCTCAGATTTTCCCATGCACCTTAAGCACTTTATCTGCAATTTGCAGCAAATAAATTTCAATATATAGTGAAACTACCCTTCTCCCCCTCAATAAAAGTTGAAGACATGAACCTTTAGTAAACTGTTAGAAAACAACCTTGGAACGTAGATAACCTCCAAAAGTGTACCCAACTAGAGTTGTCTCTTCTGCTAGAGGACTTGATCTGCCAGTTTCCTTGAGGCAAATAGATTGCATAGTATCAACCGCACACCTGTCAGTCGAACAATTTATCATGTAGACAACTTGACATACAAAAGTAACATTGTTTTGAGAAGGAGATGAGGAAGCAATGAAGCATTGGCAAAGAATCAGCTCAACAATTATTTGGCTCACCTCAAAAATTCATGGGCATCTTCCTCCCTCCCATGTCCAAGATGGCTTGCAATCTTGTGTATTTTAGATAATATCCCAATTGGAGAGAGTGGAGAATTCCCTTCTTTTGCCTTCTGAATTAGATATTCAAACTCACATATAAAACACCATCCTTTCTTCTGACCTAGTGAAAATGTTGTAAAGATTCAATTAACTAAAAGGTCCTCACGGTTGAACAAGTTAAATCATGAAGATATTATTAAGAAGAACTTGCATTGTTTCGAATGGAACCCTTGAAAAAGATACGAAGTTAGTGGCCGAGTATATGCCAAACACTGGAGTACTGCATTAGCGTAACAGCTGCAGGAAAAGTATTTCATTAGCAAGAAGGTAATTACTTTTGAGAAGAAAAAATCCTACACAAACAAGCACTGAACGTGTCTCCCTTGAACTGCATAAAACACAAGATATTAACCAGTACTGAATCCCAGTAAGAAAGTTTATCCAGACAGCAACTAGAACATTATCTAAAGTTCTCTTACTAGTTCTGTGAAGGCCTACTTGCAAAAAATCTTACATTTTCTAAAGTTCTCTTACTAGTATTGTACTCATGCTTCTGGGAGAGTGGGACTGTGCTCAACAAGAGAACAATCAGGGAAAAAATTATAATATAGACGCATAAAGATCTAAAACAGGGTATCGGATCAGACTCCTGACTCTCTCCTTCCTCCATCTCCCTCCCTCCCTCTCTCACCAAAGCAGCTACATAGCATATAATATAATAACCAATCAGGTGGAAGCAAAAAGAACTCTACAATACCTGTTCCCACAGTTTGTAAGACCAAAAGGGAATAGCTTCACTTTGTCATAACAATAAAGTTCCATAAAGAGTTCATAAGGAAAGCTCATCTGCCAAAAATGTACAATTTGTAAATCAACAGAGACAAAATGAACAATAATAACAATAATAGTAATAATGTTCTCAAGAAATAAGTCAACTATATCCCCAACCTCATTTTCGACAGATATGACATTGAATCTTGTCTCTTTTGAGCTTCTAAACTGCTGAACAACTTTCTGCACTGATGTTTTCAAACCATTACGAACATTTTGTGGCTGATTTGGAATACCACTAAACTTTGCGGGCAATGCATGATAATTATCAGTTTTGGAAAACTTGGAATGTGAAAGCAAATCCCCCTTAGCAGTTGACGATAGGTGATCACCAGAACTAGATGAGAATCTTCGTCCTTCTTTGTACTTGGACAAATGTGATTCTGCTTCCACATTATCAGCTACAGAATCTGTGCTTGAACTATTCGAGGAAGTTATAGTCCTGCACTTATAGGTATCTGTTACCGAATTTTCAACCATAGAAACTTTTCTTCTGTGTTCATGGCCACCCAAATTAGCTGCCACATCATAAGATGTGTCAGACTTAGTTTCGGGAAAATTTGATTTAAAACCAGTCTCATCAGCATTTTTACTAGAATTTCTCTTATTTCTTTTACTTGCACTAGAATCCTTAACATCAGTATTCACAGAATTTTTAGACACTAAGGGGACTGAGGGGCTCAACAGTGTCTCATTGGGATGAGCAGAAGCAACAGCTGTATTATCAGCAGTATTATCGCAGACAGGTTTTGCCAATCTGCTGCGACGACCATCATCAAATGATTTTCTTGCAGCAACAGAAGGGTTAACGCTGGAACATGAGTTATTGGAATCTGCAATACCAGCACGCGTTCCTTTAATATCTGCAGAAGGTGCAACTGCATTATATACCATATATGATGCCTTAAATAATACAATGTGACTTCTAATCAAAACCATTCCATTACCATGAAAAACAGAAGGGTTAACGCCCGAACATGAGTTATTGGAATCTGCAATACCAGCACGCGTTCCTTTAATATCTGCACAAGGTGCAACTGCATTATATACCATATATGATGCCTTAAATAATACAATGTGACTTCTAATCAAAACCATTCCATTACCATGAAAAACAGAAGGGTTAACACTGGAACATGAGTTATTGGAATCTGCAATACCAACATGCGTTCCTTTAATTTCTGCACAAGGTGCAACTGCATTATATACCATATATGATGCCTGAAATAATACAATGTGACTTCTAATCAAAACCATTCCATTACCATGAAAAACAGAAGGGTCGACACTGGAACATGAGTCATAGGAATCTGCAATACCAGCATGGGTTCCTTTAATATCTGCAGAAGGTGTAACTGCATTATATACCATATGTTGCCTGAAATAATACAATGTGACTTCTAATCAAAACCATTCCATTACCATGAAAACCAGACTGCATTTCTGATACTGCCAACCTATGACTATGAAAAAGACTTTCCTCCTCGAGCCGCATGGTGGTAATTGGAGGACAACATTCATCCTTGTGACCTTGTCTCCAGTGAATAATTTGACACTTACCCGAACTACAAGAAATCATGCACGTAAAAATGAATAACAATCATTTGTAACACGATAAGGTCGAAATATGGCTTTTAGACGTGTCACTAAACAGAGAAGAGACATAAGCGGAAACTCCAAAATGCTAGGCGCCACAAATTGGGATTCATACAAAGCATTTATTGGGAGCAATGTGTTTGCAATAATTACTTATTGTACTATTTTCTCCACCTGATTTCCTTTTATTACTTTAGCCCAATTTGTGCCGCATGGATTCGCAATGAATTCGTGAAAATCTATTCACACTAAATAGCACAGCTCGTGGAAACTACAGATGTTCAGGAATGCAGCTATATCAAAATCGTCAGTAAAATGACAAGCTACTAAAAAAAAAAAAAAGATAACAACTCAAGGTCTAAATAAGCAGCAGATAAAATTCCATTTCAAATACAAAAAGTGGAGAGAAAAAAAACATTTTTTCCTTTAAAAAAATCATCATTTCTATGTTCACATGCAAAAAGGAAAGAACAATAGTTTAAGAAAAAAAACGACCGAAACTTCAAACATGGAAGAAACTACAAAGATGTTCAGGAATGCAGCTACGTCAAAGCATCATGAAACGACTAGCTTCAATAAAATTTAGAAGACAAGCTCTAAATAAGTTGCAGTCTTGCAGATAAATTTCAATTTAAAAAAAAAATAAACTTTTCCCTCAACATTTAAAATTTCTATGTCCTACAAGCTTCTAAGGTCAACATTGCATTCCAAATTCAATTCAAAGCAAAAAAAAAAACAGACAGACACTTCAAACTTGAAAAGACAGAACCAGTATCGAATGGCCTTGCAGCGAGAGCATCGCATGGTGGTAGGGGAATAACACACTGCACATTGGAACCACTCAGAAACCGAAACCGAAGAGTAGTCAGCTGAAGTAGCTTCCATTTCAGCCATGGCAGCATTCTCTACAAACGTTATAATCTCATCCTTCTTCGCCTCCGCATTCCTCCACACGTAGCGAATCACAACGAACGCAAACAGCAACACCGCATAGAGCACACTCTGAAACCCTAAAATCCCACCCAATACCATCTTCTTATTCTTAGCCCACGCCTAGGACCAGACCAGAACCCAGAATCCACAGTATGGTAATTTTCCAATGCATACATATATATATATAGAGAGAGAGAGAGAGAGAGATAGATGGATTGGTTGTTTCAGCTGCGGTTACTGGTGGAGGGAATCGAGGGTATAATGGGAAAGGTAAGTGGATTGAGATTATTGTAGTGAGTGAGTTTGGATTTTGGGTTCAGAGATTGGAGATATCGATTTTGGTTGTCCTTTGTCTTGTCTTCCGAGACTTCGGTCTTGCTGTTTCAAATTCACTGTCTTCTTCCTTCTTTCACTTCATATCATTCAATTCTATATTTTTCTAACCTGCAATGTTTAATGTTTTTGTTTTTTCTTCTTCTTCGTTTTTTTTTTTAATTTCAATTTAAACCGTCCCCTTACTTCAATGCTATCCTTCCCAAGGCCTTATTTTTTTCTTCTCTCTCGCTGGGTCTTGTTCAGACCATCCCCTGTAATTCTCGTTCGAGTTTTCATTTTAATTTAATTTAATTTAATTTTCCATGGTCACTGAACCCAGTAGTGTAGTGACATGCTGTATTCTACCCCTTAACATTCTTGGATCTGTTTTTTTTTTTTTTTTTGAAGTATTATGTTAGCTGAGACATATATGCTTTTTTAAAAAATAAAATAAAATAAAATAAACTCTCGAGTCACACTATTTTCTTCATAGAAAAACAAAGAAAAATGATAATCAATTCCTGGAGACATTTGTTAAAGAATAAAAAGAAGAATCAATGCTCTCAAGACATTATTTTTTTTACCAAACTTATATCACTAATTAGCTAAACCCCCAAAAAAAAAAAAATAGATCAACTAGTATTGTTAGTTTAATTAGTGGACCCATTTTGGCATAGAATTATGTGCAAACAATGTTATTATAGAATATATCCACTTAAGTTTTGGTGTATCATGCACCTTGAATTTTTGTCGGTTATCCTATAATTTTATAGGTTTATCTATTAAAAAAATTAAAATATAATTGTATACAATGGTTAGAACTCATTTGCAGTGGACAGGGATGTAAATGAGGTGAAGCCGATACGGGTAATAGTCTCCCGCTGCTCGTCCCGTTGAAAGAATATCATACTCGTACCCGCTCATATCAGTATCCATCATGCAGGGTTTTAAAAAGATTTATGAATATCGGCATGTATTCGTGAATATATGTTAAAATATAACAATTTGAAAAAACATAGAAAATTGCAAAAGGAAAACTTAACTTAGTACTTCAATTACCACATTAATAAAATTCAGAAGCTAATTCTAGTACATTTATTCTCATAAGTCTAAACAAAAAAAAGTTTTTAACACAGCTCAAAAGCATTATTTTATTTTGGGGCATTTTGTTATATATATATATATATATATATATATATATATATATTTTAGCAAATTCACATAGCGAGTGCCCATGGGTATGGATATCACAAAATCTGCCCTTGCCTCATTAATAAATTAATAGAGGAAATACTTGCTTATTTTATCTGTAGATATCCATTAAGATATCCATATCCAATTCGTTACGGGTTTTATCCACGGATATCTACGAGTATGGATAATATTTCCATCCTAAGCAGCTGATCACGACTGCAATCCACACAGGGAGAGTGGTCCAACATCACGAACCGTCGGGTGGTGTTGGTCCAAATCCATGCAAGGATGGGGCTGTTGTTGGTCACCATTTAAGGTGCATGGATGCACCCTATTTTGTCTTAAAAAACTCAGACATCCGACAAGGTAGAAACCATAACATGAAAAGTGAAAAGTGAAAACCATGACATGAATAACTACTATTTTCAAGTTTCAAGCATTTGTCTCATATTACGCATGTATATAGCTAATATATTTAGTTATCGCTAGCGGAAAAGTTAGTTAGAAGCTGATACTGGTGTAATAAGTACTTTTTACGTCAGTTAAAATTGATTTTTTACGTCAGAATACTGACTGACGTAAATACAGCTGACGTTAAAAGTTACACTTTTAACGTCGGTTCTTTAAAAATTAACGTAAGTTCTTTAACATAACCGACGTAAATTTTGTTAAAACTAACGTCATTTGTTATAAAGAACTGACGTTAAAGGCCTTAATTTTAACGTCAGTTGTAGTAAACAACTGACGTTAATAATGTACTGTATATTTTTATAAAATACTTTTAACGTCAGTTGTATGATACAACTGACGTTAATAGTATATTTTTTTTTAAATTCAGTTTTAAAATATCACTCCCCGAGCCATCCCCGCATTCAATAAATATCCCAAAGAATACGTAATATCACACACATTACAGAATTGCAAAGGAAAAATGGAACAATGATCCATATAATGTATGCCTGTTCAAAACAATATATATTAATTTATTAACATAGGTTATAAATGTATACTAAGTTTAAACTACCTATATCAATATCCCTTCGTGGTGATCATCACGAGTGGCATGTACATCGTCCACCTGTGTCTCCTCGATTATAGTAGGCATGTTTGTTGAAAAAGAAGGAGTCTCAGGAATATCAAGATTTGAATCTTCATTTTCATCACTACCATTATACATGCTTTTTCCTTGGAGAACCACGGACAACCTTTTGTTAGAAGGATCAGTGATGTAGAACACTTGTTTTGCTTGGGAAGCCATTATGAAAGGCTCATTTATATGACCTAACTTGTTGAGGTCTACCAATGTGAACCCCAATTCGTCGGTTTGTACACCACCGTTACTATCAACCCACTTACATTTAAAAACCGGCACCGTAAGCTTAGTGTAATCGAGCACCCAAATATCTTCAATATATCCAAAGTAAGGTCTCGGTGCTGTAACGGGTTTTGTGTCCTTTGCACTAGAGAAGTGCATTGCTTCGGCCACGATCATAACCCCACTATTTTGCATGGTACTCTTGTTCTCTTGTTCCTTTGTATAAAAGGAAAAGTTATTTATGTCGTATCAGCTCCAACATATGACGTTGAAGTTAGGCCCATGTGCTAGCCATTTTATGTCATCAGAAGCAGTACTACCATCCTTAACCATTTCTTCCTTGAACCATGGTAAGAAAGTCTTGTTATGCTTGTTCAACAACCACCTTTCGCTCATTCGAGGGTTTTCTTGATTGACTTTTCTTTTATGTTCAAATAAGAAAGGCTGAACACATTCGATGTTGTTCAATACATACAAATGTGCTTGAAGCACTTCCTCCCGATCCTTCCTATTAATTCTTAAGCCATGTGTACCCTTACCATGACATATGATCTCATCATGCCGAGGCTTAGGAACCCCTATAGGATCCGTGTTATGAAGGTAGTCCGAACAAAACTCAATAGCTTCTTCTGCAACATACCTTTGAACAATAGATGCTTCCGGACGATGAGGATTCTTCACGTACTCTTTCAAGATCTTCATGTAGCGCTCAACTGGGTACATCCATCTCAGAAAACCGGCCCACATAATCTAATCTCCCTCACCAAATGAACAATTAAGTGAACCATTATGTCGAAAAAGGAAGGAGGAAAATACATCTCCAATTGGCACAAGATTGTAGCAGCCTCAACTTCCAAGTCATCCAACATACGGGGTCAACGACTTTGCTACATATAGAATTGAAGAATGAGCACAACCGAGTAATGGCATATCTCACATTTTTTGTAGCAATACCACGAATAGCAACGGGCAGAAGTTGTTGCATCAAGATGTGACAATCATGAGACTTCAAGCCAACCAATTTAAGATCACTAGAGACAAGCCTCTTCATATTTGAAGAGTAACCATGTGGAACTTTGATGCCCTGAAGACACCCGCAGAAACTTTGTCTCTCTTTTTTTGACAAAGTATGACATGCTGGCGGCAAATAAGTCCGCTTACCATCCTCAACAACTGGAGCTAACTGCTCTCGTATACCCATAGCAACGAGGTCGAGACGAGCATTCACACCATCCTTTGTCTTGCCCTGAATGTTGAGAAGCATCCCGATCACACTATCACACATATTTTTCTCCACATGCATCACATCAATGCAGTGTCTGACATCAAGCTTGCGCCAGTATGGAAGATCAAAGAATATCGACCTCTTCTTCCATATGTTTTTCTCAACAGCTTTACCTTTCTTTTGGGACTTGCTGAATATAACATCGATGTCCTTTACCCTCTGATAAACCTGCTCTCCAATTAAGGCCGCTGGTGCTTCTTCTGTCTCTTGGCATCCATTAAAAGCTTTTTTCATCTTACGATATGGGTGATCACGTCTAAGAAATCTCCGATGCCCAAGGTAAACCGTCTTCTTTCCATGATGCAACTGAGTGTAGCATGTGCCTTCTTCACATATAGGGCATGCTTTATGCCCATTGACACCGCATGCCGGACAAGTTACCGTATACTGGAAAGTCGTTGATGGTGCAAAATAACATGGCACGAAGCTTGAAAGTCTCATGAGAATACCCATCAACTACATCAACACCTTCCACCCACAACGTTTTCAAGTCTTCAATCAAGGGACCTAGATAAACATCTAAGTCATTTCCCGGTTGCTTTGGGCCCGAAATCATCATAGACAACATCATGTATTTGCGTTTCATGCACAACCAAGGGGGCATGTTGTAAATCACCAACAGAACAGGCCATGAACTATGAATACTACTCATGTTACCATAAGGATTCATTCCATCCGTAGCAAGTCCAAGCCTTAGGTTTCTTGGCTCATCGGCGAAATCCGGAAACATAGTATCGATATTCTTCCATTGAATAGAATCAGCAGGATGACGAACCTTTCCATCACGTTTCCTCTCATCATTATGTCATCTAAGATTCTTCGCATCTTTCCCATTGGCAAACAATCGCTTGAACCTTGGAATTATTGGAAGATACCACAACACCTTCGCAGGAGGACCCTTTTTTCTCACATCATCAACATCATCATCATCATCACCACCCTTCACTTTGTATCGTGATAACCCACATTTGGGGCAATCGTGTTTGTCTTCATGAACACCGGTGTACAATATGCAATCATTGGGGCATGCGCGTATCTTCTTATACTCCATACCCATAGGACACAATACCTTCTTGGCCTCATAGTTACGGTCAGGCAATGTGTTGTCCTCCAGAAGCAAGTCTTTCAACACTTCAAGCAATTCCGTGAAGCTTTTATCGCTCCAACCATTTCTCGCCTTCACACAAACCAATTTTAGCACCGCCAACAACCGTGTATGAGTAGTACACCCTGGATATAAAGGCTTATCCGCATCACCGCACAACCTATCATACACATGCGCTCGATGAAAAGATTCTTGTCCAATATCACGGATCATGTCCTCTACTCGATCATCCTCCATATCTACGTCAACGTCCTCACTTTGGGAGACACTCGCCGTATTACTACTCAACAACATATCACCATGCCATATCCATCTTGTATAACTCAAGCAAATCCCTTCACAAATCAAATGAGTATGTATATCCTTCACCGTACATTTCCTCGTATTCAAACACTTGACACAAGGACAACAGAACATTCCATTACTATTAGGAACATTCCTTTGAGCAAATTCTATAAATTCTCCCACCCCCTTCAAATACTCAAAGCACTAGTACGCTTACAAACCATCCAACTACGATCCATAACTAGATAGGTCCTGTAGATATACAAAACATATATATATCCAATATAAGGACAATACGAGAGATTGAAAACTATAGTTTTTAAAGATTAATTGCCAAGAATCGGTCATGGCCTGGCAAGTGATGTCCATCACGGCCGTATCGTGCAATCCCAAGCAGACCATGCCATCACAGCGAACTCGATCACGGCCTAGCCGTGATTAGCATCACTGCCGTGACAGATCAACCAAATAGAGCAACATGTACTCAAAACCAAAAACAGAGACGTACATTCCAAACAAATCAAACTCACGGTTTCAAGTTTCAACTACCGAGACTACAGTTTCAACATACACTCAAAACCAAAAATACAAAAATGTGCCCTAAATACTCACCAGAAATAGGTGCTCGCGTGGTGGTGGGGAAGGGAGCTCGAGTGGTGGCCAACGTTCGATGTGGTTAATCGAGAGCGAGAGGGACAAGGAGAGTTAGTGCGCGGGAAGGGGAAAGAGAGATGTACGTCAAGTTATTGCAAAGAATGAATGGAAAGACAGAGTTAGGGTTAATAGTGTACCTCACGGTGGTGGCGAAGAAGCCCTCGCGGTGGTTGCGGTGGAGATGAGCTCGCGATTAGGGTCCTGTGCTGGGTGAGAGTGAGAGTGAGGGTTGAGAGTGATTTAGGGTTGAGCGTGATGAAAAGAGAAAAGAGACGTACGTACAGAGCGAAGTGCAGAAGGCGTGCGGATGAAAACATAAAACAACATTTAACGTCAGTTGTATTAAACAACTGACGTTACAATTAATTTTTTAACGTCAGTTTTATTAACAACTGACGTTAAATATTAATATTTTTAAAAAAAACACTTTTAACGTTAGTTGTTGAATAAAACTGACGTTAAAAGTGTTGTCTGTATAAAGTAACATTCTTCTGTAACAGTCTGTAATACTGCCTCTTCTTTTCCTCTATATTTCTATTCCTTCACAAAATGGCTCTGAGACCTGTGTTAATTGAGTGACAACAGGGCATTTCAGATAGCTAGGGATATAGGATTATTTACGTCAGCTATTTATTTAATCAAGTAAAAATCACACTTTTAACGTCAATTGTATAAACAACGGATGTTAAAAATAAATATTTTTTATTTTAAAAACACTTTTAACTTCAGTTTTATTCAACAATCGACGTTAACGGCACTGTGACAACAGGGCATTTCACATAGGGATATAGGATTATTTACGTCAGCTGTTTATTTAACTGAAGTAAAAATCACACTTTTAACGTCGGTTGTATAAACAACCGACGTTAAAAATAAATATTTTTTATTTTAAAAACGCTTTTTACGTTAGTTTTATTCAACAACTGACGTTAAAAGTGTATCTTCCTATTCCTTCTGGCGTTTTCTTTTCTGCACGTTTATAATATATGACTGTCAGGCCAACTCCCAATGCGCCTTGGAACCTAATGCTCTTAATGATCAATTTAATTTTTTAGCAACTTACGACGCCTAGTAACTTCATCCCCTACTCCTATAAATCGCTTCCTTCCTTCCTTTAATTTTTCTGCTTCACAATATGGCCCTGCCATGGAGATTAACTTCATTACTTTTTCTTCCTATACCTAGACTTAAAGGTCTCTGTCTTAATGGTCAAAACAACTTCTGAGGTTGTGTGAATCACGTAACATGGATGGTAAGGTTGGGTGAATCACGTAATGTGATTTGCACACACCATCATCCTTCTGGAGAATCGGACTTATAGTTCCAAAACTTGGCTTTGGAACCAAGTGGTTGTTCCAAGAATATTCTTGAAACAGATCGAGTGCACCATTCACTCGCCACGGCTCCAAAGTGATCTGTGGATTCAGATGGAGCATCGACTTCAAATGAGGGAGGGGATGCATTCAATGTTGGAGATTCTGAGCACAGGACTGAGAAGAAAATGATGTTGAAGCAGAAACTTTTTTATATTTTAGTGCTATATATCTTGCGGAAATTTTTTATCTTTTAAACATGTAATTGTAACTTATGAATCGTTTCAATGAGAAAAATCAATGTTGGAGATTCTGATCAGCACAGGACTAAGAAGAAAATGATGTTGAAGCAGAAACTTTTTTAATTTTAGTGCTATATATCTTGCGGAAATTTTTTATCTTTTAAACATGTAATTGTAACTTATGAATCGCTTCAATGAGATACGATTTGATTATACATATATAACTTGTTTTATGTTAAGTGTTTATGTATTTTAATTTGCACAAGAATTTGTTAATTTACTAATTCAAGCTAATTAATTAAGATTAAAAATAAACTTTTTTCAAAAAAAGATTAGAAATAAACTGCACTATATGGAGTGATGATCTGCGTTAAGAGTGACAACCCTGAGATGACAACGAAAGAAAGATAGGAATGAGTTGATTATTTACGTCAGTTATTTATTTAACTGAAGTAAAAATCACATTTATAACGTCAGGTTTATAAACAACTGACGTTAAAAGTTTTAATAATTTCTTCCAAAACACTTTTAACGTCAGTTCATTAAACAACTGACGCAAATAGTGATTTTATATTTACAAAACTGCCACCGCCTCACTTTTAACGTCAGTCCTTAAAACAACTGACGTTAACAGTGAATTAATTATTTACAAAACTGACACCGCCCCCTTTTTAACGTCTAGTTTTTGGTTAACTGACGTAAACCTTTACCGTCTAATGTATATTTTCCACTAGTGTGATTGCAAACTATTATAGTTATTATTTGTAGCATAAGCTAAATTATAAAGAGAGGGTCATTTGAAGCATTTGGCTCGTGCTGCACATGTATATATAGCTAGTTAGTTACTTATAGTTAGTTAACAAGTTAGTTGAAAGTTGTTATAGAAGTTAGTCGTAAATTGTTACGATTGTTATTTATAAGAAAAGTTGGATCGTATATAAAAACTTCATAACTCAATAAAGATTCACTTTTGTCACATATACTATGTGTTCCAATAGCTTGCATTCAAATATGGTGAATGTGCTAACATGACTTACCTATTCATAGATTCATGAATTGTTGATGAGATCTATGGAACCTTTTAATACTTTTTAGGTTTCCTTTTTTGAGATATTGTGTTTGTCAAAATATTTCTAATATATTTTTCAAAAAAAAGTTGTCGAGTCAAGCTAATCTCATCATAACAAATTAAATTAGGTCAACTCTCATTGCCATGCATGTTCGTTCAAGTTAACTTATTTTGGCATAGAACTGAGTAACGTAATGTGTTTTTGTCACTAAAAGATCAAACATCTAAGTCTGAAATCCATATAAATCATAACGTGAAAACCCTACCGTCGAAGCAAATTTTGAGTTTTTGAAGCATATCATGAATAAATATTCTTTTGTTGTATTTAGCTCATGTTCTGCGTGTATACATGAAATATGCTTATAGCTAGTCGACAAGTTAATTGAAATCTTCTATAGATGTTGATTGTAAACATTATAGTTATTATTACACTACATGAAACATGCTTATTACCAATGAGAGCAAATTTGACGGGAAAATCCCTCGAAAAAAAGTTGTCAGTATCAAAGAAGTAGCATTACCAACGACAAAAATCCCGCCTTTTTGCAAGAAACTTTCCGAAGGATACTTTCTTATAACTTAATGATCACACAAATATTCTTTTGAGGCATTGGCCTTGTGATGCACGTTTATTATAGTTGCCTACGATTAGCTGACAAGTTAGATTATAGAAGTCAGTGGCAAAAACTTATAGCAATTATTTGTAGCACAAGTTATATTGTATACAAATACTCCATAACTCTTGGTGAATATTCACTTTTGTGTCACACAAACTATGTGTTCTAATAGCTTGTTATGGTACATTTTGCCAACGAAACTTACTTACCTAGTCAACATTTCTTTTCTATACCAATACAAAAGAGGAACTCCTTATCTTGAACATGATAGTGGTTCATACTTCATGGTTGCACCTCCTTTGTTGTGGTGAAGTGAGATAGTTGTGTACATATTAGATATTCTAAAACTCTGAGATTATTTACTGCAATAATGGAGTGTAATTATGAACCATCATCCTATTCGAGACTGAGAGCTGCCTTTTTATCTTGGTACTTCCTGTAGAAGCTAATTCAAATTAGCGACTGATCTTATCTCTTTACTTTGTATATCAGTTTATCCTTTGTTATCTTTTTGTTTGTATTTCAAATTTGTATTTGTATTTTAAATCTGCTCTTATCATTTTGCACAAAGGCTATATAAATATCCTCCTGTAAACATTTGTCAGATTAATGAAAAGCATTGCCTATTAACTTCTATATGGTATCAGTAGCACATTAGCACATCTCGCTTAACAGCACCATTTTTTTTCCTGATCATCATGTCTTCCACTGCCTCCACTGAAAGCACCTATGCTTCTCCCACTACCAACTCTTCCTCTAATTCCTTAATTGAATTTAACTTTGCTTCCAACCTTCCTATCAAATTGAACAGTACCAATTACCCTACCTGGTACAAGCAAATTATGCATTTGCTATCTGCCAACAATCTAGTTAGTAATGTCACGGGTTCCACCCCTTGTCCTCCAGCCAAAGTTGGGATTGGTGAAACAGCCACAGACAATCTGTCCTTTCTTCATTGGTGTCGCCAAGATAACCATGTCTCTCTTGCTTTGCTTGCATAATGTGGCCCTGAAGCTCAAGTTGTCATGTCCTCTGCAACTTCCTCCGCTGATGCATGGAACAAACTAAAAAGGCATATACGAATACATCTCGTGCTCGTGTCATGTCTCTCAAAGAGAGCCTCTCTACCATTTCTGAGGGCTCTTCCTTTTCTCATGATTATCTTCGGAATATTCGTTCCATTGGTGATAAACTTGCTCTTATTGGTCATCTTGTTGATGATCTTGATTTGGTCATTGCTGCACTTAATGGTTTGGGTCCACAATTTCGTGAGTTCAGTACGTCTATTCGAACTCGAGATGCACCTATCATGTTTGATGAATTGTTTGATAAGCTTGTAGGTTTTGAAATCTATATTCAGAGAGATGAACAACATATTGTCTTCGTTTCTGCTACAACAAACTGGGCTAACCGTGCCAATCAACACAACAATCGAAAGTATCAGAATCCTAGCAATAATTCTCACTATCGTAAGTCTTCCAATTTTGATTCTTCTCGCCCATTAGTTGTATGTCAGTTCTGTGATAAAGATGGCCATACCGCCAGAACTTGCTATAAGATCAATGGTTATACTCCTAAGAACAAGTCCAAACCTTATGCCAATCATGTTGATAAGAAGACTGCCAATGACTCTCCATGGCTCTTGGACTCTGGTGCTTCTCACCATATCACAAATGATCTTGCCAACCTCTCATTCTCCAAAGAGGTTTCAGAACCAGATCACACTAGTGGAAAATATACATTAGACGGTAAAGGTTTACGTCAGTTAACCAAAAACTAGAAGTTAAAAAGGGGAGGTGGCACTTTTGTAAATATCAGACTTCATTAATTCACTGTTAACATCAGTTGTTTTAAGGACTGACGTTAAAAGTGAGGCGGTGGCAGTTTTGTAAATATGAAATCACTGTTTGCGTCAGTTGTTTAATGAACTGACGTTAAAAGTGTTACTTTTAACGTCAGTTATTTATAAAACTGACGTTAGAAGTGTGATTTTTACTTCAGTTAAATAAATAACTGACGTAAATAATCAACTCATTCCTATCTTTCTTTCGTTGTCATCTCCCTGTTGTCACTCTTAACGCAGATCATCACTCCATATAGTGCAGTTTATTTCTAATCTTTTTTTAAAAAAAAGTTTATTTTTAATCTTAATTAATTAGCTTGAATTAGTAAATTAACAAATTCTTGTGCAAATTAAAATAAATAAACACTTAACATAAAACAAGTTATATATGTATAATCAAATCGTATCTCATTGAAGCGATTCATAAGTTACAATTACATGTTTAAAAGATAAAAAATTTCCGCAAGATAGCACTAAAATATAAAAAAGTTTCTGCTTCAACATCATTTTCTTCCCAGTCCTGTCCTCGAATCTCCAACATTGAATGCATCCCTCCCTCATTTGAAGTCGATGCTCCATCCGAATCCACAATCACTTTGGAGCCGTGGCAGAGTGAAGGGTGCACTCGATCTGTTTCAAAGAATATTCTTGGAACAACCACTTGGTTCCAAAGTCGAGGTTTTGGAACTGCAGTGGCCGATTCTCCGGAAGGATGATGGTGTTTGCAATTCACATAATGCGATTTACACACCCTTATCACCCATGTAATGCGATTTACACAACCTCAGAAGTTGTTTGACCATTAAGACAGAGACCTTTAAGTCTAGGTATAGGAAGAAAGAGTGATGAAGTTAATCTCCATGGCAGAGCCATATTGTGAAGCATAAAAATTAAAGGAAGGAAGGAAGCTATTTATAGGAGTAGGGGATGAAGTTACTAGGCGTCGTAAGTTGCTAAAAAATTAAATTGATCATTAAGAGCATTAGGTTCCAAGGCGCATTGGGAGTTGGCAGTCATATATTATAAACGTGCAGAAAAGAAAATGCCCGAAGGAATAGGAAGAAACTTATACACTTTTAACGTCAGTTATTGAATAAAACTGACGTTAAAAGTGTTTTTAAAATAAAAAATATTTATTTTTAACGTCAGTTGTTTATACAACTGACGTTAACAGTGTGATTTTTACTTCAGTTAAATAAACAGCTGACGTAAATAATCCTATATCCCTATGCCCTGTTGTCACTCTTAACACAGTGCGTTAACGCCGATTGTTGAATAAAACTGAAGTTAAAAGTGTTTTTAAAATAAAAAATATTTATTTTTAACGTCTGTTGTTTATACAATTGACGTTAAAAGTTTGATTTTTACTTCAGTTAAATAAATAACTGACGTAAATAATCCTATATCCCTAGCTATCCGAAATGCCCTGTTGTCACTCAATTAACACAGGTCTCAGAGCCATTTTGTGAAGGAATAGAAATATAGAGGAAAAGAAGAGGCGGTATTACAGACTGTTACAGAAGAATGTTACTTTATACAGAGACACAACACTTTTAACGTCAGTTGTATTCAACAACGGACGTTAAAAGTGTTTTTTTTTAAAAATATTAATATTTAACGTCAGTTTGTTAATAAAACTGACGTTAAAAAATTAATTTTAACGTCAGTTTTTTAATACAACTGACGTTAAATGTTGTTTTATATAACGTTTACACCCGCGCGCCTTCTCGCACTTCGCTCTGTACGTACGTCTCTTTTCTCTTTTCATCACGCTCAACCCTAAATCACTCTCAACCCTCACTCTCACTTTCACCCAGCACAGAACCCTAATCGCGAGCTCATCTCCACCGCAACCACCGCGAGGGCTTCTTCGCCACCACCGTGAGGTACACTATTAACCCTAACTCTGTCTTTCCATTCATTCTTTGCAATAACTTGACGTACATCTCTCTTTCCCCTTCCCGCGCACTAACTCTCCTTGTCCCTTTGCTTTCAGTAACCACATCGAACGTTGGCCACCACTCGAGCTCCCCTCCCCACCACCACGCGAGCACCTATTTCTGGTGAGTATTTAGGGCACATTTTTGTATTTTTGGTTTTGAGTGTATGTTGAAACTGTAGTCTCAGTAGTTGAAACTTGAAACCGTGAGTTTGAGTTGTTTGGAATGTACGTCTCTGTTTTTGGTTTTGAGTGCATGTTGCTCTGCTGGTTGATCTGTCACGGCCGTGATGCTAATCACGGCTAGGCCGTGATCAGTTCTTCCTGTGATGGCATGGTCTGTTCAGTTGGCACGTTACGGCCGTGATGGACATCACTGTCAGGCCGTGACCAGTGCTTGGCAATTAATCTTTAAAAACAATAGTTTTCAATCTCCCGTATTGTCCTTATATTGGATATATATATGTTTTGTATATCTACAGGACCTATCTATTTATGGTTCGTAGTTGGATGGTTTGTAAGCGTACTAGTGCTGAGTATTTGAAGGGGGTGGGAGAATTTATAGAATTTGCTCAAAGAAATGTTCTTAATAGTAATGGAATGTTCTGTTGTCCTTGTGTCAAGTGTTTGAATACGAGGAAATGTACGGTGAAGGATATACGTACTCATTTGATTTGTGAAGGGATTTTCTTGAGTTATACAAGATGGATATGGCATGGTGATATGTTGTTGAGTAGTAATACGGCGAGTGTCTCCCAAAGTGAGGACGTTGACGTAGATATGGAGGATGATCGAGTAGAGGACATGATCCGTGATATTGGACAAGAATCTTTTCATCGAGCGCATGTGTATGATAGGTTGTGCGGTGATGCGGATAAGCCTTTATATCCAGGGTGTACTACTCATACACGGTTGTCGGCGGTGCTAAAATTGGTTTGTGTGAAGGCGAGAAATGGTTGGAGCGATAAAAGCTTCACGGAATTGCTTGAAGTGTTGAAAGACTTGCTTCCTGAGGACAACACATTGTCTGACCGTAACTATGAGGCCAATAAGGTATTGTGTCCTATGGGTATGGAGTATAAGAAGATACACGCATGCCCCAATGATTGCATATTGTACACCGGTGTTCATGAAGACAAACACGATTTCCCCAAATGTGGGTTATCACGATACAAAGTGAAGGGTGGTGATGATGATGATGATGTTGATGATGTGAGAAAAAAGGGTCCTCCTGCGAAGGTGTTGTGGTATCTTCCAATAATTCCAAGGTTCAAGCGATTGTTTGCCAATGCGAAAGATGCGAAGAATCTTAGATGGCATAATGATGAGAGGAAACGTGATGGAAAGGTTCGTCATCCAGCTGATTCTATTCAATGGAAGAATATCGATACTATGTTTCCGGATTTCGCCGATGAGCCAAGAAACCTCAGGCTTGGACTTGCTACGGATGGAATGAATCCTTATGGTAACATGAGTAGTATTCATAGTTCATGGCCTGTTCTGTTGGTGATTTACAACATGCCCCCTTGGTTGTGCATGAAGTGCAAATACATGATGTTGTCTATGATGATTTCGGGCCCAAAGCAACCGGGAAATGACTTAGATGTTTATCTAGGTCCCTTGATTGAAGACTTGAAAACGTTGTGGGTGGAAGGTGTTGATGTAGTTGATGGGTATTCTCATGAGACTTTCAAGCTTCGTGCCATGTTATTTTGCACCATCAACGACTTTCCAGCATACGGTAACTTGTCCGGGTACAGTGTCAAGGGGCATAAAGCATGTCCTATATGTGAAGAAGGCACATATTACACTTAGTTGCATCATGGAAAGAAGACGGTTTACCTTGGGCATCGGAGATTTCTTAGACGTGATCACCCATATCGTAAGATGAAAAAAGCTTTTAATAGATGCCAAGAGACAGAAGAAGCGCCGACGGCCTTAATTGGAGAGCAGGTTTATCAGAGGGTAAAGGACATCGATGTTATATTCGGCAAGTCCAAAAAGAAAGGTAAAGCTTTTGAGAAAAACATATGGAAGAAGAGGTCGATATTCTTTGATCTTCCATACTGGCGCAAGCTTGATGTCGATAATCGCATTGATGTGATGCATGTGGAGAAAAATGTGTGTGATAGTGTGATCGGACGCTTCTCAACATTCAGGGCAAGACAAAGGATGGTGTGAATGCTCGTCTTGACCTCGTTGCTATGGGTATACGAGAGCAGTTAGCTCCAGCTTGTTGAGGATGGTAAGCGGACTTATTTGCCGCCAAAGATATCATACTTTGTCAAAAAAAAAGAGACAAAGTTTCATGGTGTCGTCAGGGCATCAAAGTTCCACATGGTTACTCTTCAAATATGAAGAGGCTTGTCTCTAGTGATCTTAAATTGGTTGGCTTGAAGTCTCATGATTGTCACATCTTGATGCAACAACTTCTGCCCGTTGCTATTCGTGGTATTGCTACAAAAAATGTGAGACATGCCATTACTCGGTTGTGCTCATTCTTCAATTCTATATGTAGCAAAGTCGTTGACCCCCGTATGTTGGATGACTTGGAAGTTGAGGCTGCTACAATCTTGTGCCAATTGGAGATGTATTTTCCTCCTTCCTTTTTCGACATAATGGTTCACTTAATTGTTCATTTGGTGAGGGATATTAGATTATGTGGGCCGGTTTTTCTGAGATGGATGTACCCAGTTGAGCGCTACATGAAGATCTTGAAAGGGTACATGAAGAATCCTCATCGTCCAGAAGCATCTATTGTTCAAAGGTATGTTGCAGAAGAAGCTATTGAGTTTTGTTCGGACTACCTTCATAACACGGATCCTATAGGGGTTCCTAAGCCTCAGCATGATGAGATCAGATGTCAAGGTAAGGGTACACATGGCTTAAGAATTAATAGGAAGGATCGGGAGGAAGTGCTTCAAGCACATTTGTATGTATTGAACAACATCGAATGTGTTCAGCCTTTCTTATTTGAACATAAAAGAAAAGTCAATCAAGAAAACCCTCGAATGAGCGAAAGGTGGTTGTTGAACAAGCATAACAAGACTTTCTTACCATGGTTCAAGGAAGAAATGCTTAAGGATGGTAGTACTGCTTCTGATGACGTAAAATGGCTAGCACGTGGGCCTAACTTCAACGTCATATGTTGGAGCGGATACGACATAAATAACTTTTCCTTTTATACAAAGGAACAAGATAACAAGAGTACCATGCAAAATAGTGGGGTTATGATCGTGGCCGAAGCAATGCACTTCTCTAGTGCAACAAAACCCGTTACAGCACCGGCACCTTACTTTGGATATATTGAAGATATTTGGGTGCTCGATTACACTAAGCTTACGGTGCCGGTATTTAAATGTAAGTGGGTTGATAGTAACGGTGGTGTACAAACCGACGAATTGGGGTTCACATTGGTAGACCTCAACAAGTTAGGTCATATAAATGAGCCTTTCATAATGGCTTCCCAAGCAAAACAAGTGTTCTACATCACTGATCCTTCTAACAAAAGGTTGTCCGCGATTCTCCAAGGAAAAAACATGTATAATGGTAATGATGAAAAGGAAGATTCAAATCTTGATATTCCTGATACTCCTTCTTTTTCAACAAACATGCCTACTATAATCGAGGAGACACAGGTGGACGATGTACATGCCACTCGTGATGATCATCACGAAGGGATATTGATATAGGTAGTTTAAACTTAGTATACAGTTATAACCTATGTTAATAAATATATATTGTTTTGAACAGGCATACATATGGATCATTGTTCCATTTTTCCTTTGCAATTCTGTAATGTGTGTGATATTCTGTGTTACTGGGATATTTACTGAATGCAGGGATGACTTAGGGGAGTAATATTTTAAAACTGAATTTTAAAAAAAAAATACTATTAACGTCAGTTGTATCATACAACTGACGTTAAAAGTATTTTATAAAAATATACTAGATACTATTAACGCCGGCTTGTTTATTACAACTGGCGTTAAAATTAAGACCTTTAACGTCAGTTCTTGAAAACAATTGACGTTAGTTTTAACAAAATTTACGTCGGTTTTGTTAAAGAACTGACGTTAATTTTGACAAAATTAACGTCAGTTATGTTAAAGAACCGACGTTAATAGTGTTATATTTAACGTCAGTTCTCAACTGACGTTAAAAGTTAAACTTTTAACGTCAGCTGTATTTACGTCAGTCAGTATTCTGACGTAAAAAATCAATTTTAACTGACGTAAAAAGCACTTATTGCACTAGTGTCACTTGTTTGTTGCAGATGGTAAACCACTATCAATTATGAACAATGGTAATACTCATATTTTTATATCATCTAAAACACTTGCATTACATAATTTTCTACATGTTCCTAACATCACTCAAAATCTTGTTTCGGTTTCTCAATTACGCCAAACTAATGATGTTTCAATTGAATTCTTTCCATGGCATTTAGAGATCAAGGATTTGAGGACGGGGAGGAGGTTGCTACGAGGAAGAAATGAAGACAACCTTTACAAACTACCACCCAGTTGCATTCCTGTTCACCTCCATCATGCTGTTAAACCACCATCAACCGAACTCTGGCATCTTCGTCTTGGTCACCCTGATCCTCGTGTTCTCCGTTGTGCACTCAAGACTCATAATCTTTCATTTGTTTTATCCAATAAACATTGTTCTGATTGTTTAGCCAATAAGAGTCACAGGTTGTCTTTTAATAAATCTAGTTTAACTAGTACTGGTCATCTAGATAGTGTGTTCTCTGATGTATGGGGCCCTGCTCCTATTCGTTCAATAAATGGATTTTTGTATTATGTCATCTTTATTGATCATTATTCTAAATATGTTTGGTTGTATCCCATGAAGCAAAAATCCGATGTCTTTGTTATCTTTCCAGTGTTCAAATCCTTGGTTGAAAAGCAATTGCAATCCACTATTAAAACACTTTACTCTAACAATGGAGGTGAATATATAAAACTTCGCTCATTTCTTCAACAAAATGGCATAACACATCTAACTACTCCACCTTATACACCTGAACATAATGGTCTCTCTGAACGTAAACACCGCCACTTAGTTGAAACAGCTCGGTGCTTACTTCATCATGCTCAACGTCCTACCTTGTTCTGGTGTTACTCCCTCCAAACTACAGCCTATCTAATCAATCGCCTTCCCACACCTAGCCTCAAGATAATGACTCCACTTGAAGAAAAAAATCAACAAAACTCCAAACTGTGATAAGCTGAAAACCTTTGGTTGTTTATGTTATCCCTGGCTTTCTCCTTATACTAACAACAAGCTTGTCCCTAAGTCCCAACAGTGTGTGTTTCTAGGCTATAGTCCCACTCAAAGTGCCTACTTATGTTTTCATCCAGCCACACAAAGGGTATATACTTCTCGTCATATCCAATTTGTTGAATTTGTTTTCCCTTACTCCACTCTTATTGTTCCTTCTTATTTGCAAATTCAAACTCGTCCCCAACAACCATTATCCAGTCAAATACCTCTCTAACAAACTTTGATCTTTTCAAACCAACCACCTTATCTACACCACAACCTGTTACATATTGTTCTTCCTTATCTCTATCCAATTCAAATTCCGAAACCACCACTCCAACTCCAACTAATCCTTCTCCTATATCCACTCCCGTGTGTCGCGACGGTCCCGCCCGGGAGCCGCGAAAAAAGGGGATGAAAAAGACACAGGAGTCGCCACTAAAATTTTTATTGGGAAAATCTTAGAAACCCAATTATTTAAAGGTTAACTGGTCTAAAAAGGAAAAAAGAGAGAAATGATTCCGGGAGTCGGTTACGAGTAGGGAAGGTATTAGCACCCTACATCGCCCGTTTAAAAAATAGTACCTCAAGTTAATTGTGCAAAAAAAATATTTTAATAACCTTTTAAATATTTATTTTACCCCAAAATTGTTTACAAGAAAGAATTATTTTTTATTTTTAATATTTCAAAATTTTTATTAATTTTTATATTTTTTTGAATTTTATTGTTAAAAAAAGGAAAAGTTTAATTATTTTGATTAATTATTTTAACATAAAAAGAGACAAAAAAAGAAAAATTTAGTTTTGGCTTGACAAGATGATTTATCTTGCTCCTACGTATTCCTAGGTGAGATGGGAAACTCAAAGCCACGTAGTTCTTTTAAAAAAAATTGATTGGTTGGTTGATTTTAATTTTGATAAAGATTTTGATTGATTTATTTTATTTAAAAAAAAAGATTTTATTTCAGAATAAATTCACTTTTGGTTAGAGTTCAAGATAGCAGTGCTACACGATAAACCCTTACAATTCATACGACACTTGACGATGAAAAATCATACATCAACATCGTAGATTGTTGCGTGAATTAAAAAGGATTTTTATTTTATTTTTTTTACAAAAGGTTGGATAAAATTTGTTAAAAGAGCAAGTTGAAAATATTTTATTTTTACAGAAAGAAGGAATTCACTCTTGCACAGGGTTAAAGATAGCGAAGCTATACGATAAACCCCTAAAATTCACACGACACTTGAGGATGAAAAATCATACATCAACATCGTAGATTGTTGCGTGAATTAAAAAGAAATTTTTATAAAATGAAACTGGGTAAAATTGGTTAAAAGTATAAATTGAAAAAAAAAAACGTTTTTATTATTTTTTTTATAAAAGATAATTCACTCTTGCACAGGGTTAAAGATAACGGAGCTATACGATAAACCCTTACAATTTTTACAACACTTGAGGACGAAAAATCGTACATCAACGTTATAAATTGTTGCATGAAATTCAAAAAAAAAATCTTTTTTTTATTTTTTATAACTTTTGTTTTAACAAAACTTTAAATTTTTATATTAATTAATTTTTTTACTAAAGCATTTTTTCTATAAGGGGAAGAATCTTACCCAAATCTGAAACGACCCATACCGGTAAAAGAGAAACCTAATAGTTAGCTCGCAGCTTATATTTCATGTTGATGGGTCTAACTACATCCCGGGCCCAATCATAAAATTTTGAAGACAAAATTTCAGGCCTACCAGATAAAGCCCAAAACATTTTAGAAACAAATTACTCTTTTTCTTTTCTGTTTGGTCCAAATTCTAAATATAATAAAACAACGTAAATGGGAAACAAACAAATGGGCCACATGCTATAAACCCAAACCCAACCAAATATCAAACCCTAGTGATTTAGCAACAGGCATAAAAAGGGGGCACAAAACAACAAAAAGAAAAGTAGAAGGGAAGCCACAGGGGCTCCCAAGCTTCATTGTTACCAACAATGGAGTTCAAGGGGATGTTGATGGATGCAGTTGGAACCAGCGGCCAAGGCGGACGGCGACGCGGACGGCTGTTCGTGGTGGTTCAGACTGGACACGGCGGAGGTCGGCGTTCGAGTGGTGGGGGAACGGCCGGACAGAGCGGGTCCGGTCCGGACGCGATGGAGGCACGGGTCTGGTCTTCCTCAGCGGAGAGGTCGTGGTGGTTATGCGGAGGAGCGGCGGCAATTGCGCGGCTGTTGTAGGAGAAGGAAGAAGGAGATGGGCTGAGTTGTGGGGAGAGGAAGGAGGAAGGTGAAATGAGAGGGATGAAGATGAAGGTGGAAGGATGAAGGTGAGTGTGTGTGTGTGTGACTTTTCTGTGTTTTTTTGCTTTGTTGTTGTTGGGTTGTTGAAGAAGAAGAAGAATGAGAGGAGGAAGATGATGTTAAGATGAAAGAAGAAGAAAGAAAAAGGTCTGGAACGTGAGAGAAGAGAGGAAGCAGAAAAGAGAAAGAGAAAGATATAGAAAAAGGAAGAAAAAAAAATAAAAAGTTAAGGGAGGGGGGTCACGCATAGGAAGAGATGAGTTTCTTTTATTTTTTTTGGTTCAGAGAGTATTTGGGTATTTTTGTGTTGATTTGTGATTTGGGAGTGATGGTTGCTAGAGGTTGGAGAGGAGAATATTGAGTATCTTTTTCTGCTGTTTTTCTCCTCCTCTCTTTCTTTGGTCACTATTCAATATATAGCACCAGAGGGAAGAAGATGACAAATCTTCCTGTTGGGCCAGCTGGTAGGTACAAGTAGTGGGGAGCAAATCAGCTTTTGCTCCACCACCTTGCAGGGGTAGCCATGGTGCAAGGATAGTGAATGCGCTGTCGCCACGCGCCAAAAGAACGAGCGATTATGAAAATAATGCAGTATAGAGCGACAACTCGGATCGTCTCTCAAGGACTCTTTAGGTGTTGTTATTATTAACAGAAAATTAGTAAAAGTTAGAAATGGGGGTTTTGAGATTAAAACTAAATTAACAAAACAAATCAAAAACAGAGAAAAGAAACAAAGCAGTTTAAGAAATTAGCAAATAAACAAAAGCGATTAACCCATCGTTTTCTCGGTTTCCCACTATCATTGGTTCATGCAAATCCTAAGCAGATACTAATCCCCTCCCGGTTGTAGCAACAATTAACAAACGAAAACCGCTACTACAGATGTATGTTCCTATTCCCGAAATAACAAACGGGGTTAAGCCCTCATGAACAAACGAACATGAATGAACACACGCGAAATAACAAACGCGATTATATATAGGAACATTACATCACCGAAATGAAACAATACCACACTATACATTCCTGAAATAACAAACAGAAACATACAGCATGGCATTGAAAAGAGAAAAGCAACTAAACATGGAATACAGAACCTCAAGTGTTAACAGAAACCAATTACAGTAGATTAATCTAGGAGACTAATTCTCCATTACAGAAATAAACAATAAACTAAGAGAAAAACAAAAGATTAACAAACTCAGAAACTAGCCAAAACTGGCTAATTCTGACTATCTAAAAACTAGCTTTTCATTCTGCCATAGAGCAGTTTATATACAAATTCTGGAATCCAAGTCCTCGCGAGGCGAAGCACTGCTCGCGAGATGAATTATGCGAAAGGTCTGCAACTCTTGGTCTTCTCGCGGGGCGAGCATATCCTTCGCGAGGCGAACTCTTCAAATTCCCAACTGTTGTACCCGTGGCCTTCAACACGGGTAAACCGTGATGCTCTCTGACTTCCAGGTATTCACGAGGCGAGTCCGTATTCGCGGGGCGAGACAGAAAGTTTTGCAATTTTAGGAACAGTCACCTTCTGGTTTGCGGGGCGAGCAGACTTCTCGCGGGGCGAAAACTCCAGATTTATTCCTTTTTATTAACCTGAAAATAAGAAAATATAATAAGTATTTTATTTAACTCTAAATCGACTAAATTAACTTAAAAACAATTTACAGACTCAAAATACTACTTAAGGACAATAAAGTCTAATTTGGGTAAAAATGATATAAAATTAGCACAAAGCCAAGGTCTTGACTAGTTATAAAACCAGTCAAACAGAGGCTCATCAAAATACCCCAAACTTAAACTTTGCTTGTCCCCAAGCAAACTACACTCAAAAACATAAAAAGACTCAAGACCTGGCAAGCTCAAAAGATCCAATCAACTTTCACACAGATTTCAAGCAATTTTTTTTATTTTTTTATTTCAAAAGAATTTTTCTTTCAATGTTCCCCCCTTATAATCAAAACAATCCCCACATTCATTTATTCTAAACAATTGAGAATTTCATTATTTAAACAATCATCAATCTAAGCAGGGGATCTAAGTTACACACAAAAGGGAGATCACCAAGTTCAAACAACTGCCTTCCTCACAAGGGAGATTTATGTTTCACTCAATCGCTCAGTTCGTGTCAGGCTAACAACATTCACTCGATTTCACTTTTAAGAGCACTTCCCATAAATTTGATTTTCATCTCAAAATTGATTCCCACAGAAAACATGCAAGGAACATCAGAAGGTCTTTTATGGGTTGTAATGGGGCCTGGCTAAGGGTAGGATATACACAAGGAACTAGGCTGAAGACCCTAGGAACTAAGAGAGCATGAACATTTGTACACTTTGAATTTCACTCAAGTTCCTTTCTTAATTTTTTTCTTTATGCTTCTGGGTGGCTACAGCCTTTTTATTTTTCTAATACTTTTATTTTATTTTTATTTTTATTTTTATTTTTATTTTTATTTTTTTTATTTTTTTTTTATTTTTTTTTCTCTTTTCATTTTTACACTTTTCTCTTCTTTTTTTTTTCTTTTTCCCAATCCCAAACAGCACATTGCACCGGGTAGCCACCCCAAACTTTGGTTTCTTGCACCTATTCTAAGATTACATGCTCTCCTAATCCTAAGATCAGGTTAACATGGTCTTCCAGATTTTTGGGCTTATAACATTAGGTTATCAAGAATTAACAGGCTAATAGGCTCAATGGGGCTAACTAAGGAACATGCATTAGGAATTGGTTATTTTTAGGCTAAGTAGTTATTTACAAAGAAAATGCCTAAATCATTTGCTACACACATATAATCATGCAAACCAAAAAGAGATTCAATCAAATCCAGGGAAGTGCAACTTAAAAAGTGATTTCACACAGTCAAAAACATGTTGGAGGCTCAAAACCTCACCTGGACATTTTTTTGCAAATTATTTGACAGAGATTCTATCCCTAGTGTGTGCTTCCTATCACCCCAAACTTATCATAAATCATGCCATCATAATAAAATCTCAAAGTTCAGTTTTCAATCACATGGGGATCATTTTTCAAAAAAATTTCAAATCCTAGGGGAAAACAGTCAATACATAACATGCAATCATCTATGCAAAAATTAATAAAATCCAATAAAGTTGCCATAACCAAGACACAAACACAACTCCTGAGCTTCTCAAATTATTCAGGAGCATTATTGACAATAAAACAGAAATAAAATAAGGAAAAGAAAATTAAAAAGGAGAAAGGGTTAAGAAAACTCATTGAAGGGCGGTTCCACCAGGATCCCACTGCCTGTAGCATAAGGCCTACGTGGTAGCCAAAGGACTGAAATTCATTCCAAGCCTCCCTAACTTGCGGCTTTGATGCGGAGGTGAGCACTTGACAATTATAATAACTCCACCCAGTGCGGCGGACTTCTCACTACCTCTCGGGTCACAGATGACCTCCTTCTCAATAAAGTCTCCCCAATAGAAGTGGGGCTCAACCTCTTGGATTGGCCATGGTGCAAAATCCAAGGGTTTAAACTCCATCACTGGTTCCTCAGGGGGAGGTGGTAAATAGTTAGCTGGGGTTACTGGTGCTGCTTCAACTTCTGCAATGTCTTCATCCACTGCATTAACAAATTTTTCACCTGCTATACACGCAGAAATTTCAGCACACACCACACAAAGGTTAGAGTTAGTACATATATTACAAGAAAATGAATCAGTAAAATCTACAATGTCTGGGAATTCAGCAATTAATTCATCATCCACCCCATTACTCTCAACACATGCATTTGCTTTAATTGCATCATCTACTCCCAAAGGTTCTTCATCGTCCTCAAGCACGGTGGAGCAGATGTCCTCTTGATCCTCCTTTTCTAAGTTTCCTGAAAAAAATAAACCTGCAAAACGATCTGCATTTTCTATTTTTCCTGAAAAGTATAAACCTGTAAAACATTCTACACACAAAGCAGTTCCATCATAATAACAAGCATTAGGATCAGGGGATTCAACACATAATTCATCATCAACAGAAATAATATCAGAATTATCATCAAAAGTATTTTCAGGAATAACCATCTGTGAATCCTTATGTTCCTCAAGGGGCTGTGGAGTTAGCATTGCAGCTGAGTTGGCGGTAACTTGATCAATTAGAGCCCACAGTTTCTGAGATTCAGCTTGGTCCCTCTGGTATTCAGCCTCCATCCTCTGTTGAAATTCCTCTATCATCCGTTGAGTTTGCTCGGCCATTTGTTGCCTCATTCCTTCCATATGTGCACTTATCTGTGCAGTCATCTGTTTGCACAGGTCCTCTAGGGAAGGTTCGGAAGGTGCAAAGGTGGTCACTTGGCTAGGATAGTATGGTGGTGGCTCACTAAAATTAGGATAATACATGCAAGGTGGTGGTTCATAATAAACATTAGGCAAATATCCATACATGTAATTATCCATGGCAATCAAACATCCAGACAAAGCAGACAGAACTAGTTCAGGAATGCAAAAGGTTTTTTTTTTTTAATTATAACTTTCTGCTAATAACAACAAACAAGAGTCCCCGGCAACGGCGCCAATTTTTGAACGCGCTGTCGCCATGCGCCAAAAGAACGAGCGATTATGAAAATAATGCAGTATAGAGCGACAACTCGGATCGTCTCTCAAGGACTCTTTAGGTGTTGTTATTATTAACAGAAAATTAGTAAAAGTTAGAAATGGGGGTTTTGAGATTAAAACTAAATTAACAAAACAAATCAAAAACAGAGAAAAGAAACAAAGCAGTTTAAGAAATTAGCAAATAAACAAAAGCGATTAACCTCATCGTTCTCGCTTTCCCACTATCATTGGTTCATGCAAATCCTAAGCAGATACTAATCCCCTCCCGGTTGTAGCAACAATTAACAAACGAAAACCGCTACTACAGATGTATGTTCCTATTCCCGAAATAACAAACGGGGTTAAGCCCTCATGAACAAACGAACATGAATGAACACACGCGAAATAACAAACGCGATTATATATAGGAACATTACATCACCAAATGAAACAATACCACACTATACATTCCCGAAATAACAAAGAAAACATACAGACATGGCATTGAAAAGAGAAAAGCAACTAAACATGGAATACAGAACCTCAAGTGTTAACAGAAACCAATTACAGTAGATTAATCTAGGAGACTAATTCTCCATTACAGAAATAAACAATAAACTAAGAGAAAAACAAAAGATTAACAAACTCAGAAACTAGCCAAAACTGGCTAATTCTGACTATCTAAAAACTAGCTTTTCATTCTGCCATAGAGCAGTTTATATACAAATTCTGGAATCCAAGTCCTCGCGAGGCGAAGCACTGCTCGCGAGGCGAATTATGCGAAAGGTCTGCAACTCTTGGTCTTCTCGCGGGGCGAGCATATCCTTCGCGAGGCGAACTCTTCAAATTCCCAACTGTTGCGCCCGTGGCCTTCAACACGGGTAAACCGTGATGCTCTCTGACTTCCAGGTATTCGCGAGGCGAGTCCGTATTCGCGGGGCGAGACAGAAAGTTTTGCAATTTTAGGAACAGTCACCTTCTGGTTCGCGGGGCGAGCAGACTTCTCGCGGGGCGAAAACTCCAGATTTATTCCTTTTTATTAACCTGAAAATAAGAAAATATAATAAGTATTTTATTTAACTCTAAATCGACTAAATTAACTTTAAAAAAATTTACAGACTCAAAATACTACTTAAGGACAATAAAGTCTAATTTGGGTAAAAATGATATAAAATTAGCACAAAGCCAAGGTCTTGACTAGTTATAAAACCAGTCAAACAGAGGCTCATCAATAGTATTGTACCATCATCCCTCTTTTCTTTGAAAAAGAAGAAGATGACAAAGAGGGGTACAAGCATGGGAGCAGATTTTTTTAAAATTTTTACTTTTTTTTTTAACAAATCGGAATAGTAGAAAAACTATTTTTTGGTTGGGTTTGGGATAATGGGCCCAAAAGATAACTTGGAACAAAAACAATAATGGGCTCCATTTGACGATGTAATGGGCCCAGAATAAAAACATTTTGTTTTTTTTATTTTTGTCTATTATTTTCTTCAAAACATTAATTAAAAAAATCCGGGCAAAATTAGGTGTTCACAGCTGCCCCTCTTTACTTGTTTCTTATTAGATAGTAGGTGTAACCGTAGTTAACCTATTATCGTTATAAGAAACGAGTAAAGACATGAACTCCAATTTTGGCCGGAGTTCACTGACAAGTAAACGGATGCATAATTAAAAGCTTACGGGATGGACCGCTGATAGAAACTCGAACAGAAAGATAAAAAGCTTACGGAGTTGGGTACCCATCGAAGCTTGAAGAAAGGTTGAAAGCTTGCGGAGTCAGTTGTCCGCTGGAGCTTGAAGGCAAAAGGATTAAAAGGTTGCGGAGTCGGTTATCCACTGAAGCTTGACAGAAAAGGTAAAAACCATGCGGAGTCGATTATCCGCTGAAGCTTTAAAGGAAAAGGATTAAAAGCTTGCGGAGTCGGTTATCCGCTGAAGCTTGAAAACAAGCAGAGCTTACGGGGTATGGTACCCGTCGAAGCTTGAAGAAAGGTTGAAAGCTTGCGGAGTCGGTTGTCCGCTGAAGCTCTAAAAGAAAAGTTAAAAGCTTACGGAGTCGGTTGTCCGATGAAGCTTGAAGCAAAGTTGAAAGCTTGTGGAGTCGGTTGTTCGCTGAAGCTTGAAAAGAAAAGTTAAAAGCTTACGGAGTCGGTTGTCCGCTGAAGCTTGAAAGTAAAGGATTAAAAGCTTGCGGAGTCGGTTATTCGCTAAAGCTTTAAAGGAAAGGTAAAAAAGCTTACGGAGTCGGTTATCCGCCGAAGCTTGAAAACAAGCAAAGCTTACGGGGTATGGTACCCGTCAAAGCTTGACAAAAAGGTTAAAAGCTTGCGGAGTCGGTTATCCGCCGAAGCTTAAAAGGAAATGCGAAAAGCTTGCGGAGTCGGTTGTCCGCTGAAGCTTGGAAACAAAAGGATTAAAAGCTTGCAGAGTCGGTTATCCGCTGAAGCTTGAAAGCAAGCTTGAAAGCAAAATGATTAAAAGCTTACGGAATCGATTATCCGATGAAGCTTGGAAAGGAATGTTAAAAGCCTGCGATGTTTGTGCAATTTACTGGGTTTTGTGCTTACAAGAAGAGAAACAATTGCAATGCATGATGTCAGAAATGTCCTATATGCTTGATGAAAACCTCAAATGATTTTAATGTAACACAAGGAAAGCCTGTAACATTACTATTTTTATTTTTTTCATCCTTTAGGTGGTTTTTATTATCACCCTTGACCCCTTAAAGTGTTGATCACAGACAAGCTCTGAGACGAACTAAGACGTGTCCTGTCTTCATGGAGAATAAAGGCTAAGCACTTTTGAAAGGGTACGCTTCCTTTGCAATGATTATCTCCGTGCCTCTTGTCGGTAGACCACGGTGTCCTTTGTCGGGAGATCGTCTTGTTCTTTACGAACTTTTTTGAGATTTTCAAAGAAATTCTAAATTCTCTTTGAAGACACCAATACATGTTTCGCATTCCAGTATATACTTATCGTGATGAATGCACACACACAATTGACAAAAGTTAAGAAAAAGAGATAAGGGTAAAAAGAATTGGGAGTCAATGTCATTACATTTGGGCTGCAAAGGTATACAAAATAGACATCACAATGGAGTATGGAATTGCAAAAAGGTTTGTGGAGTGGAATCACATCTCCTCAAGCGACATCTCTTTCCATGACTAGTGTTAATATCCCTCATACTATCTTGACTGCTTACTAATCAACATCTGAGAATGCTATCTGCCCTGATCTTCATGCATCTAGCCCACTGATTGCCCCAGTTCATCGGCTTGACGACACTTCCCTTGTTTATTTTATTTTTTTGAACCCTAGCTTTTTCCTAGACCGCCTTTTCAGGTTTTCAGCCTAGCGGGTTGCTCTAACTTTTACCTAGACTATCTTTTCAGATTTTCAGCCTAGCGAGCTTTTCTTCTTTTCATTTTTTTTCTTCTTCTTGGGAAATGAGTTCAAGCATAATGTTTTTTGACTGCATCTGAGTTTACAGGGAGTGGAAGATCTTCCCCATCCATCCTGGTGAGAATTAAAGCTCCTCCCGAGAAGGCCTTTTTTACAATGTAAGGCCCTTCATAGTTTGAGGTCTACTTCCCACGATGATCCTTTTGGATCGGTAAGATCTTTTTGAGAACTAGATCACCTTCCCTAAACTATCGGGGGCGTAATTTCTTCTCATAAGCTCTCATCAACCTTTTCTGGTACAATTGACCGTGACACAATGCCCCTAATCTCTTCTCTTCAATGAGGTTCAATTAGTCTAGTCGATCATGGACCCACTCCGCTTCTTCCAATTCTGCTTCTCTCAATACTCTTAATGAGGGGATCTCTACTTCAATCGGGAGCACTGCCTCCATCCCATAAACTAAAGAATATGGCGTTGCCCCTGTCGAGGTGAGAATAGAGGTACGATATCCGTGTAAAGCAAAAGGTAACATCTCGTGCCAATCCTTATACGTCACTACCATCTTTTGGACAATCTTCTTGATATTTTTATTAGCTGCCTCAACTGCTCCGTTCATCTTTGGGCGATAAGGGGAGGATCTTGAAGTTTTCGTACATCTCTTTCATCATTTTGTTGTTCAAGTTAGTCGCATTATCAGTGATGATCTCGCTTGGCAACCCATAACGACAAATTAATTCTATTTTTACGAATTTGATCACGACATTCCGGGTCACATTGGCATATGATGCAGCCTCAACCCATTTTGTGAAATAATCAATGGCAACAAGAATGAAGCGATGCCCATTCGAGGCTTTTGGTTCGATTGGACCGATCACATCCATTCCCCACATTGAGAATGGCCAGGGTGCCGTTATGACATTCAAGGAAGCGCGCATGAACCCTATCAGCATATATTTGACACTTATGGCACTTCTTCGCATAATTAAAGCAATTTGTCTCCATTGTCAACTAGTATTGGCCAGTCCTCAAGATTTTTGTTGCCATTGCATGACCGCTCGCATGTGTTCCGAAAGATCCTTCATGTACCTCCTCAATTATCCGTTTAGCTTCGTTTGTGTCCACGCACCTCAACAGCACCATGTCATGGTTTCTTTTGTAAAGAATATCTCCATCTAAATAGAAACCCATTGCAAGTCTTCTTAGAGTTCTTTTGTCATTTTCTGAAGCGTCCGGAGGGTATTCCCTTCTTTGGATGAAGCATTTGATGTCATGGTACCACGGTTTTTGATCAGACTCTTCCTCTATAACTTGACAATATGCAGGATGATCACGACTTTCCATTTTGATGAGAGGTAAGTTCCTCTCGTCACTTACTTTGAACATCGAGGACAAGGTAGACAGCGCGTCAGCTAATTGGTTATCTTCTCGGGGAACATGATGGAACGTGACTTCATCAAACTGCTCAATCAAACCTTTGATGTAATCGTGGTATGGGATTAACTTGGCATCTCAGGTTTCCCATTCCCCTCTTAGCTGGTGGATGACTAATGCAGAGTCCCCATATACCTCCAGTATCCTTGCCTTTGATTCTATTGCTGCCAGGATCCCGAACGCACAAGCTTCATATTCGGCTATATTGTTTGTACAATCAAAGCAAAGCCTTGCATTGACAGGGAAATAATCATTTTCCGGTGAGATTAGTATTGTCCCAATTCCATGTCCCAATGCATTAGAAGCTCCGTCAAATAACAAGGTCCACTTTTCCTTTTCTGGTGATTGCTCGCGATCGAACAAAGCCATTATATCCTCATCTGGGAAATCACATTGCATCGATCCATAATCTTCTACTGGCTGATTAGCTAGATATTCTGCGAGAGCACTCCCTTTTATTGCTTTTTGGGTGACATAGACAATGTCATATTCTGATAGCGGGACTTGCCAGCGAGCAATTCTTCCAGTCAAAGCAGGCTTATCAAAGATATACTTGATCGGATCCATTTTGGACACCAACCAGGTAGTGTAACACAACATGTAATGCCTCAAACGGCGAGCCGCCCAAGCCAAGGCACAGCAAGTGCGTTCTAGCAGTGAGTAGTTGGCTTCACAACTGGTGAATTTCTTTCTTAGATAATAGATGGCATGTTCCTTCCTTCCTGACTCATCGTGTTGCCCCAACACGCAACCCATCGATTCATCTAGCACAGTCAAATACATGACGAGAGGTCTTCCCGGCACTGGGGGAACCAAAACCGGATGCTCCTGTAGGTATTGTTTGATCTTCTCAAAGGCTTTTTGAAAATCTTCATTCCATGTCACCGCCTGATTTTTACGTAGCAATTTAAAGATCGGTTCACATGTCGCGGTCGGTTGGGAGATGAACCGAGCAATGTAGTTCAATTTTCCTAAAAACCCGCGAACTTCTTTCTCCGTTCGAGGTGCTGGCATATCGATGATTGCTCGAACTTTTTCAGGGTCAACCTCTATTCCTCTTTGACTAACAATGAACCCCAGAAGCTTGCCTGATTTCACTCCAAAAGTGCATTTGGCAGGATTCAGTCGGAGCTCAAACTTCCTTAACCGCTCAAAAAGTTTTTGCAGATTGTCAACAAGGTCATCTTTGGATCTGGACTTGGCAATCATGTCATCTACATAAACTTCTATCTCCTTATGCATCATGTCATGGAATAAAGCCACCATAGCCCGCTGATATGTTGCCCCAGCATTTTTCAAGCCAAAGGGCATAACCTTGTAGCAAAAGGTTCCTCATAAAGTGACAAATGTAGTTTTCTCCATATCTTCAGGTGCCATCTTGATCTGATTATATCCTGAGAATCCATCCATGAAAGAGAATAATGCATGTTGGGCAGTATTATCTACAAGAACATCAATGTGAGGCAGAGGGAAATCATCTTTTGGGCTAGCTCTGTTCAGATCTCGATAGTCGACACACATTCGAACCTTTCCATCTTTCTTGGGGACAGGAATGATGTTAGCAACCCATTGAGGGTGATTTACCACTTTCAGGAAACCCGCATCCAGCTGCTTCTTGACCTTCTCCTTGATCTTTAAAGACATTTCCGCTTTCATCCTTCGTAGCTTCTGCTTTACTGGAGGGCACTCTGGATTTAAAGGCAGTTTGTGTTCCGCTACACTGGGGTCTAACCCTGGCATGTCTTGGTACGACCATGAGAAAACATCTTTATAATCCATTAACAACTTGATCAACCTACTTCGCTCCTTTTCTTTCAGGGAAAGGCCGATCTTGACCTCTTTTTTATCATCTTTGGTTCCCAAATTGATTAGTTCGCTCGGCTCTTCATGGGGTCGAATTTCCCTGGCTTCTTTTTCTACTAACCTCAATAATTCAAGAGGAACTTCCCCGTCATCATCAACAACCTCATCAGCATGATCAATAGGATAGTCAAAATTGTATGTTGAGTTATTAACACTGTCATTTTCAAGAGAGTCACTTTTAGATCTGCATTTTGGGTAGTTATCAAGGAAAGATGAATGAATAACGGTTAAAGATGAGAAACTGTACTTATTGGTGAGGAACGATGAATAAAAGCGAAAGTAAAAAAGATAAGAACACAAAGATATTAAATGCATGCATTTATTGATAAGTCATACTGAAACGAAAACAAGTAAGCCCATTACAACAAAAATCCTAAAGCCTTGGGTAGAGCTAAAAGATAAGCATTACAGAATTACTTTGAAAAAAACTCTACGGTCTTGGGGAACTCAATGACCTCCCAATTATTGAGCTATGTATCCGGAGGGCATGGATACACCAGATTGTCACCATGATCGGCGGGATAATCATCTTCAACGGCTGCTGCTTGGTCCAGGAATGCGAACCCTACACTTCGGAAGCTCTGTCGAATGTCATAGATGGGAACCCTTTCAGCTTCGTATTCACGATTTTCCAGCCGAGCCAACCTCTTTCTTTTCTTCTCTTCTATAACCCTCATCTTGTCGGCCTTGGTGGGTTTATATCCCAACCCAAAACTGTCCTTGTTCTCGGTGAGCATGAGTATGTCAGTGACACCTTGGCTATTCTTCCCCAAACCGCTTCCAGGTCGGTATCCTCCTTCGAGCATAACCCTAGCCATCATAACGGACGCTTTAGATGATTGAGGTTTCAAGAGTGGAGCACCGTCCCCGACATAAGTGGCATTGGCAATTTCAAGCGATTGGAAAGCGGTATCAAGAGATTCTTCGGCGGCTTCAATGTAAGGGGTTGTTGATGGCTTACTCGCTAACATATCATCATCTCCAGAAACAATTATCAGCTTGCAATCGACAATGAACTTCACTTTCTGGTGCAGTGTGGAAGGTACAGCCCCAGACGAATGGATCCATGGTCGTCCCAGGAGGCAACTGTAAGTCGGCGTAATGTCCATTACTTGGAAGAGTATTTCAAAGGTGCAAGGGCCAATCTGAATGGGCAATTCAATTTCCCCCACAGCTTCCCTTCGGGTGCCATCGAAAGCTCTTACAATCATTGTGCTTGGCTTCATATGAGTTCCATCGAAAGGCAACTTTGCCAGTGTTGACTTTGGCATTACGTTCAAAGAAGAACCATTATCAATGAGAACCCTAGCCACGACATGATCTCGACACTTCACCGAGATGTGTAATGCCTTGTTGTGCCCCATTCCTTCAGCTGGAATTTTGTCATCAGTGAAAGTGATATAATTATCAGCAACGATGTTACCCACAATGCTATCAAGCCTATCAATTATGATGTCATGAGAGACATGAGCTTGATTCAACACCCTCATCGGTACTCTCCTATGTGACTCAGAATTCATCAACAAAGACAAAAGAGATATCCGAGTTGGAGTTTGATTCAATTGATCCACCACCCTGTATTCGCTTTGCTTGACGAACTTCAAGAATTCGCCGACTTCTTCATCAGATACCTCTTTTTTATTATGACCCCCTTTGGTATCCTTTTCGGCCGGTGTTCCTTCCACCTTATGTTTCCCCTTGCGATCTTTTCCTTCCTTTTTTGTTCCCTCCCTTCGCAATACCTCTGGAGTATAAATGCGACCACTCCTAGTCATTCCACCAATTACTGAAATGTTGGTAACCACAGTGGTACCGTTGGGAGGACTTTGTTGAACCTGCCCATCATATTTCCATGGTACCGCTTTGGTGTCCTTGTAAGGGAAAGGACCTGGGATTCGGATGACAACTGGTGTTGGTCCACTTGAAACCGACATAGGTTCCTTTTCAAGATCTGATGTATCACCACTGGCTTCGGAGCGACTTGCTCAGGAACCGGTTGAGGATTAATCACAACAGTATAAGGAGTTATCTTAACTGGAATTGGGGAAATTGTAGATTCAGCGACCATGTTAATGCCACACTCATTCGGTTCACAACCAATTAGGATAATCTTCATATCTATTAATTGTTGCACAACCTGTCGAAATTATGCACAGTCTTCAATTGAATGCCCCACATTCCCGTCGAAGTCACACCTTATTTCTCCATCAAAAGTCTTCTCTTCAACCATTGAGGTTTGCACCAATCCATGTTTTTGCATCAGCTTTAAAATAACTCTCATGGGAGTTCTGACATCAGCCACTCGGCTCTTAAAAGTAGGTTCCATAAAGCTATCAATGGCATTGACTCCTGAACCCCCGTGATTTGGCATAGGACCTTATGCCCCAATCGGAGCATCTTTCTGAAAGCTCAACCACTTAGCATCAATAAGGCCTTGTACCTTAAATTTGAAAGCCCTGCAGTTCTCAGTGGAATGACTTATTGCCCCCGCATGATACTCACATTTAGCATTTGGGTCGAACCACTTCGGATAAGGAGGCCCCAATGGTTTCATTGGGATAGGAGTCAACACAGATTTGCTTATAAGCTGATGCAGTAGCTCGGTGTAGGTCATGGGTATCGGGTCGAAATGTATTGACTTTCTTTCCGAGTTATACGGTGGTCTCGTTTGGTTGGTGTTTGGGTTTGGACCTAGGGACTGGACAATTTGAGGTGGCATGGTAGGGTGTGTTTGAGGCTGAGAAGGGTATGATGGTCGGTAAGGAGCCACTTGTTGAGGATTTGGAAATTGTGAGGTGGCGGCGATGTATGGCTGGTTGGCTTGGTGATGCGGAGGTGGGTGGTAATATAGGGCGTATTGGGCTTGGAAGGTGGGTGTTTGGTTTGGTCTATATTGGTTTGGTTTCTTTTGTTCAAAGGCTACTGCGTGTACTTCTCCTTTATTTTTCACAAACGGGGCTCTCTTCAGGACGTTCATTACTGAAGTTTCAGTGATCTTACCATTCCTCATTCCACTTTCAATTCTCTCACCGATGATGACCATGTCAGAAAATTAAGATGACACGCTTCCAATCATTCTATCATAGAAAGGCGACTGAAGGGTATCAATGAACATTGCCACAATTTCTTTTTCGGCCAATGGAGGCTCTACCTGAGCAACCAATTCCCTCCATCGTTGTGCGTACTGTTGACGAATCTGGGCAAGTATACCCAATCGTGCAAGTAATACAGTGGTGAGACCGTTTATCGTTCCCACGAAGACTGTGCCAAGTACTAGCACGTACCGAATCAATTACTATCCAAGCAGATATTTGGATTGAAGGGAGCTCGATAGTAACTACCAAGCCCAAATAAGATTTAAACCTAAACTAAACAAAATAAATAGAAAAGTTCATTGAGAAATTCTATCGAACACCAGGAAGGCAGTAAAAAGGATTCTTCAAATAAGAGAACAACGCTGGGATTAGGTTCACTAAACTTCATCCCCATGCAATGACATGACTAATAAACAGTTTCCACTTCAATTATGACAATCAATCCACTAAATTACTCAAGCCCCGATTCCTCGGATGACAAGAGCCTAAATCCACTAATAGAGCCTAATTCCTTAGGTGGCCTAGATTAGTGAATTCGCATTAAGATTAGGGATCATGCGATTGCTAATAAACCTAGTTCCATTCCTAGATACCAGATTTACTAGGTGATTAATTTCAGTTCCGTTTCTAATACGAATTTTCCAATTGCATATCAAAACACTGATCAAGTCATGGGGGTGCTAGCCACAACAAGCATTAAACACAGAAATCAATCACTCAATAACGAAGTAAAACTGTATTACAAGATCAAATCAAATACATGAGAATTCAGAGATAGCTACCCTAACCCCAAAGAATGGGAGTTTAGCCACTCATGATCATAACCACAACAAGAGAAATAGAGATGAAAAGAAGGAGGAACTCCATGAAATCCTTGTGCAGCTGCCCCTGGTTCAGAGAAAGTCTTTAGGGTTCAAAAACTAATTTCTTCTGTTCTGCCCGTGCCTTTTTAACAATCAGGATTCGTGTCACGGCCGTGATGGCCGTCACGGCCTGGCCGTGACGCTTTCTGCCTTGGCGCGCTTTCAAATATTGGAGCATCACAGTCGTGATTCTCATCACGGGCAGGTCGTGATAGCTTCTGCCTTCACCAAATGATCTGTCACGGCCGTGATGGGCCTCACGGCTTGGCCGTGACAGATTCTGCCTTGAGGGGACCTGGCTCCATTAACATGTCATGGCCGTGATGGGTGTCACGGCTAGGCCGTGACAGCTTCTGACTTTTGCCTTCTTTCCTCTCAATTATTGCTCGATCACGGCCGTGATGGGCATCACGGCCAGGCCGTGATGGGCTCTGCTTGGGTCATTTTCTTCACTTTTCAGGTTCTGTCTTCATCCAAGCTCCACCTTGGCTATTCTGAGCATTTTTCCTTGAATTCCTGCAAAACAACACCAAGAAACCACCTCACCCGTTCCAAGGGAAAAACTAACTAAAATCAAATAAAATATGCCTAATCTATATGAAAAATGCATGCAAAAGTGTACAGGAAACATGATGTAAAATCACACTATCAAATCACCCCAAGCTTATTCAATTGCTTATCCTCAAGCAATCACTAAGGCCAGCAGATATAGACAATCAAATCACGGATAGTGAACCAAGAACCCGAGTAGCAAGTAATCCAAGTAACAGGCATCTCCAATAATTCAGCAAGAGACAATCAGTTCAAGTCCAATTAGAGGCTTAGGTTTCTTAGACTCATATTCTCACCGATTAGGGCACTCTTTCTCACCTGAAGATCACCCCAAGCTTGTTTATTTGCTTGGCTCTCTTTCTCACCTCACTCAAGTGTTAGGGATATAAGACAATTCGCTCCAATTTCCTCAATGAATGAATCCTACCATAGGCTTGACTATCAACCAAATCTCTACTTTATTAATGAAAACAACTAAGAATCAAGAGGTCTTTTACTTGGGATGTAACGTGGCCATGGGATTTATCGTTAGGTGGGGAAATCAAGAAAAGGACATTTCAAAAGGGCTAAACCAAGTATCAAGCATTTCAACACATGACACCTTCTAAAATACCTTTGTGGGTTTTGATTCATTTTTCCACCATTCTTCCTTTCTTTTTGTTTTATTTCTCATTTCTTTTTGTCATCCCCTTCTCCATATATTTTTCTTTTTCTTTTGTTTTTCTTTTGCTTGGAGAAGGGGAGATTTTCAACTCAAGAGAAATATTTTTCTGATTCTTTTCATCGCAAACTTTTTTCCAACTACCTTTTTACCTTTTTTTTTTGTAATACTTTAGAAGGTATCCTATCAAGCATTATTCATCAAAACATTTCAAGGAACCAAGAAAAGTATTTATTCTTTCAGGCTCAAAATTGGGCAACTAAGGGGTAGCATTTAGTCATTCAAAGCTCAGAAGGCCAGAAAAATACCTAGTGCCTCAATCACTTTCAAAAATGTTTTCAAAAATTTTTAAGCTTCAAAATGGTTTCAAGTCAAGTTCTAGAGAAAAAAATCCAAGAGGAATAACACTCTAACACAACGAATGGGGTATATTTAATGAGTACCCCTTTTTGGCTCAAAAGCTCACCTTTTAGTAGTTCAAAAATCAGTGAGAAACACAAGTCTACGGAACCACAAGCTAATTATCAACTATCACAAATCATTTCAAGCATTTTTATTTGCAGCCTCATCACAAGAATAAAGAAAATTGGGTTCAAAATTTCACTATCAAAAATTATTTGGCACTTAGTTCTCACAATTGGATGCAAATTTCAGGCAAGGGGCAATCTAATCCTGTGAACATGTAAAGCTATCATGCAAAACTATATGAATGCAATATGAACAAATGTAAAAATGCCCCTACCCCAAGCTCAAGAACTTACATTGTCCCCAATGTAAATAGTCAAGTTGGAGAGTGACACGGACTCGGCAAGTGTACCGGTTCGTTGCAAGTAATAAAACGGTAAGACCGGATATCGTTCTCAGGGATCATGGACAATTACCACTTCGCAAATTTGACTACTATCTAGGCGATCGAATTTTTGAGTGAAGGTTGTTCTAACATCTAACAAACAAACAAGAAGAAAATGTTTTTGTTCTTTTTGGATTTTTCTCAAACAGTTAATTGTGAAAACAGAAAGATGAATAACAATGAGATAGAATTGCTAGGGTTAAACTAAGCTAATCCTCCCTTGATTGTTATGAAATGATAACCAACACAGTTCCTAGTTCTCTTATGACAATCAAGTCTTTTCAGAGATACTCAAGCCTAATTCCTTAGGTGCATTGAGCCTAAAATCCCAAGTTAAACCCTAATTCCTTAGGTGGATTAACCTGAGATTTTGCATTAAGTAAAGACTTATAAGATTGCAAGCACCTCAAGACCTATTCCTAGGCTCATGAACTACCCTGCATTTGATTCATGAGCAAGCTCTAACACCAACCTTCCAGTTATCTATTAAAGCAACTAATCATTCATAGGGTGATCAAGCCTAAGAAAGCATTAAGCATGGAATCAAACACTCATAAAGAACAAGGAAACTGCATTATAATCAAGTCATTTTACAACCAAGTTCAGATAGCAATAGTCTAACCCCAACAAAGGGGAGTTTAGCTACACATAATTGAAAATAAACCAAAAGAAATAATTACAGAGATGAACGAAGGAGAGAGCTCCATGGAATGATGCACACAGCCACAGCAGCAGAGGATTTTTCTAGGGTTTTCTCTCCATCTACTTTCTTCTGTTCTGCTCAGTCCTTTTATTACTCGTGGCCGGTCACGGCCGTGACAGCCATCACGGCCAGGCCGTGATGGTTTCTGACTTGGGCGCCTCTTCATTTACTAATACATCACGGCCGTGACAGCCATCACGGCTAGGCCGTGATCGCCTCTGACTTTTCCAACTGATTCATCACGGCCGTGATAGCCATCACGGCTAGGCCGTGATCGTCTCTGACTTTTTGGTGATTTTGGGTCACGGCCGTGATATATATCACGGCCAGGCCGTGATCGTTTCTGACTTTTGGAGATCTGGCACAGCTGACATGTCACGGCCGTGATAGCCATCACGGCCAGGCCGTGACAGCTTCTGACTTTTGGCTCAATTCTTCCTTCAGCTACTGCTCCTTCACGGCCGTGAGGACCATCACGGCTAGGCCGTGATACTCTCTGCTTGGCTCAATTTCTTATCTTTTAAAGCTCTAAGTCATCCAAGCTTCATACTTGCTAATTCTTGGGCATTTAATCCTGATTATCTGCAAAACAACACACAATACCACCTTATCCGTTCCAAAGGGAAAACCAAACAAAATAAACACTAAAATGGTCTAATTATATGCAAATGCATGCAGAAATGTACATGGAAAATGAGGTGAAATCACACTCATCAAATCACCCCAAGCTTAAGACTTTGCTTGTCCTCAAGCAAAAACCAAGGCCATAAGATCAAAATAAACAAAGCATGGATAGTGGACTAAGAACCCGAGTAAAATGATCCAAGTAACATGCATTCAATTATTTCAGCAAGAGACAATCGATTCAAGTCCAATTAGGGGCTTAGTTTCCCTAGACTCACATTCTCACTAATTCGGGCACTCTATCTCACTTGAAGCTCACCCCAAGCTTGTTCATTTGCTTGGCTCTCTTTCCTGCCTCACTCACTCAAGTGTTAAGGGAATATGACATTTCACTCCATTTTCCTCAAAGAATGATTCATACCATAAGCTTGACTATCAACCGAATCTTCACTTTATTAATGAAAACATCTAAGAATCAAGAGGTCTTATTCTTTGGTGTAATGGGGCCATGGGATCAATTTTCAGGTGGGAATTTCAAGAACAGGAAATTTCAAAAGGCAATACAAACAATCAAGCATTGCAAGGCACGACCTTCTAAAATACCTTTCTTTGGGTTTCAGTTTACTCTTCCACCATTCTTTCATTTTTTTTTTTTTTTTTTTTTTACTTCTCATTCCTTTTTGTCATCCCCTTCCTCAATTTTATTTCTTTTTCTCTTCTTTTTTTTCTTTTTGTTTGGAGAAGGGGAGATTTTGCAATTCAAGAGAAGTAAAAAAAAATTCATATCCCTTTTTTTTTTTTTTGCTTTTTTCAACCCAAACTTCCAACTACATTTTCCAACCCATTTTTGCACAGTACTTTAGAAGGTCCCTCATAAGCATATTTAACACAACATTTCTGGGAACCAAGAAAAGCATGTTATTCATTCAGGCTCAAAATTGGGCAACTAAGGGTAGCATTTACACATTCAAAGCTCAGAAGGCCGGAAAAAAAATACCTATTGCCTCAATCATTTTCAAAAATGTTTCCAAAAATTTTCAAGTTTCGAAATGGTTTCAAGTCAAGTTCTAGAGAAAAAACAATCCAAGAGGAAAACACTCTACACAAAGAACGGGGGCAGATTTAGTGAGTACCCCCTAATGGCTCAAAAGCTCACATTCATCAGTTCAAGAACCAGTGAGAACACAAATCCATAGAAACACATGCTAATCATCAACTATCCAAGAACATCTCAAGCATATTTAATGAAGCCAAATCACAAGAATATAAAATCAGGGTCCAAAAATTTACTATCACAGAAAAATTGGCACTTAGCTCTCACAATCAGATGCTCAATCTAAGCAGGGGGCAATTAATTCATGTGATCATGCAAGACTAGAGCCTACATGAATGCAATATTTACAATGCAAGCTAAAAGATTACCCCTACCCCAAGCTTAAAGATTTACATTGTCCCCAATGTAAACAATCAAGTTGGAGAGGGGAGAAGAAAAAATAAAAAATAAATAAAAAAAATAAAATAAAGCAGAAATTGGAACGGCTTACCAAGGTGGTAGCGGTGCTGAATCACATGCTTTCTGGTTTTGTTTCCTTCTGCCCTTCTTCTCCTCCTTCCTTCAAAATCTGGAATCACTCAACAAACTATGAACAAACCTCTTGAGCTTCTCAAATTATTCAAGAGGGGAAATCAAAAACAAAAGAGAAGATGAAAATAAAATAAAAAAATAAGAATAAAAATTGGGTTGCCTCCCAATAAGCGCTTCTTTAACGTCACTAGCTTGACGGATGGTTTCTAAGATGGTGCCTCAAGAGGGAGGAGACTGCCTGACGATTAAAATCTCCTCCAAGGTAGTGCTTGAGCCTGTGCCCATTGACAGTGAAAGTATTTCCTGATGATGGATTTTCCAATTCAACTGAACCAAACGGAGAAACTGACTTGACATAGAATGGGCCTGACCATCTTGATCTCAATTTGCCCGGAAAAACTTGAGTCTTGAGTTGAACAAAGAAAACTGACTGGCCCTCTTCAAATTGCTTGGGAAGAATGTACTTATCATGCCAGAACTTGGTTCTTTCCTTGTATATCCTGGCACTCTCATAAGCCAAGAGTCGGAACTCATCCAACTCATTCAATTGAAGCATCCTCTTGTCCGTGGCCAGCCTTGTATCAAAGTTTAGGGCCTTCACTGCCCAAAAAGCACGGTGTTGTAGCTCTACCGGAAGATGACATGATTTCCCGAACACCAATTGGTAAGGTGACATACCAATAGGCGTCTTATAAGCAGTCCGATAGGCCCAAAGTGCATCATCCACTTTCTTCGCCCAATCCTTCCTTGCATTGTTCACAGTTTTTTCCAAAATCCTCTTCAACTCCCGGTTTGACAATTCCACTTGCCCACTGGTTTGGGGATGGTATGGGGTGGTAACTTTGTGGTTCACCCCAAACTTGGCAAGCACTGCATTGAACTCCCTATTGCAAAAGTGGGTACCCCCATCACTAATGATAGCCCTAGGGGTCCCAAACCGGGTAAAAATATTCTTCCTCACAAAACTGATCACAGTTCTTGCATCATCTTTCAGAGTCGGCACGGCTTCCACCCACTTGCTCACATAATCAACTGCCACCAGAATGTACTTGTTGTTGTAAGATGACGGGAAAGGACCCATGAAGTCAATCCCCCATACGTCAAAGAGCTCCACCTCAAGTATACCCTTCAAGGGCATCTCATTTCTCTTGGAAATACTGCCGGTCCTCTGGCATTTATCACAATTCATCACCCAAGCTCGGGAGTCCTTGAAAATAGTGGGCCAAAATAGCCCGCTTTGCAAAATTTTCATGGCGGTCCTCTCACCACCAAAGTGTCCTCCATAGGGTGAGTTGTGGCAGTGGGTCAACACCCCATTAATTTCTTCTTCAGGTATGCACCTCCTCAGAATTCCATCTGAACCTCTTTTGAAAAGATACGGCTCATCCCAAATATAGAACTTGGCATCATGAATGAGCTTCTTCCTCTGTTGCGCATTGAAGTCCTTAGGAATCTTATTGGCCGCCTTGTAATTTGCAATATCTGCGAACCAAGGTGCCACTTGCACCACAAACAACTGTTCATCTGGGAATTCCTCTTGAATTGGCAACTTTGCTTCTGCTTGGACATCTGCTTGTGGAAGCCTGGACAAATGGTCGGCTACCACATTCTCCACTCCTTTCTTGTCCTTTATTTCCAAATCAAACTCTTGGAGTAGTAGTATCCACCTAATAAGCCTTGGCTTAGCATCTTGTTTAGTCATAAGATATCTCAAAGCGGGAATGATCGGTGTGTAGACTGTAGTTTTACAACCAATCAAGTAGGATCTAAATTTATCAAAAGCAAATACCACAGCAAGCAATTCTTTTTCAGTCGTAGTGGAATTCATTTGTGCATCATTAAGCACACGACTGGCATAGTAAATGACATGCAACACTTTGTTTTTTCTTTGGCCCAAAATGGCTCCCACCGCATAGTCACTTGCATCACACATTAGCTCAAAAGGTAAACTCCAATCTGGAGGAGCAATGACCGGTGCGGTGGTGAGTTTTTCTTTCAAAATTTTGAAGGCATGCATGCAATCATCATCAAATATAAAAGGAGTATCAGCTACCAAAAGCTTGCACAAGGGTTTCACAATTTTTGAAAAATCTTTTATGAACCTTCTATAAAAACCCGCATGCCCTAGGAAGCTTCTAACACCTTTCACATTTAAGGGAGGAGGAAGTTTTTCAATCACTTCAATTTTGGCTCTATCAACCTCCATCCCTCGTGATGAAATTTTGTGCCCAAGAACTATACCCTCCCTAACCATGAAATGGCATTTTTCCCAATTTAAAACGAGGTTAGTTTCTTGGCACCTTTTTAGGACACAGGCAAGATTATCCAAACAGTTATCAAATGAATCACCAAATACAGAAAAATCGTCCATAATTACCTCAATAAACTTCTCATTCATATCAGAAAATATGGATAGCATGCACCTTTGAAAAGTGGCGGGTGCATTGCACAACCCGAAAGGCATTCTCCTGTATGCATGGACTCCATAAGGGCAGGTGAAAGCGGTCTTCTCTTGGTCCTCTGGGTCAACCACAATCTGGTTATACCCAGAGTATCCATCAAGGAAACAATAGAAAGCATGGCCCGCCAACCTCTCTAGCATCTGATCAATGAAGGGTAATGGGAAGTGGTCTTTTCTAGTGGCCTCATTCAGTCTTCTGTAATCAATGCATACCCTCCATCCAGACACGGTTCTAGAGGGGATAAGTTCATTCTTTTCATTAGCTACCACTGTCATCCCCCCTTTCTTCGGCACAACCTGGACCGGACTCACCCATGGACTATCGGAGATGGGATAGATAATGCCTGCATCCAACAACTTCACAATCTCCTTCCTCACAACTTCCTTCATATTCGGGTTGAGTCTTCTTTGCGGTTGCCTAACCGGCTTGAATTTTTCCTCCACACGGATTTTGTGCATGCAAAAAGAGGGGCTTATCCCTTTCAAATCGGACATAGACCATCCGATCGCAGATTTGTGCTCCCTAAGCACCCTCAACAGCTTCTCTTCTTCCAAGGAATTCAACCCACTACTGATGATAACTGGGAATGAAGAGTTCATCCCAAGGAAAGCATAACGGAGATGGGATGGCAATTCTTTCAACTCTAGCACCTAAGGTCACCCTTGTCTTCAATTCTCACATCTTCCACCACTTTGTCTTCATCAGTATTCACAACCAGACAAGCCTCCAGAGATTTAATCATGAGATCAACTTCTTCTGCACATACTTCTTCTTCTACATCCTCTACCATCAGAGCGGCTTCTAGCGAATCTTCAAACTTCTGGTGCAAACTCTTGTCAGATAATGAATCAATGAGGTCCACTATCATGCATGTGTCCTTGTCGCTTGGGTGTTTCATCGCTTCAAACACATTAAAAGTGACCTTTTCGTCCTGTACCCGAAGTACCAATTCCCCTTGATTTACATCGATCAAGGCTCTACCTGTTGCTAGGAATGGTCTCCCAAGAATCAGAGGAGTATCGCCATCTTCAGCCATATCTAACACCACAAAATCTGCTGGAAAAATGAACTTATCTACCTTCACCAACAAATCCTCCACAACACCATAGGGTTATGTAATTGAGCGGTCCGCCAGTTGAAGAGAAATCCCTGTTGGTTTTACCTCACCAATCCCCAGCTTCTTGAAAATGGAGAGAGCAAGATCGATTAATACTTGCCCCTAAATCGCACAATGCTCTCCCTATGTTCGGATGACCTATAGTGCATGGGATAGTGAAACTGCCCGGGTCCTTCATTTTTACTGGCAGCTTCCTTTGAAGTATAGCGCTGCACTCTTGATAAGCATAACCTGTCTCCTCCTTCCACCTTCTTTTGTTTGTAAGGATCTCCTTCATGAATTTTGCATAGGAAGGCATCTCGCTGTAGAGCTTCAAAAAACGGGATGTTTATTTGTAGCATTTTGAATACATCCAGGAACTTAGAAAACTGCTGGTCTTTTGCTTCTTTCTTCAACCGTTGGGGTACGGGATTACCAAATATGGGGGCAGCTCTTTGGGATTATCAACCTCTTCCAGAATCTGTCTTCTAGTCTTCTTCTTCGCAAATTCTTCATCAACCAATTTCTCCCTCTGCGGTTCTTCAGCTTCTACATCAATAGGGATAGAGGTAGTACCTTGGGAAGTTCCGGGTTCTTCATTGTTTACCTCTTCAAACTGCACCTTATCAATTCCAGCATCACTTGTCTTCTCTTCCTTCTCTTTTTCTTGTGGGTTTAACACTCTCCCACTTCTTGTAACAATGGCTTTACAATCTTCCCTTGGGTTCTTCTCAGTATCCCCAGGCAATTGTCCTGGAGGTCTCTCTGCCATCTGCCTTGCTAGTTGGCCCATTTGATGCTCCAAGTTCTTGATTGAGGCATTCTGATTCTTTATAGTTTCTTGAGTAGCTTGCATGAACTGGCCTAGAAGGTTCTCCAATTTGCTTGAACTCTCTTGAGGAGGCTTTGCTTGAGTATTTGAACTTTGCCCTTGTCTCCAACTAAAGTTAGGATGATTGCGCCACCCCGGATTGTAGGTGTTGGAGTAGGGATCATTTCTAGGCCCTTGGTTGCCTATATAATTTACCTCTTCTTGTCCCGAGCTTCCAACCACATTGATCTCACAGTTTCCATTTGCATGGTTTCCTCCACAGAAATCACACACTGAAGTACCTTGAGCTTGGACAGCTTGTACTTGAGAGTTCTGCAGTTGAACCGACCCCAGCTGTTTGGTAAGAATAGCCATTTGTGCCTTGAGAGCACCAATTTCATCCAGCTCTAGAACACCTCTATTGACCATTGACCGAGAACTAGGCATTTGATAGTCATTGTTAGCCATGTTCTCAATCAAGTCCTTTGCTTCTTCCGTGTCTTCGACTCAATGTCCCTCCCGCAGCCGCCTCAATCATACTTCTTGAATTCCTATTGAGCCCATTAACAAATGTTGCGACTCGCTGCCATGTCTCTAGTTCATGATTGGGACAAGCTGTGAGTAAGGACTTGAATCTCTCCCAAGCTTCATATAGTGACTCACCATCCCTCTCGTGCAAAGGCATTGATCTCTCGATCTCAGCTTAATCATTCTTGACGGAGGGAAGAAGCGAGATAAAAACTTGTCGACCAAGTCGTTCCAGGTGATGATGCTTCCATGAGGATGAGATTGAAGCCATGCCTTAGCTCTATCCCTCAAAGAGAAAGGAAAAGCCTTAACCGAATGGCCTCACCTGAAACTCCGTTTAACTTGATGGTGTCACACACTCAATGAAAGTACCAATGTGAGCATGAGGATCTTCACTCTCCAACCCTCCAAATTGGTTTTGCTGCACAAGGTGGAGAAGTGATGCCTTGATTTCAAATTATTGCAGGCCACTGCGGGTCTCACAATCGGAGTTCCACATCTATCAACTCTAGGGGAAGTGTAGTCCCCCATTGTTCTCCTTGGTGCATTCTCTTCTCGCCATGGTGACAATTGCTACTTCAATTTGTGGTTCTTGCACACTTTGGGTAACTCAACTTGCTTTGCTCTTGTCTACTAGAAGATGCTCTTTCTCTGTTCTGTCTTGCCTTGGTTTTCTTTCTATTCCTTCTGCAGAGTCTCTCGATCTCAGGTTCGAATTGGAGTTCACCTGGGTCGATTGTACCTCGCATACACTGAACAAACGGAGTAGCACAGAACAAACAGAAAAACAGCACTTGCGAAAATTCACAGCAGAGATACTGAGACAATAAGAACGAAAAAAAAGTAGGAAAACAGTAAAAATGCCTAAATTAGGAGTCCCCTTTGGTACTCGTGATATTGGCACACCGATCCCCGGCAACGGCGCCAAAAACTTGACACGGACTCGGCAAGTGTACCGGTTCGTTGCAAGTAATAAAACGGTAAGACCGGATATCGTTCTCAGGGATCGTGGACAATTACCACTTCGCAAATTTGATTACTATCTAGGCGATCGAATTTTTGAGTGAAGGTTGTTCTAACATCTAACAAACAAACAAGAAGAAAATGTTTTTGTTCTTTTTGGATTTTTCTCAAACAGTTAATTGTGAAAACAGAAAGATGAATAACAATGAGATAGAATTGCTAGGGTTAAACTAAGCTAATCCTCCCTTGATTGTTATGAAATGATAACCAACACAGTTCCTAGTTCTCTTATGACAATCAAGTCTTTTCGGGAGATACTCAAGCCTAATTCCTTAGGTGCATTGAGCCTAAAATCCCAAGTTAAACCCTAATTCCTTAGGTGGATTAACTCGAGATTTTGCATTAAGTAAAGACTTATAAGATTGCAAGCACCTCAAGACCTATTCCTAGGCTCATGAACTACCCTAGCATTTGATTCATGAGCAAGCTCTAACACCAACCTTCCAGTTATCTATTAAAGCGACTAATCATTCATAGGGTGATCAAGCCTAAGAAAGCATTAAGCATGGAATCAAACACTCATAAAGAACAAGGAAACTGCATTATAATCAAGTCATTTTACAACCAAGTTCAGATAGCAATAGTCTAACCCCAACAAAGGGGAGTTTAGCTACACATAATTGAAAATAAACCAAAAGAAATAATTACAGAGATGAACGAAGGAGAGAGCTCCATGGAATAATTCACACAACCCCACAAAGAAGAGAGGATTTTTCTAGGGTTTTCTCTCCATCTACTTTCTTCTGTTCTTTCGATCCTTTTTTATTACTCGTGGCTTGGTCACGGCCAGGACAGCCATCACGGCCAGGCCGTGATGGTTTCCGACTTGGCGCCTCTTCATTTACTAATACATCACGGCCGTGATAGCCATCACGGCTAGGCCGTGATCGCCTCGACTTTTCCAATCGATTCATCACGGCCGTGATAGCCATCACGGCTAGGCCGTGATCGCCTCTCGACTTTTTGGTGATTTTGGGTCACGGCCGTGATATATATCACGGCCAGGCCGTGATCGCTTCGACTTTTTTGGAGATCTGCACACCGGACATGTCACGGCCGTGATAGCCATCACGGCCAGGCCGTGACAGCTTCTGACTTTTGGCTCAATTCTTCCTTTAGCTACTGCTCCTTCACGGCCGTGAGGACCATCACGGCTAGGCCGTGATACTCTCTGCTTGGCTCAATTTCTTATCTTTTAAAGCTCTAAGTCATCCAAGCTTCATACTTGCTAATTCTTGGGCATTTAATCCTGATTATCTGCAAAACAACACACAATACCACCTTATCCATTCCAAAGGGAAAGCCAAACAAAATAAACACTAAAATGGTCTAATTATATGCAAATGCATGCAGAAATGTACATGGAAAATGAGGTGAAATCACACTCATCAGAGAGAGGAAAGAAAAATTGGAACGACTTACCGAGGCGGCAACGGGAGCTGGTTCACATGCCTAGTCAGAAGGAATTGCATGAAAATTGGGTCACGGCCGTGATGCTTATCACGGGCAGGCCGTGATGCATTCTGGTCCATAGGGGTAGCCTGTCACGGTCGTGACCTCCATCACGGCTAGGCCGTGAAATCTTCAGGGTCCTTCCATCACGCCCGTGATAGGGCCGTGATCCTTTCTGATCTTCAACTCTGGCTCATCACGGCCGTGACCAGTGTCACTGCCTGTGCGTGATGGTTACTGACTTTGTTGTCTCTGCCCTTTTTGCTTCTCCTTCCTCCTTTCCCTAAAAACACTCAACAAACCCATTAATCTATAATATCATCATCTTGATCTTCTCAAATTATTCAAGAGGGCAAAATAAAAAACAAAAGGAAAATGAAAAGAATACTTGGGTTGCCTCCCAATAAGTGTTTCTTTAACGTCACTAGCTTGACGGGTAGATGACTTCAAGGATCATGAAGGCGCACAGCTGAGATCAATCTCTCGATGTCACCACCCAAGTAGGCCTTAAGTCTTTGGCCATTGACTTTGAAGGTCCTTTTTGAAGTAGGATCCTCCACTTCCACAGCTCCATGAGGTGAGACTTCCCTGACAATGAACGGTCCCGACCACTTAGACTTCAACTTGCCCGGAAACAATCTCAGCCGGGAATTGAACAGTAAAACTTGTTGTCCTGGCCGAAATGTTTTCATCACGATCTTCTTGTCGTGGTAGGTCTTGACTCGCTGCTTATAAATGGCTGCATTCTCATATGCATTAAGGCGCATCTCCTCTAACTCATGCAGCTGATTCACTCTTTTCTCACCCGCCAGAGTGGCATCAAAATTCAAGAACTTCAACGCCCAAAAGGCTCGATGCTCCAACTCTACGGGCAGATGACATGCCCTTCCATAGACCATCTGAAACGGGGATAACCCCACAGAAGTTTTCAGTGCGGTCCGGTAGGCCTATAAGGCATCGTCCAACTTCTTTGCCCAGTCTCTTCTTGAAGCGGCCACAGTCTTTTCTAGAATCCTCTTAATCTCTCGGTTAGAGAACTACGCTTGCCCATTTGTTTGCGGATGATAGGGAGATGCCACCTTGTGCCTCACATCATACTTGGCCAACACATTTCTCAGTTGTGAGTTGCAAAAGTGAGATCCCCCATCACTTATAAGAACCCTTGGGACACCAAACCGGGCAAAGATGTTCTTCTTGATGAATCTAATCACTGTCTGGGCATCATTCTGCGGTGTTGCAATGGCCTCCACCCATTTGGAGACATAGTCCACCGCCACCAAAATATATTGATTGGAGAATGAAGGTGGAAGTGGACCCATAAAGTCTATGCCCCAGCAGTCAAATACCTCAACCTCCAATATATTCTGCAGTGGCATCTCATCCCTCCTTGAAATGTTCCCGATCCTCTGGCACTTGTCACAACTCTTCACATGATTGTAAGAGTCCTTGAAGATTGAGGGCCAAAAGAACCCAGATTGGAGGACCTTTGCAGCTATTCGATCCCTATTGTAATGTCCACCATATGGAGAGTTATGACAATGCCACAAAACTTTCCTTGCTTCCTCTTGACTAACGTACCTCCTCCACAAGACATCCGGTCCAACCTTGAACAGAAATGGGTCATCCCACATGAAATGGTTGGCATCCCAGAAGAACTTTTTCCTTTGTTGCCAAGTGAGGTGCTCTGGAACAATGTTGGCTGCCTTGAAGTTCGCCATGTCGGCAAACCATGGTCTCTCATGTACCAACAATATAGCCTCATCTGGGAACTCATCCCGAATGTCCTTTTCTTTTGCAGCCACCTCTTCATTCACCAACCGGGACAAGTGGTCAGCCACCACATTCTCGCTGCCCTTTTTATCCTTGATGACTAAGTCAAATTCCTGCAACAACAGAATCCACCTTATGAGTCTTGGTTTAGAATCTAACTTAGTCAATAAATATTTAATCGCAGCATGGTCAGTATAAACAGTGACTTGTGACCCTATTAAGTAGGAACGAAATTTTTCCAGTGCAAACACTATGGCTAGCAACTCTTTTTCGGTTGTTGCATAATTTACTTGGTTCTCATTGAGAACTTTGCTAGTATAGTGAATAGCATGGAAAAATTTGTCCCTCCGCTGTCCCAAAACTATCCCAACTGCGTAGTCATTGGCATCACACATTAATTCAAATGGTGACTCCCAGTTGGGTGCAACAAGAATGAGAGCGAGAATCAACTCGTCTTTCAGAATTTGAAAAGAGTTAAGACAAGCAGTGCCAAACAGAAATGGAGTGTCCTTGTTCAAAAGGCTACACAACGGCTTGGCTATCTTTGAAAAGTCCTTGATGAACTGCCGGTAAAAGCCTGCATGCCCAAGGAAACTCCTCACACCTTTGACATTCACTGGTGGAGGTAGCTTCTCAATCACATCGATCTTGGATTTATCCACTTCGATCCCCTTGGATGAAATTTTGTGCCCAAGCACAATGCCTTCCTGCACCATAAAATGACACTTCTCCCAATTTAAGACTAAATTGGTGTCCATGCACCTCTTTAACACAGCAGCAAGGTTAGACAAACAGTTATCATAAGAGGAACCGAAAACAGAAAAATCATCCATGAAAATCTCAATGTATTTTTCTACCATATCAGAAAAAATAGAAAGCATGCACCTTTGAAATGTCGTAGGTGCATTGCACAGACCGAAAGGCATCTTCCGATAGGCAAAAACTCCAAACGGGCATGTGAAAGCAGTTTTCTCCTGGTCTTCCGGGTTAACCGCAATTTGGTTATAACCCGAATAACCATCCAAGAAACAATAGTATGCTTGCCCGGCTAACCTCTCCAGCATCTGGTCCATGAATGGAAGTGGGAAGTGATCCTTCCTAGTAGCTTGTTTTAGCTTCCGGTAATCTATACACATCTGCCAACCAGTGACCGTTCTAGTTGGAATCAACTCATTCTTCTCGTTGTGCACGACGGTCATGCCACCTTTCTTTGGAACCACTTGTACCGGACTCACCCAAGCACTATCGGAGATCGGATATATCATTCCAGCTTCAAGGAGTTTCAGCACCTCCTTCTTCACCACTTCTTTCATTTTAGGGTTGAGCCTCCTCTGCGGTTGGACCACCGGTTTAAATTCAGCCTCCATCGTGATCTTGTGCATACAAAACGTGGGGCTAATACCTTTCAAATATGAGATGGACCAGCCAATAGCTGTCTTATGCTCTCGAAGCACCCTTACAAGCTTCTCCTCTTCCAATTTGGATAGTACATTACTCACTATGACAGGGTCTTCATCATTCTCCCCCAGGAACACATACTTCAAGTGGGGAGGCATGGGCTTAAGCTCTAACTGGAGCTTCTCTTGGACTTCATCCTTCTTGAGCTCTTCCTTCACAGTGTTGGCAGCAAGTTGCTTAGGTTGGGCTTATAGATCACACAAACACTCTTCTAATTCCTCCTCCTCTATCTCACCAAGATTTGCAATAGCATTCACAAGTACCATCTCAAGAGTAGAGGAGTGGTACTGATGTGCACAGGCTTCCTTAGCCACTACATCCACAATGTCCAAGCGGAAACAGTTTTCTTCATCACTCAGGCGATGCATAGCTTCAAATACGTTGAAGGTGACCTCTTCATCTTGCACTCTGAGTCGAAGCTGGCCCTTTTGTACATCTATCAAGGCTCGACCAGTTGCTAGAAAAGGTCTCCCCAATATAAGTGGAACCTCTGCATCCTCCTCCATGTCTAATATCACAAAGTCTGCTGGGAAGATAAACTTATCTACTTTTACCAGGACATCTTCCAGAATACCATAAGGACGCTTTATTGATCTATCAGCTAGTTGCAATGCCATCCTTGTTGGTTTTACCTCACCACCTCCAAGCTTATTCAAAATTGAAAGCTCCCAAGTCACAAAATGCCTTCCCAATAGCAACGCTCCCAATAGTGCAGGGGATTATAAAACTACCAGGATCCTTAAGCTTTGGAGGTAGCTTCCTTTGAAGTATTGCACTGCACTCTTCAGTCAAGGCAACAGTTTCACCTTCTTTAAACTTTCTTTTCTTTGTGAGCAACTCCTTCATGAATTTTGCATAAGTGGGCATCTGATCTAGTGCTTCAGCAAAGGGTATGTTGATCTGTAGCCTCTTGAAGATGTCAAGGAACTTGGTAAACTCCTTTTCCTTTTCCTTTTTCTTGCTCAAATGAGGATATGGAAGCTTTACGTAAGAGGGGGTCACTTGAGGCTTGTCTCCATCTTTCAAAATATGACTTTTAGTCTTCCTCGAGATTGAATTCTCATCCACTAGCTTCTCCCTCTTGTCTTGTTCACTGCCCTTTTCTTCTTCCTCAACTACAACTTCTTTACCTTTTTCTTCACTCAGTTCAGTTTTTTCAGCATTCATTTCTGTTTCTTCAGCCTTTCTCTGATTTGTCAACAAAGGCTCACCACCCTATTGCTCGAGATTTTTACCACTCCTCAAAACAATAGCCTTGCAATGTTCTTTAGGATTTGTCTGAGTGTTACCTGAAAAACTGCTGCTGGATTGTTCTGCTAGTTGCTTTGCAATCTGTCCAACTTGAACCTTCAAGTTTTTTATGGATGCATCAGTGTTTTTCTGGTTTGACATGGACATCTGCATGAAATGATTAAGAGTGTTCTCCAAGATAGAAGTCCGGTCCTGAGGTGATGGTGTGGGTTGAGGCTTGTTTGTTTGTCCGACATCTTGCTTCCAACCAAAACTCGGTTGATTCCTCCATCCTTGGTTGTAGTTGTTGGAGTATTGGTTGTTGCCTGGCCGCCCATAGTTCCCCATATAATTATCTTCCTCATGGGAACTAGGCGGTGCCTCACATCTTCCATTATCATGATCACCTCCACAAAAATCACATCGCATTACCTGTTGAGGTGGCATGGTTGTCCCTTGAACAGTTTGGAGTTGTTGTGGGAGTTGAGCGAGTTGCTTGGTGATGGACTCCAGTTGTTGTGTCATGAGTTTATTCTGAGCCAAAAGTACATATTGCGAATCTAACTCCAACACTCCCCTTCTTGATGTGGGACCCCGATCATGATGCATCAAATAGTCATTTGATGCCATAGCCTCTATCAAAATCAGTGCTTCCTCTGCTGTCTTTGTGTTCATGGACCCTCCAGCTGAGGCATCCAACATGTACCTGGTTGACTGCCTCAATCCATTATAGAATGTTTGCATTTGGGTATGATCATCAAACCCATGGTTTGGACATCTTCGGAGTAATTCCTTGAACCTTTCCCAGGCGTCATGCAGAGTCTCACCTTCTTGCTGAGCAAAGCTTATGATATCACCCCTTGTCTTCACAAATCTTGAGGTGGGGAAGAACCTTGCCAGAAATTTTGCCTCTAAATCATCCCATGTAGTAATGCTTCCCCTTGGTTAAGATTGGAACCAAGCCTTGGCCCTATCCCGTAAAGAGAAGGGGAACGCCCTTAGGCGGATTGCATCCTCAGAGGCAAAAGTGCAGATTGCGAATCTAACTCCAACACTCCCCTTCTTGATGTGGGACCTCGATCATGATGCATCAAATAGTCATTTGATGCCATAGCCTCTATCAAAATCAGTGCTTCCTCTGCTGTCTTTGTGTTCATGGACCCTCCAGCTGAGGCATCCAACATGTACCTGTTTGACTGCCTCAATCCATTATAGAATGTTTGCATTTGGGTATGATCATCAAACCCATGGTTTGGACATCTTCGGAGTAATTCCTTGAACCTTTCCCAGGCGTCATGCAGAGTCTCAACTTCTTGCTGAGCAAAGCTTATGATATCACCCCTTGTCTTCACAAATCTTGAGGTGGGGAAGAACCTTGCCAAAAATTTTGCCTCTAAATCATCCCATGTAGTAATGCTTCCCCTTGGTTAAGATTGGAACCAAGCCTTGGCCCTATCCCGTAAAGAGAAGGGGAACGCCCTTAGGCGGATTGCATCCTCAGAGGCACCATTATGCTTCATCGTATCACATATCTCAATGAAGTTGGAGATATGACTATTAGGATCTTCCTTTTCCAACCCGGCAAACTGATTCTGTGCAACCAAATTCAAGAGGGCTGGCTTGATTTCAAAATTGTTGCAGTTAATTGGGGGCCTCACTATGCTAGTGACATGCCGATTGATATTTGTATTGCCATAGTCACCGAGTGTCCTCCGTGGTGGAGCACCTTCACCATTGCCTGCCATTCTGAGTTTTTCTTGAGGAACTTGAGAGGAAGAAGTCTCTTGTTCTTCTTCTTGTTGTTCTAACAGTTTCTTCTCTCTTACTTGCCTTCGATTCTTCCTAGCTGTTCTTTCAATCTCAGGATCGTGGAGGAGTTGGTCAGCTGGGATAGTACCTCGCATACACAAACAGTCTAGCAAACAAGAGTGTTAGCAGTAAAAGTCAGCACACAACAGCAAATACACCAGAAAAATGACAGCAAAAATAGAACAAAGAATTATGACAGAAAACAAATTATAACAGAATTTTTTTTTGATTAAATTAGTAACCAAATTGGATATGCTAATATTGAAACGCAGTCCCAGGCAACGGTGCCAAAAACTTATTGACAAATCTGGGCAAGTATACCCAGTCGTGCAAGTAATACGGTGGTGAGACCGTTTATCGTTCCCACGAGGACTGTGCCAAGTACTAGCACGTACCGAATTGATTACTATCCAAGTGGATATTTGGATTGAAGGGATCTCGATAGTAACTACCAAGCCCAAATAAGATTTAAACCTAAATTAAACAAAATAAAGAGAAAAGTTCTTTGAGAAATTCTATCGAACACCAGGAAGGCAGTAAAAAGGATTCTTCAAATATGAGGACAACGTTGGGATTAGGTTCACTAAACTTCATCCCCATGCAATGACATGACTAATAAACAGTTTCCTCTTCAATTATGACAATCAATCCACTAAATTACTCAAGCCCCGATTCCTCGGATGACAAGATCCTAAATCCACTAATATACCCTAATTCCATAGGTGGCCTAGATTAGTGAATTCGCTTTAAGATTAGGGATCATGCGATTGCTAATAAACCTAGTTCCATTCCTAGATACCAGATTTACTAGGTGATTAATTTCAGTTCCGGTTCTAATACAAATTTTCCAATTGCATTTCAAAACACTGATCAAGTCATGGGGGTGCTAGCCACAACAAGCATTAAACACAGAAATCAATCACTCAATAACGAAGTAAAAACTATATTACAAGATCAAATCAAATACATGAGAATTCAGAGATAGCTACCCTAACCCCAACAATGGGAGTTTAGCCACTCATGATCATAACCACAACAAGAGAAATAGAGATGAAAAGAGGGAGGAACTCCATGAAATCCTTGTGCAGTTGCCCCTGGTTCAGAGAAAGTCTTTAGGGTTCAAAAACTAATTTCTTCTGTTCTGCCCGTGCCTTTTTAACAATCAGGATTCGCATCACGGCCGTGATGGCCGTCACGGTCTGGCCGTGACGTTTTCTGCCTTGGCGCGCTTTAAAATATTGGAGCATCACGGCCGTGATGCTCATCACGGGCAGGCCGTGATAGCTTCTGCCTTCACCAAATGATCTGTCACGGCCGTGATGGGCCTCACGGCTTGGCCGTGACAGATTCTGCCTTGATGGGGTCTGGCTCCATTAACATGTCATGGATGGGTGTCACGGCTAGACCGTGACAGCTTCTGACTTTTGCCTTCTTTCTTCTCAATTATTGCTCGATCACGACTGTGATAGGCATCACGGCCAGGCCGTGATGGGCTCTGCTTGGGTCATTTTCTTCAATTTTTAGGTTCTGTCTTCATCCAAGCTCCACCATGGCTATTCTGAGTATTTTTCCTTGAATTCCTGCAAAACAACACCAAGAAACCGCCTCACCCGTTCCAAGGGAAAAACTAACTAAAATCAAATAAAGTATGCCTAATCTATATGAAAAATGCATGCAAAAGTGTACAGGAAACATGATGTAAAATCACACTATCACGTACTCCTTGAAAGTCTCTGTGTCTCTCTTTGCCATATTTTGAAGTTGCATCCTATCAGGAGCCATGTCAATATTGTACTTGTATTGCTTCAGGAATGCATCTGCTAGATCTTTGAAGGATCGGACGTGGGCCCGTTCGAGATGCATGTACCAATTTGAAGCTGCCCCAGTTAAACTGTCTTGGAAGAACTGAATTAAGATCTTGTCATCTTGAGCGTATGATGCCATCTTCCTTACATACATGGTCAGATGGTTTTTGGGACAAGTGGTTCCCCGATATTTGTCTAAATCGGGTACTTTAAACTTTGGTGGAATTACAACATTTGGCACCATACAAAGTTTCGAAGCATCCCGTAGACCATAACTATTTACTCCTTCAATGGCCCGTAGTCTTTCTTCTAGCACTTCCAACTTTTCTTTAGAATTGGAGTTCCCTCCTGACTGATTCATTGGAGTTTCACCGTATATATTATGAGGGAAAGAGTATGGCATGTAGGAGGATCCGAAGTTTGGCATCATTTGAGCCCCCTGGGGTCCATAATGCAGGGTGTATTGTGGATTTTTTGGATTGGCAGAAAGTGTCACTGTCGGGGTGTTACTATCTGTAGGGTTGACAGTTTGTGTTTGTGGCATTTCAACAACATCAGTGGTGGTTTGCGTTTGAGTGACATGCTCGGAGTTTTGAATGCCATCTTGTGGACTGGGGGCCGTTGGTGACACAAATCCGCGAGGCAAATCGTAGGGGGATCGTTCGGGTCAAATGAAAAATGAGTTTGGTTACTTGGATAAATAGGGAGGGGCATCATGGCCCTTGGTTGGTTGAAGCCCTGAATAAGAATCTGATAAAAACCCGGGGGAATGAGAGGTGTGACCGGATGTCCTTCGTTCGAGGCTAGAGGGTTCTCCTCTGTGTTCTTTTTCTTCTGCATTGCCTGCAGGATCTCCATCATCTTAGTCATCTGATCCTTGATTTGATTGACCTCATCCCTGATCTCTTGGACTTCTTCTAGTTCATCTGCCATGGTTCTTGTTTGTGACCGAGTGCGATAAGGGTGTCTTCGAGCAATTGTTCAGAAAAGCCACACACTGTTTTAAAACCACAAGAGAAACGAGAACAAAATGTTTGAAAAAAGCAAAAAGCTTTTATGAAAATCACCTTTGGAGTTTATTATCATTTTTTGAGTTAACACCTTATAACAGACAAGAGATGGTCCCTCCATCCCACACAATCCCACACAGAGAGCATTGTGCTCATAAGATGAAATGGAGTTGACAACAAATCTAGGGGAGAAACAACTCTCCGCAATAGATGTTGTCTCAAACACACTAGCAATTGAGACATCTCGTCCTACCCTTTGCGCAGAAGGAAGAGTCCTATAAGGCAAAGATGTAGTTGACAACATACTAAAGGAAGACGATGCTCCGCGATAGGTGTTGTCGCAAGTCAAGTGCAAGAGTCGGAGTGTGAAGGAATCAGAGAAGCAAGAACTGATTTCATTAAAAACTCCTCAAAGCAAATACATAGAATTATGGAGGCAAGGACATATTTCATTAAAATCTCCTCAAAACAATACATAGATTGGGATTACATCACAATTCTCAACATTGTTTCAACATTTTCATCCTAAATTCAATAGCTTAGGTCTCTTTCTGTTTAGCCCTCGAGCAAACCCTCCACACATTTGCATGAAATCATCGAGCTCAGCCGGGAGACGAAGCATAGGGTCCTCACGAATTTGTTTTTTTGCCTTTTCAAGGTTTTGGACAAAATTTGGAATACAATGGCTTAGCTCCAAATTCATGCTCATATATCTTTTTTTCCATATGTCAATATCTATCCCTCTCTCTCATGCCTCTTCTCTCCACCACTTCACGGCATTCATTACTTGAACCCTTTGATCGTGATAGTGTTTTGTTGAGGTCCACCCTAAATCGCACTGCTTCTTGATTTTGACTAGTAGGATATTCGGCTCTTGGACCTTTTGTACCAATTCATCAATATTCCTATCTTGTGCACAAATTTGTTTTTGTAGGTTGGCATTGACTCCCCTTTGTCTATTGACTTCCACTTCCAATGACTTTCTCATATCTCCTTGTTGAATGACTTCTTCTTCTAACCGACGCTTTTCTTTTCTTAGTCGATGCCTCTCTGTTGTCAAGCACAATACTTTGCTTTCAAGATTCTGAATCTTAGTCATGACGCTCGACGGGACCTTGTCTGTATTCTTCTGGACTTTCGAGGTTGCGGAGATGTATGCACACAAATCTTTTAAATGTTCATTCTCCTTTGTTAACTTCTCACAACGCTTCTGACCAATGGCTATATTCAACTCGGCATCTTGCTTTTGTTGTTCCATTTCCTTCATTTGTGCTTCCAGGATTTTCAGTCGTTCTGCCATTTGAGTTACCGAAGGGGAGTAGCATTCAACTTTCGTGCTTTCCGCAGGAATGTTCACGGGGCCTTTCCTTGATTTTCTCCATGCTTCATACTCTGAGACGATGATTAGGATTGATTATCCCAATTGTTATCTCCCCACCATCCTCACATTTTTCCATGAACTTCTAACTTCTTTTGCCAACAACTTGGTATTCCCACCATCCTCGTATCGGAAACAACATCCACCGAGTTATTCTTCTCGTGGTACGGTTTGCATCCAACAAAGTTGTCGTAAGGCTATGGCGGGTGTGTAGGATATGCACCCTCTTGGGCCCATCAGCGAAATATTAGGATAGTCACCACAACTATAAATGATATCTTGCCCCTGTTGACTTTCGTACCAAGGGCATACCCACTTGAAAGAGTCTCTTTCTACTTTGTCAAACTCGTTCTTCCATTCCTCTTCATTGAGTTGTCTTGTAGGGATGTTATGGAAGCCTCTTAGTGGATCTGAATGGCGGTTGATATAGCCTTTTGCATACATGTGAGTCATGACCCATATATAGAGCAACTGTGAACAATATCTGAGCTTCCCTTTTGGATGCCGCTGGCAAAATTCTAGAGTCAAAAGCGTTTCAGCCAATACTGCCGGCACAGGGTTTTTCTTTCTTTCAACTGTGAGGAACACATCCATTGCTGCTTGATCTATCATGTCTAGCGCCGACGAAAATAGAACCAACCCAAATATTTCTAATGCCAATACCCTCTCAAAGGTTTCCCAGTCTTGTCGGTCCATTAGTTTCCTCAAATGATTTTCAAGAAACTTTCGGGTTAACCCTCGCGAGCTTGAGTGCCCGGTCAAGTTCACTTCAATTTCATGAAGCCCTAGTAACCCTGCTATGCTTGCAGTGGTCAAGTATTGCCCCAGGTGAAAGTACACAACGGGATTTTTCTGCATTGGCAAACTTAACAGGCAAGCATATTCTTCGATGGTGGGTGTAATGTCCATGTTTGACAACTCGAAACATCTGAGATGTGGGTTCCAATACTGAATTAGAGCACTCAAAGCAGTAGCTTCAACCGGTATGAAAATTAGGTCCAAGATCCCTCCATATTTCTTGACGAAGCTTTTTCGATGCTCTTGAGGCAAAGATTGGCTCAACTCTTTCAGATTCTCTAATGAGTTCAAAACCACCTTGGAGCTCTTGGTGGTGGGAGCATTGCTAATGTGTCTGGCTTTTTCCATCTCTTGTTATCAAAGGTGTTATCTCTCACCAAATTATCTGTGCAAAGGAAATTTTATTTTATTAATAACACTTGGAAAGCAAAATTGCTTATGCATAAGAGTGTACCAAGATGCATGAATGGATGACATATTGACGATGCATGGCCTAAAATAATATATGCGGAGCATGCAATATAATAATGAGTGTAACAGGATGCACGAATGAGTGACATGTTAAGGTGCATGTGGGGTGCGTGCAGAAAATCGTTATGATGCATGAGATATAAATGTGATTATTCATGTTGCAGAAAAAATGGAATGCGCTCCCTTTTGTCCTACATAGGCCATATCCTAAAGTTGGGATTTCTGAAGTCAAGACCCTATTTGGTAGGCTGCTAATGGCATTTTATGTGCATGACTTTTGGGACAGATCTAGACCCCTAAACATATGGTCCCCGGATTACCCCCATCTAAAAGATAAGGATCTGAATCCATGAACCTCACCACAGGGACAAAAAAGTCACAATATGGTAGTTCATGTACCTGTAGCAATCCGAGCGGGAGAATCAATGACTGTCAGGGACGCAGAAGCATCATAATAACATCACTGAAGCCCCTTCTAATCTTATGGGATTCCAAGACTCGGGTATAGAGCCCAAAAGTGTGTGCAACGTATGATAGTGATGTGTGTGATGGGAGCATACAAACCTTCACAAAAACCTACTAAAACAAAACTACCCCAAACCTGCAAAAAAGGAACAAACAAATACCAATACAAAAAAAATTATCTACCCTAAGGTTGCAAAAATATACAAGAGCAGTTATGAAAGCATAAAAAAAAGAAATAAAATGAAAAGGGTAAAACAAATATTTTCATGGTTGTTAAAAAGAATTGCACGGCCAACTATGATAGGCATGACTCTCAAGGTTCACCAGTGGAGTGGCCAGCTATCACGACCGTCCCGCCCGGGAGCCGCGAAAAAAGGGGTATGAAAAAGACAGAGGAGTCACCACTAAAATTTTTATTGGGAAAATCTTAGAAAACCCAATTATTTAAAGGTTAACTGGTCTAAAAAGGAAAAACAGAGAGAGATGAGTCCAGGAGTCGGTTACGAGTAGGGAAGGTATTAGCACCCTATATCGCCCGTTTAAAAAACGGTACCTCAAGTTAATTGTGCAAAAAAAAAACATTTTAATAACCTTTTAAATATTTATTTTACCCCAAAATTGTTTACAAGAAAGAATTATTTTTAATTTTTAATATTTCAAAATTTATATTAATTTTTATATTTTTTTGAATTTTATTGTTAAAAAAAGGAAAAGTTTAATTAATTTGATTAATTATTTTAACATAAAATGAGACACAAAAAAAGGAAAATTTAGTTTTGGCTTAACAAGATGATTTGTCTTGCTCCTACGTATTCCCGGGTGCGATGGGAAACTCAAAGCAACGTAGTTCTTTTAAAAAAATTGATTGGTTGGTTGATTTTAATTTTGATAAAGATTTTGATTTATTTATTTTATTTAAAAAAAGATTTTATTTCAGAATAAAATCACTTTTGCATAGAGTCCAAGATAGCAGTGCTACACGATAAACCCTTACAATTCATACGACACTTGAGGATGAAAAATCATACATCAACATCGTAGATTGTTGCGTGAATTAAAAAAGATTTTTATTATTTTTTTTTACAAAAGTTTGGATAAAATTTGTTAAAAGGGCAAGTTGAAAATATTTTATTTTTACAGAAAGAAGGAATTCACTCTTGCACGGGGTTAAAGATAGCGAAGCTATACGATAAGCCCCTATAATTCACACGACACTTGAGGATGAAAAATCATACATCAACGTCGTAGATTGTTGCGTGAATTAAAAAGAAATTTTTATAAAATGAAACTGGGTAAAATTGGTTAAAAGTATAAATTGAAAAAAAAACGTTTTTATTATTTTTTTTATAAAAGATAATTCACTCTTGCACAGGGTTAAAGATAGCGGAGCTATACGATAAACTCTTACAATTTTTACAACACTTGAGGACGAAAAATCGTACATCAACGTTATAAATTGTTGCATGAAATTCAAAAAAAATCTATTTTTATTTTTTATAACTTTTGTTTTAACAAAACTTTAAATTTTTATATTAATTAATTTTTTTACTAAAGCATTTTTTCTATAAGGGGAAGAATCTGACCCAAATCTGAAAAGGCTCATATCGGTAAAAGAGAAACCTAATAGTTAGCCCGCAGCTTATATTTCATGTTGATGGGTCTAACTACATCCCGGGCCCAATCACTTGAGGATGAAAAATCGTACATCAACGTTATAAATTGTTGCATGAAATTCAAAAAAAATCTATTTTTATTTTTTATAACTTTTGTTTTAACAAAACTTTAAATTTTTATATTAATTAATTTTTTTACTAAAGCATTTTTTTCTATAAGGGGAAGAATCTGACCCAAATCTGAAAAGGCCCATATCGGTAAAAGAGAAACCTAATAGTTAGCCCGCAGCTTATATTTCATGTTGATGGGTCTAACTACATCCCGGGCCCAATCACAAAATTTTGAAGACAAAATTTCAGGCCTACCAGATAAAGCCCAAAATATTTTAGAAACAAATTACTCTTTTTGTTTTCTGTTTGGCCCAAATTCTAAAAATAATAAAACAACATAAATGGGAAACAAACAAATGGGCCACATGCTATAAACCCAAACCCAACCAAATATCAAACCCTAGTGATTTAGCAACAGACATAAAAAGGGGGCACAAAACAACAGAAAGAAAAGTAGAAGGGAAGCCACAGGGGCTCCCAAGCTTCATTGTTACCAACAATGGAGTTCAAGGGGATGTTGATGGATGCATCTGGAACCAGTGGCCAAGGCGGACGGCGGCGCGGATGGCTGTTCGTGGTGGTTCGGACTGGACGCGGCGGAGGATGGCGTTCGCGTGGTGGAGCTGTCCGGCGCGGTGGGGGAATGGCCGGACAGAGCGAGTCCGGTCCGGACGCGATGGAGGCACAGATCTGGTCTTCCTCAACGGAGAGGTCGTGGTGGTTGCGAGGAGGAGCGGCGGCAGTTGCGCGGCTTTTGTAGGAGAAGGAAGAAGGAGATGGGCTGAGTTGTGGGGAGAGGAAGGAGGAAGGTGAAATGAGAGGGTTGAAGATGAAGGTGGAAGGATGAAGGTGAGTGTGTGTGTGACTTTTCTATGTTTTTTTGCTTTGTTGTTGTTGGGTTGTTGAAGAAGAAGAAGAATGAGAGGAGGAAGATGATGTTAAGATGAAAGAAGAAGAAAGAAAAAGGTCTGGAACGTGAGAGAAGAGAGGAAGCAGAAAAGAGAAAGAGAAAGATATAGAAAAAGGAAGAAAAAAAAAAAGAAAAAGTCAGGGGAGGGGGGGTCATGCGTAGGAAGAGATGAGTTTCTTTTATTTTTTTGGTTCAAAGAGTATTTGGGTATTTTTGTGTTGATTTGTGATTTGGGAGTGATGGTTGCTATAGGTTGGAGAGGAGAATATTGAGTATCTTTTTCTGTTGTTTTTCTCCTCCTCTCTTCCTTTGGTCACTGTTCAATATATAGCACCAGAGGGAAGAAGATGACAAAACTTCCATTATGTCCAGCTGGTGGGTACAAGTAGTGGGGAGCAAATCAGCTTTTGCTCCACCACCTTGCAGGGGCAGCCATGGTGCAAGGGTAGTACTGTACCATCATCCCTCTTTTCTTTGAAAAAGAAGAAGATGACAAAGAGGGGTACAAGCATGGGAGCATATTTTTTTAAAATTTTTACTTTTAATTATTTTTTTATTTTTAACAAATCAGAATAGTAGAAAAACAGTTTTTTGGTTGGGTTTGGGATAATGGGCCCAAAAGATAACTTGGAACAAAAACGAAAATGGGCTCCATTTGATGATGTAATGGGCTCAGAATAAAAACATTTTGTTTTATTTTTATTTTTGTCTATTATTTTCTTCAAAACATTAATTAAAAAAATCCGGGCAAAATTAGGTGTTCACACCGTGTATAATTATGTTTCCTCACCTTCACCATCATATTTTTATCCTTCTCTGACTTCTCCAACCGCATTTATCCCTTCACAAAACTCTCTAGCCTCCAATTCGGTCACTGCTACCTCACCTAACCAGCAACTCGCAGCTGCATCCCTCCCTGAACCAATTCATTCTCTTCATCCCATGGTAACACGCTCAAAGAATGGCATTCATAAACCGAAGAAGATAAATGCAATAAGTAAATTTCCATTGGCTGCTTCTATAGAGCCTACTTGTCCTTCAAATGCTGTCAAAATTCTTGAATGGAAAGTTACAATGAGTGATGAATTTAATGCTCTCATGACTAATGGCACTTGGTCTCTTGTTCCTTCAACCTCTTCTCAAAATGTCATTGGTTTCAAATGGGTTTTTGGGATCAAAAGGAATCCAGATGGTTCAATTGATCGTTATAAGGCACGTTTGGTTGCCAAAGGCTTTCACCAACAACCTAGGATTGATTATAAATACCCCTTTAGTCCGGTGGTGAAACCTCAAACAATTAAATTGGTGTTGTGCATTGCCTTATCTCGTAGTTGGTCCCTCTCTCACATGGATGTTAATAATGCTTTTTTGAATGGAACAATCTCAGAGTACATCTACATGGCTCAACCATATGGTTTTGTTCATCCTCAATATCCTCAACATGTGTGCAAACTACACAAGGCTCTTTATGGTCTTAAACAAGCCCCAAGGGCTTGGTATCAGGCTCTTCGAGACTTTCTTTTGGACTTTGGCTTCACTAATGACGAATCTGATACTTCCCTTTTCACTTATGTTCGGGATGGCACTATTGCATACTTTCTTATCTATGTTGATGACATTCTCCTTACTGGCAACAATTCTCAATTTCTCACACAGTTTCATCAAGCCTTATCCAACAAGTTTTCACTAAAAAATTTAGGCTTTCCAAGTCATTTTTTGGGTGTTGAATTTGTGCCTACTGCCAAAGGATTGTTTTTGTCTCAGCAACACTACATTCAGTACTTGTTACATTCCACCAACATGCATGATGCTAAGCCAGTAAGTACTCCAATGTCTACCACTTGCACCTTGATTGTTCCTCAAGATACACCACTTTGTGATGTTACTGATTACAGAAGGATAATTGGATCCCCCCAAAATTTGTCTCTCACAAGACTTGACATATCCTTCTCTGTCAACCGATTATCACAACACCTGTCTGCCCCAACATCCTTTCATTTGCAAGCAGCAAAGCGTGTTCTGCGCTACTTAAAAGGAACTATCACCCAAGGTCTTCATCTAACTCGTGATAGGTCTCTTACTCTTACTGCTTATTGTGATGCGGATTGGGCTGGAGACCAAACAGATTACAAATCTACTGCTGCTTACATAATTTATTTTGGTTCCAATCCCATTTCATGGTCCTGCAGGAAGCAAAGAATAGTTGCTAAGTCTTCTACAGAGGCAGAATATCGGACCATTGCCTCTACTACAATGGAGCTTTAGTTGGATACAAGAACTCTTTACTTCATTGTTCTCTCTCAAGTAGACCTACAATCTACTCTGATAATCTAGGGGCCATATATCTATGTGCTAATCCAGTTTTCCACTCGAGAATGAAGCATCTAGTCATTGACTATCATTTTGTTCGTGATCTTGTCCAAAGCAACAAGCTACAGGTCCTCCAAGTTCCGATTGGTTCCCAGTTAGCTGATTTGCTAACTAAACCTCTGTCCAGCTCTCGCCACTTGATGCTGACTTCCAAGATTGGTGTCGCTGATCCCTCCACCATCTTGCAGGTGCGTGTAGAAGCTAATTCAAATTAGCAACTGATCTTATCTCTTTACTTTGTATATCAGTTTATCCTTTGTTATCTTTCTATTTGTATTATATAAGTTAATAGGCAATGCTTTTCATTAATTTGATAAATGTTTACAAGAGGATATTTATACAGCCTCTGTGCAAAAGGATAAGAGCAGATTTAAAATACAACAACAATAACAACAACCAAGCCTTATCCCACTAGGTGGGGTCGGCTACATGGATCATACGGCGCCATAATGTTCTATCATGAATCATGTTAACAGTTAAATCATTGGCCTCCAAATCTTTCTTAATAGTTTCTCCTATAGTTTTTCTTGGCCTACCTCTACCTCTAGCTATTGGAATACAAACAGAAAGATAACAAAGGATAAACTGATATACAAAGTAAAGAGATAAGATCAGTTGCTAATTTGAATTAGCTTCTACATCCATCCGGTCACTATTATAAGTAAAAATTGAATAAAACGTACATATTAAGGTAGTTAGTTGATCTCATTTAAAAGAGTCATTGGGAATAAAAAAGTAAGTTGGTTACCTAAATTATCATTCATCTTATTTATCAAGCTTGTGTTGTTGAGAATAAAAGGAGCCATTGGAAAACAAAATGTATATTAAATGAATAGTATTTTGAGAATAACTTCAAAGTAATTGAAATTTCATATATATTTTGGACCCAAAAATTTGGAAATTTTTGCTTATATCGTTGACAAGAGGGAGTATATGTCAATTTGTTCATTATAATTACATAACCTGGATTTGAATTCGTAAATTTCCATTTACAAGAAATATATTATCTGGCAATAAATACTTACCTTATTTGGTAATTTGTCATCATCTTAAAATGGAGAACATTCTCCCAATGTAAACTTTTTGTATTAAAAAAATTGTGGAATATTTGCACTCAAAGAAATTGTGGAATTTCACATAATTTTTTTTAAAAAAAGCACGCAAATTTTATTTTCTTGTGTAAAAGAAATTAATATTATTATGCCATGATGTATATGCAACTAAATACGTCACTCTATTTGCTTGTAATCAACACTCTAAATGAAATTTTAAAAAGAGTACACGATTTTTTATTTTTTGTGTAAAATAAATAGCCTCAATTTAAATTTTCCACGGATTAGATTAGATAAGTTATTGGAGCAAAAGTTTGCCAGACGAATCCAAGGTTTTGCTCGTTTTATTATCCAATCATTTCTACTCAAAACACAAATTATTCCAATTAACTACAATATAAATCAAATTGGGTTAATTTTTCCATTTTCTGCCCGTTCAGTTTTTCAAATACATAAATTCAACAAAATTCATAAAATTTAAATTCACTAAAAATCAATAAAAACAAGTTGAATTTGATACGTCAAGATACAAATAGAAATTCAAATTCCAAATACAAGTGCAAATAATTTATCAATCTTAAATGACATGTTTGGATCCAAATATCAAACTGTTAAGTTAAAAAGACTGAACAAATTCCCAAGTCTATTCGAGTCTAACTTGTTAAATATGAGATTATAAGCTTGATTATTAAATTAAATAAACATGCACAAACTTGAGGTTGTACACTTGTACTAAGTTATTTAAATGAATCAAACTCAAGTTTCGTAAGTTTGACATTAAGAAATCATGAATATTTTATATGTATATTACATAGTGAGATTTTTTTTTGGGGTGAAAATAGTGAGTTATAACTATTTATTATATATTTACATTAATTGTAATGGATTGTGATTTATGAACATAAAATTATATATATTTTATATCTATTTTTATTTCATCTTCTATCATAAAGTTATTTATTTGTTAAATATTAAAGTAATAAACTTAAAAATAATTCAAAGAGAAATTTAATAAAGAAAAGAAATAATCAACTACTTTAGAGTCAAACAAGTTAAGCATTAGCTTCATATTTATTTATAAAAAAATAAACCTATTTGACTCATCTCATAAACGAGCTAAGCTTAAGCAAATTTTTTTTTTCACGAACCAATCTTTAGATTTAAGTGATTAATTGACTTCACTTCTCTCATTTACACCCTATACATTAGACAATGTAGTTTAGACAATATATTTGATCTAATTTTTTTTTGTTAGATATGTTTTTTGTCCCTATAAAATTAGTGAAGTTTGGTTTTGATCCTTGTAAAAGTTTTCTTTGATTTTTGTCCCTCTAAAATCTGAAATCACTATTTTTGGTCCCTAATGTCATGTGAAATCCATTAACTATTTAAGTGTCTAACATAAGGTCATACGGTCATCCCAAGTGACACCTAACAACCTTTGTGGGGCCATGTTAGCATGTGATTCCCCTAAAAAATTTTCTTCAATATTAAAATGAATTATATTTATCAACACTAAAATTATTGTTAGGAACTAAAAATGGTGATATCAAACTTTAGAGGGATGAAAACCAAAGAAAAAAATTTATAAGGATCAAAACCAAAATTTGCTCATTTTATAGGGACTAAAGTTATTAATTTCATATTTTAGAAGGATGAAAACCAAAAGAAAATTTTTTATGGGAATCAAAACCAAAATCTGCTCATTAAAACATATTTAACCATTTTTTTATAGACAAATATTAGTATGTCAGTTGTTATGTTAGTTTTTTCTCTTTTGACAAGGTTTGAACCCTGGACCTCATACTCTTCTAACTCCTTATACACTCGGCTCAAATCAGTTGAGGTACCTCACCCTTATATTTGATACTAAAAACGTATTTAACCAGTTTTTTATAGACATATATTAGTATGTTAGTTGTTATATTAATTTTTTCCTCTTTTGACAAAGGTTTGAATCCTGGACCTCATACTCTTCCGACAAGGGGCAGATCCACATAGCACCCAGTGTGTGCAGATGCATCCACTGGGTTCTATAAAATTACCATTATAAATTTGAGTTAGATATATTTTGCACCCCTAATTTTATATATTTGCACCCATTATTTAGTTATTTATATTGAGATAAATGTGTTCAATAATATTGACAATGAACTGATCATTCACCGATTTTAAAGCATGAAATCATGTAGATGACAATTATAAGGTATGCAATTTATTTCATTAGATATATTAAAATTTTATAATTTAATTTCTATGCACTGTCAGCGTAAATGATTTTTATACTCACATCCAATAATATCTTAATAATTCAGTATTATTGTTACTTTTTCTCTCTTAATTATTAAAAAAAACACACACGTCAAAATATTAGTAGATGTTTATAAAATTTTTTACACTGACAATACATACTACTTTAATACAAAATTGTATGATTTTAATATTTATGTTTTTATTTTCATATATATGATAATAATTATTATTAATTATTTTGAAATAAATTGCTCCCACTAATTCGGGATCTTGGATCCACCAAATGCTTCAAACTCTTTATATACTAGACTCAAATTAATTGTGTTATCCCACCCTTATATTTGATCTATATATCACATCTTAGTCTAAAGTCTAAACCGACACTTTTGGCTATAACACCATATTGGACCTTAATTTGGTATACACTGTTTATACATAAAATTTCAGGCAATATATTTGATTATAGCATTAGGTATTGAGGTGTATTGTTTCTATCGACATGCCACCAAATGTTGGATAAGTTTCTCTTTCATTAGGTACTTGGAATGGGTGGGCTATGACATCATCCCGCCCCCCTTTGCCCAATCGAGGAGTGCTGGGCATCAAGTATCAGCAAGCAAGAGAGATCAATGTATGCATATACTATACTATGCAAAGAGCTACTGCTTTAATAATAATAATAATGATGATAATAATAATATATTTTTATTCATATTTTTTAATATTGTTTATCTAATAATTTCTAAATAATTTACATTAAATAAAAAATATTAAAAATTGTAATACTAACATTTCTCAATGATTAATTAATAATTTTTTTATGACAAAATTGTGGCAATTGAGCAACCACTCCGTATGTGGTTGGTCAATTAAGGACAAATTACTACCTCGCGCGTTGTCATTCCATTCCTAAGGACCGAACACACTACCACTTAATTAAGAGACTAGGCGTCGAACCACAACGTCAGTAATGTTGGATGCAATGATTAATTAATACTTTAATGGGTCTGAAGGACACATCATTTCATTGAGGCGGGTTTAGAAAGTTCGTGAGGGGCTATATAATACTGCCTTCGGACATAATTATAAGCAAAAAAATATCTATATTTTTTGGACTCATATATAAGCAAAATCCAACCAACTCAACTCAACTTAATGTAGGTATTGCAAAAATCAAGAAAATTAATCAATCAAACAAATTCTCCATTTACTTTTTCAAGAGCATTGCACATTCTCGAGACAATTAAACAGTAGTTTAGTAATTATAACTCATTTTTTACATTAATCAATACAATTAATATCAGAAATGCAAAACTCCATAGCTGAACAATTAAGAAAACAGAGAAATGTGGAACTCAAGAGAATTGAAATTTGCTCTCATTGATTCAAAATGTTAAAATCCTACAGATAGTGATATTTATACATCAAGAGGAACATGAACTTTGTAAGTCCAGCTAGCCCAGCTAGGTGGGCCTGAGTGGCCCAAGTTTCTTCCTCACTCGGTTGTTACCCCCCCGCAAGCTGAGGATTGGAAGATGTCTGACAAACCCAGCTTGAAGAGGAACTTGGTGAAGAGTTTTGGAAGAAGGCACTTGGTGAAGAGATCTGCCAGCTGATCCAAGGAAGGTATTGGCAGAAGTTTGAGGAGGCCTGAGTTGAGGCGTTCACGCACCACATGACAGTCAATATCAAGGTGCTTTGTACACTCATGAAAGACTGGGTTCGCAGCGATGTATAAGGCACTTTTGTTATCACAGTAAAGCACAGCAGGCTTGGTGCATACAACATGGAGGTCTCGAAGGAGGAAAGTGATCCATTGAAGCTCACAAGAAGCAAAAGCCAGGGCCCGATACTCTGCTTCAGAGGAAGATCGTGCTACGGTTGTTTGTTTCTTAGATTTCCAGCTAACCAAAGAATTGCCAATGAAGAAACAGAAACCACTAATAGAGCGCCTAGTGTCAGGGCAACCAGCCCAGCCCGCATCACTGAAACCAGACAGAGTAATGGCAGAGCTGCGTGAAAAGAGCAAGCCACGGCCAGGAGAACCTTTGAGGTATTTAAGGACATGTTGCGCAGCTCTGTAGTGAGTATTAGTGGGGCAAGAGAGGAATTGGCTTAATTGTTGAGTAGCAAATGAGATATCCGGCCGAGTAGTAGTGAGGTAAAGAAGGCGCCCAATCAGCCTTCGATAAGCTGGAACATCAGGAAATGACCCACTATCATCCTGGAACAAATGGGAGCCAGGCTCAAGAGGAGTATTAACAGGTTTGCTGCCAAGAAATCCAGTGTCAATGAGAAGATCCAAGCAATATTGCCGTTGACATAGGAAAATGCCCTTAGATGAGTGTGCTGCTTCAAGGCCTAAAAAGAACTTCAGCTGGCCTAGGTCCTTGATGCCAAATGCTTGATGGAGAGTGGATTTAAGAGAGTTAAATTCGAGCAATGAAGTACCAAAGAAGGACAATGTCATCTACATAGATGATAAGGGTCAGAACGCAGTGGATGACTTCTTGATAAACAAAGAGTGGTCCGATGGTGCTTGAGTATAATCACTTCGTGTGAGGATAGCGATAAGTTTTTCAAACCATGATCTACTAGCTTTGTTTCAGCCCATACAAAGATTTCAAAGAACCTGCACACCTTGTTTGGATGAGAAGCGGGGAAACCTTGAGGTATGGTCATGTACACAGTTTCATGGAGTTCCCCATGAAGAAAAGCATTGTTCACATCAAGTTGGTGAACATGCCAATGGTTGATGGCAGCCAAGGCTAAGACAGTCCGAACAGTAGTTATTTTAGCTACCGGGGAGAAAGTTTCAAAGTAATCTAGGCCCTCCGTTTGAGTGTAGCCCTTGGCTACCAAGCGAGCTTTAAATCTTTCAATGGAACCATCAGATTTCCTCTTTATCCTGTAAACCCATTTATTGCCAATGGGAATAACACCTTCAGGTATGTCAACAATTTCCCAAGTCCGGTTGGTCTCTAAAGCACGAATCTCAGTCTGCATAGCCTCAACCCAGCAAGAATGCTTGCTTGCTTCTGCATAAGAGGTAGGTTCTGTAAGGGTTTGAATGGAATGGATGTAGGCTGTGTGAGATGGAGAGATGTGGGCATAGGAAAGAAATTTTGAAATTGGATGTGCGATCTTTGCACCGAGTAGCGAGAATTACAAACATAATCTGCCAAGTGGGATGGTGGATGTATGGTTCGGGTGGATTGTCTAGGTGGTGGTGGGATAGAAGGAGGGTGTGGAGAGGGAATGGAATCAGGTTCAGGTGGTGGTGTGATTGGTGAGGTTGGCTTGAGTGGTGAGGAAGATGGTGTGTCAGGGAAGGAGGTAGTAGGCTCAGTATACTGCCAATGATTGGTGGCAGTGTTGGTGGAGTAAGGGAAAATCAATTCATGAAATACAACATCTCTAGTGGTATGGATGGTGTGAGTCTGCAACTCCAAAACAACATAACCCTTGGTTCCAGGCTTGTATCCAAGAAATAAGCACTTCTGACTTCTAGAGTCAAATTTGGTATGTGGAGATCCGGCATGAGTAGACATAAAACAAAGCGAACCAAAAGTCTTCAAGTCTGACAGATCAGGAATGTGACCATGGAGCTGCTCATAAGGAGTCTTGTACTCAATTACTTTGGATGGGACTCTGTTGATCAAGAAAACAGCATGTTGGACTGCATAGCACCAATATCTTTTGGGCAGTTTGGACTGGAAAAGAAGTGCTCTTGCTACATTCAGAATATGTTGATGCTTCCTTTCAACTCTAGCATTTTGTTGAGGAGAGGCAATACAACTAGTTTGATGTAGGATCCCCTTTGCAGCATAAAACTGTGGTAACGAAAATTCAAGCCCATTGTCTGTCCTTACTTGCTTAACCTTTGCTCCAAATTGAGTTTCAACCATGAGGACAAACTGTTGAACCTGATTTTGTACTTCAGATTTTCCTTTCAAAAGAACTATCCAAGTAAATCTACTGAAGTCATCCACAATTGTGAGAAAATACTTGTGATGATGTACTGAAGTAACAGAATAAGGTCCCCATATATCTAAGTGAATTAAATCAAAGGGGTGCGATTGCCCTACTCTTGCTAACAGCAAAATGAGTTCTTCTTTGTTTAGCAAAATAGCATATATCACAAATACCAATCCTATTACAATTCACATAAGGAATTTGAGAAGACAATTTTTGTATCAAAGGCAAGGAAGCATGCCCTAGCCTGAAATGCTACAGGGCTGATTCTGGAATTAAAGCAGAATTATTACAAGCAGCAGAATTGCATATAGACATTTGTACCATCTCTTTATCACATACCTTCTGAGAAGTATTCAGGTAGTAAAGGCCATCAATCAACTTAGCCAAACCAATCATCTTCTTCTTCGAATCCTGAATGGAGCAGCCATCATCACAGAAAGTAAAAGACATATTTGAGTCACAAGTCAACTTTGATATAGATACCAAATTGAAGGCAAACAGAGGCACATAAAGGACATTATGCAAAACAATGGAGGTTCCAAGCTTCACTTCTCCTGAAATATCAGCTTTACTAACATTTCCATTAGGCAACTGTATAGTGATTGGATCTATTTGCTTATAGCTATTAAACCAATCCAAGGAACAACATATATGATCCGATGCTCCAGAATCAATAATCCAAACATCTCTACTTCTCTTTACTGAATTGCAAACAGAAATACCTGCAAAGGAGGCTTGGCCAGATCCTCTTGAATGAGTGAATGAGCTAATGTTGTTGACAGTGTGTGCTTCCTTTGCATTTTCAGCAGGTTTCTAAAGTGATGTCTTCAAAGAAAGTCATTAAGGCTTTGTAATCATCTTGAGTGATCACAGCAGGTACTGATGGCTCCTTGGAATCCTTGAACTCCTTAGTGCTTACTGCATCATCAAATTTCGAATCCAATTCATCAGTATTATGAGACAAATTAACTGAGGCATTACCTCCTTTCCACTTCTGAAAACCTGGTGGAAATCCATGCTTCTTATAGCATGTTTCGATTTGTGTGGCCAGATCCCGCCACAATATGTACAGATCTTCTTTGTTATAACCTCTCCCTCGGCCATAACCTTGTGGTTTCCTTCCATCAACAAGATTAACTGAACAGAACTTTCATTCTCTTACGAACACAGTCCATTTTGTCTCTCAAACTGTACTACCATAGAGAATGCTTTATTCGAGAGATGGTAAGGGCTCCATCATGAGGATCTCGAGACCTTACCATAGCAAATTCCTCATTCAAGCCAAGAATAAATCTAATAACGCAATCATCTTCCTTATATCTCAACAGATCTTGAATTGCATCAAAGGTACATTTATTTGTACATTTACAATCGGAATTGGCCTATAGTTATCAAGTTCTTCCCAAATACCTGTTAAATGCGTGAAGTAATCAAGTGATGATTGAGCACCTTGCTTGGAGAGGTAGATCTGTTGATTCGATTGTGCTACTCTTATCGAGTCTCCTTGAGAGAATCGCTCCTTGAGTATACTCCATGCCTTGTGAGAGCTCTCAATGTACACTATGCCTCGAGAAATTGAAGGACTCACTGAATTAATCAGCCATGAGTGAACTAAATTGTTGCAGCGCTCAAATGCTTCGTAGCTAGGATCAAACTTGTCAGGGAATGGAATCGAGCCGTCTATGAACTTGATCTTGTTCTTAGTGATAAGAGCTTTCCTCATCAAACGCGCCCAGGCATGGTAATTCTTGGTTCCGTGCGGAGAATCGGATTCACTAAGGAAGTGACATTGTGTTCTCCAGCTGCAATGTAGTATGGCGAGAGAGGATTTTGTGAAGGATCAGCATATTGATTCTGATTTGATGCTCCGCCAGTTTGTTTTGGAGGCATTTTCGCTGAGAAATTGAAATGAGAGGAAGAAAATGAGAAGCATGCAAAACAGATAAGAACAGGTCCATGACAGATCTAAATGGCGCAGCAGAGCTCCTCCTAAAGGAGGAGCTCTGATACCATATCAGAAATGCAAAACTCCATAGCTGAACAATTAAGAAAACAGAGAAATGTGGAACTCAAGAGAATTGAAATTTGCTCTCATTGATTCAAAATGTTAAAATCCTACAGATAGTGATGTTTATACATCAAGAGGAACATGAACTTTGTAAGTCCAGCTAGCCCAGCTAGGTGGGCCTGAGTGGCCCAAGTTTCTTCCTCACTCGGTTGTTAATTAAACTAAATTAATTAACTTTCTTAATAAATATGAAATTAGTTATTTTTTGTTGCAAGGATTTGGTATCTAGGAAAGTGATAGATGAACGTTTTCCACATAATTTTAACGTGCATTATATGGTAAACGAAAAAAATTGATCAGTCAATACTCAATAATTAACTATTAATTTTGTTCATCACTTGATATATATTTTCATATAAATTATCCATATAAAATTGCATCAATAAAATAAAAATGTAAGTTTAATGTATTGTCATAGTGAAAAAATTTATAAATTTTTTTATAGACAGATGTTAGATTGTCAGTATTTGTTATGTTAGTGAGGGAGTTGAACTCATGACCTCTTTCTTATCACTCCAAACCCTATCTCCCTCCCCTCAAACCATCAAGCCACCTTATTAATTAATTTTTATATTTGATTCAATCATATACATTACATTGCTAAAAATATTTGACAATTACAATAATAATTTTAAAAACGTCTACATGATAATACATGATTGTTTAATAATATAAAAAAGAGTTTAATTGGTGTACAGTGACATTCAATCATAAATTGCTACGATAGCAAGTTTTTTTGACGCTTATCCTAACTACCTTAAAAGTCATACATTCAATGATTGGTGATTGGTTGATAGTGTCAGTGTATAGCAATTAAACTCATGTAAAAAAATAATATTGAAAGCGTATTAAAAATAAATAAAAATAGTGTGTATATAGTTCATAAAAAAAAGTGTATATTATTATTATTATTATTATTATTATTATTATTATTATTATTATTTATTTATTTATTTATTTATTTAGATTATTGTTTCTCTTCCCTTACACTTTGTTCGTGTGGGCTATACATTTAGATTTGAGTGACGGTTGCGAGCGTTTTTCACGTCCATTAGTGTGTGTTTGGTTTCACTTCTGGAGACCCCAGAAGTACTTCTGCACCTGTCAAACGTGATTCTGATAGAAAAAGAGGTGTTTGGTTACACGTTCGTGGAATCATTTTTGCATCTATAATTGATTCTATCAGAAGCAGCTTGGAGTAGCTTCTGCTTTTGGATTGAAAAATTACACTAAGTTTTACATCAAACTTGCTTACAGAATAAAAACATCCAAACATAAATCACTTTACTTCAAACTCAATTGTATTGAAATCAATTCTACAAAATCAATTACATCCAAAATCAAGTTTATCAAACGCTCATCCAAACATACACTTAATGAACGCTTATCTTAATGCACCACAAAAAGACGTTGAAAATTATAATTTTTAAATGAGTTTAATTTTTATGTACTGTCAACGTAAATAATTTTATACTGACAATCAATTACAAATTATAAAATTGATGACTTTTAAGGTGATTATGATAAGAATCAAAAATTTATAATTATGTGTCAAATTGTGATTGGTTGACAGTATAAAAAAATTTATATGGTCAACATATACAAATTAAATCCTTTTTAAATTTCCTCTAATTTGTTTACTTAACCCTTAGTCCATCATGCTTTTGGATAGACAACATACAAGAAATAGTTTTTTTCTTGGAGTCGCCCCTTTAGCAAAGACATTACATAACCACCACCACCATTATAATCCGAGATTAATCTCACAGGTTCTAGTCTATGAGATATCAGGTCAAAGAAAAAAAAATCATGTGAGGACAATATTTGAAATGATCGTTATTGTCTTATTGACTTATGCTAAAACATCTAGAAAAATATATAAAATGTAATGGTATGCTAGATATATCAAAGTTGAATTTAATTTTGATATGTTATAACAAAAAAAAATTTTACGTTATTAGTCACTAATATATTATTACGTGAATGGATTGAGAAGTAATTATTATGAGTAACAAATATAATATGATATTGTATAATTGAATAACAACAGCATTAAGTCGTACAAATAGAAAGTATTATCTATCACTACTAACTGTCGCTTTGGCCGAGTGGTTAAGGCGTGTGCCTGCTAAGTACATGGGGTTTCCCCGCGAGAGTTCGAATCTCTCAGGCGACGATTTTTCACACTTTCTGCTTTTTGGTTTTGCAACTTGTAATGAACATTCCAAAGTAGGGCCCACGACGGAAAGATAGCGAACTGGGGAAGGTCGAGTTTCGGTCAATGTCTTTTGCCTCCTCCCCCAGACAACACCTCTAACCTAAGAGCCTATCTATTATTATTCATTGCATGAAGGCTTATTTCATTTTATCTAATATTTTTGTTAATAGTTGGTTTAAGAGGTTTTATGTTAAATTTAATGATTTTATGAAAAAGTAACATTTATAGATAGCCACTCAATAAATTAAATCCAAAATATTTTTAGTTACAAAAAAAAAACTAAGAACATCATACCAAAAAAAAAAAAACTAAGAACAAAATCTAATTATGTGCAACAATACTTGGTCATCATCTGAACGAGTCCTTGGCACATGGCATGCTTATGGAGGAAAATTTTTGGTTCGCATTTGAAAAGGGCAAACTGCCAAAGTCAAGAATCTGGAATAGCATTTGATCCCCTCCATTGGTCACCTTAACCATTGGACTCTTCGCCAGGGTGCTTCTCTTTTTCAATTCTTCTTTACTACTCCCTCCGTTTTTTTTTTTGTTGTTGTTATTTTTAGTTACTTTTTTTTATTTCAAAATAATGGATGTTTTATAAACCCAAGGTATAATTGACCAATTTTTTTCATGTATATCCTTATATAGAACTAAGTTAATTTGTCTTGAAAATGCACAAAACCTTCCATGAATGGCCTAGTGGAGTATGAAGTATTTATTTAGATTGATAAATACCATTAGAACTTGTAAACAATTAATGATAGAAATAATGATATTTTAACGTAAATATATTTAAATTAATAATTTTTTAATTTATGTATAAAAAACTTAAAACAACACCGAAAAAGAATCGAGCGGATGCTACTTATCTTTGTGCAAGTGGTTACCATTCAATTAAGCGGCAATAATGTAGGATGGTGATTGATTTCTCGATTTTATTTTCTTTTTTCCCATCTTTGGTCAAGTTGGACTTGGGTGATTTCCCAAAGTCCACCATTGGGTATCCATTACTACTAGAAGTTAATTGTTAACTTCAAATAGAAAAATAAACAGGTTATTAAAATATTTTATTGTTTATGCCTGAAAAATATTTTAAACGTCAGTGATTGATTTAATTGTTTGAGTCCGTGTCTGCTTGTGTTAGTTTATTATTCACTCACATTTGGCATTCCGTGGTCGAATTTTGCAGAGTCTAATATAATCATATAAACGCAATATAAATCTTACCAATAAAGCTTGCTAGAAAGTGAGATTAATGTTTCATTTAAGGGAAAAGGCTGAAAGTTGCAATTTCAACTCCAGTGGATACCCGTATGGATTACCCATTAGGAATAGTAAATGGTTATATACTAAATATGGATGAGAATCATTATACTCGCCTCACGAATACCCATCTATTGATAATAAATATTTCTTATTAAATATATAATATATATTATGACAATTTCTATCATTTTAAGATGAAATAAACTTTAATTTCTTTATTATTTCATACTTTTTAGTGGTTAAACTCATAATAATAATTTTTTTAAATACATATAGTATATTATATAATATTAATATAATATATTGTTATATTATACTACCTACGGACTCAATTATAAGTAAAATTAATTAATTTCACACTTATTAATGAAGTTAGTTAATTTAGTTTAGTTGTATTGATTTATGTAAAAAAATGGTTACAATTATTAAACTACCATTTAATTGTCTCAGGAGTGTGTAATGTTCTTAGAAAAGTAAAAGGAGAATTGGTTGGATTGGTTGATTATCTTCACTTTTGAAACACTGACATTAAATAAAGTTGAATTGGTTAGGTTTTGTTTAAATGTGAGTCCAAAAAATATATGTACTTTTTTGCTTATAATCGAGTCCAAAGAGAGTATTGTTTAATTTTTTCCTTTCCATTTATTCTAGAATCTTAGATATCCACGGATATCCAAAAATTTCCGCTGCCCACATAAATATCCATGGATATTGATGTGGATAGATGCGGGGAAGCACTACCGACACCCGCCCCGCGGATTGCCATCTCTGTTTGACATCTTACTATAGCTTATACTCCTATTTATAGGCTTGATGTGCTGTTAAAAAACATCATGTAAATCGATTTTAAATGCACCGAATTACTTCTTCTACTACCATCCTATCAACATAGACTCAAAAGATCCAAAAAAAAAAAAAAAAAACACAGAGACTCAAAAGAGATCTACTATGAACTACGAGCAATGTGGCAAACTAGTGCCTTGGCCTTCATGTTGGACTTTGTCCAATCCTTCCACAGTAAAGCAACTACCACAACTACTTTTAATGAATTCACCAAAACATGACTTCTATTCATTAACCGTGGGGACAAATTTTTTGGGTACAAAAATCAAGTCACTCAAGAAGATATATAGAAGACATACATATGTTTGCAATAATTTAAACATTTAATTGTACTTTTGGTCTCCGAAATATCATGATGGTGCAATTTTGGCCCTTCTAATTTCAATTGCGACAACTGGATCCCTCGGGCGTCACGATTGTGTAATTTTAGTCCTCCGGGTTCCAATTGCACCAATTGGGCCCCCTCGGATATCTCGATTGCACAATTCTAGTCCCTAGGATATCATGATTGTGTAATTTTGACGCTAGTAGCCTATGTCATATATGTGACTGATTTGACACTTAATGGGGTCAGTTTGACAGCTTACATGACATCTTATGTGGCATTATTATATTGACACCTCACATACTTTAATGGCCACGTGTATATTACATGAGTATACAGGTCCATTGTTTTTATGAAAATGACATTTCTGAAGATCGGTCCCAAATTAGTCCACATGTCCCACATAACTGGTGTTAAAAATTACACAATTGTGGTATCCGGGGGACCAAAATTGCAGAATTGTAATACCTGATGGACCAAATTATAGCAATTGGAACCTCGGGGACCAAAATTGCACAATCATGATATCTAAGGGAGCCAATTGTCGCAATTAAACCAGTGGAGCAAAATTGTACAATCGTGATACTTTGGGACCAAAAGTACAATGAAGCCTAATTTAAATCAAAATAATTCAAGGTTTCTACTCACAAATTGGCTATAAAGCATACAAAATTTAACACTCTTCTAATTAATTATAAGGATAGCAATGAGTAAGGTTTGGGTAGGGTTCTATAGTACCTGTCCCATACACGCGTTTGAAAAAATCACTCGTACCCGCGTGAGTAGCAACTTTAATATCTTTACCCTTACCCTTTTGGTACCTAAGTACCCGTACCCAAGGGTGGACAGCGGTCAGACTCGGGCGGTTTCGGACCGGAAATTAGAAAGCCGACAAAAACTGAACTGGCAAAATCATGGCCCACCACCGTCCATCTACACCTTCGGTTTGTTAGGATGAGGGTTTGTAGGGTTACGGGTTGAACGGGTGGGTTCATTCGGGTGTCCCTACATCAACCCAGAAATCCATCATACATCAAACCTCAGAAATTCATAATTTCACGTCAGCAAAATATTTAACGAAAACAAAGGGGTAGAAGAGAAATGGGTATGGAACTAGCGGCGGAGGCTTCCTGGTCAGACGACTGCAGCGCGGTGCTTGACGTCAACGGTGGTGCTCCCTGCTTCTTGCTTCTCATGGTGACTACTGTACAGATCTAGTGGCCGCGCGGGAGGAGGGGGAAGCGGCGTGGCTTGGTCGCGTCTTGCGCGGATCTGGGAAGTTGAAGGCGGAGCGCTACTGTTAGCCTCGCTTTTCGGTCGTCGCACCTCCGGCCACAACACCTCTGAACTCGTCTTCGTGCCTCCGCACCTCATCATTTCCCCCTCCAAAGTTTGGTCTTATTCATTCTGACTATTCCTTACTTTTGTTTAGGGTTTTCCTTCAACTATAGGGTTTTTTACATGGGCCACAACTTACGGGCCTTAGACAGAAGCCAACCCTTAGACACTGGAACCTGAAGTAGCCCATTTAAATTTTGATGTATTCATTTTCTATTTAAAAATCATAATATCATTAAGTTAAAAATTAATAATAAAACCTTCTTCCTCCCTTTTACCTTCGTCTCTTCCGCCAATAAAACCCTCAGAACCTCCATAGTCTCCTCGGTAGGGTTCGGTCACTGATAGTGGTAGATTTCCGGAACCGAACCCGCCCGACGTCACCCGTTCCAAACTGACTCAGAGGCCCGTCGACCCGATACTACCCACCCGCACGCGGGTTTCAGGCTACGGGTTCCTCGCGTTGCGGTCGATAGATATTATTTGTCCACCAGTACCTGCACCTGTTACCCACACTTTAACTGTGAAAAAAAAAATAAATAACAAAAGAAATGTTATAACCATTAAAAAATGATTCAAAGGTCTTTAAAATCTACTCATAAAATATTACAAATCAAAATATTTAAATAAACTAGATGTTGTACCCGTACGTTGCACGGGCATCTTTACACTACTTTATTTGGATAGTTATCTTAAAATGTTGAAAATTAAAATTAAAATTTGTTCAACTTTTGATATTAAAAATCTTTGAATGGATGTCTTGTGTTTTGGTCTTCTAAATATGTAGAATTTGTTCATATTTTATATTTTTAAATTTAAAATATTTGCTTAATTAACTGAATAGCAACTTTATGTATGAGTTATATTTGAAGTGAGAAATATTGAAATAAGTTTAGTCATATGTATGAAATCAATTATTTTGGCTTAAAAACATTTAACACATATATAAATTAAAATGTAAAGTTTTTCATTGAAGCCCCTTAAAAAGAAAAAGAATACTAATTAGAGCAAGATATAAAGCGAAATTATCACTAAATATAATAATTTAATAGTAACTTAAATTGTGAAAGGACCAAGTTCATGTTTTACATGAATTCCTGAATTAAGCTGGTTAAGTCTGATGTGGTCCGTAACCGTCTTGGACTTGTCTACACCAATTTTTTTTATATATTAAAAATGTCAAAAATATAACATATAGGATTTAACCTTGATATATATGAAATATTGTTGGATTCAAATACATTTTCTCATTAGAATTTTTTTGTCAAAACTTTGGTTTTTGTGTTTAATTTATATTATTATTCAATTAATTTAACTTTTTAAACATAATATTATCCTCTTAAGTCGTCAGTCTTACCCCGGGTTTTTCTTTCGAGGTCGGTTCCGTTTATGTTTATCATGAACTTTTGAATTAAACTGGTTAAGTTTGGCGTGGTCTGTAGCCATCTTCGATTTGTGTACATTTTTTTTCTTAAATATAAAAATGCCAAAAGTATTACTTATAGAATTTTATATATATATATATATATATATTGTCAAAACTGTACATTTTTTCATTTTAATATTTTTGTCAAAATTGTGCATTAATTTTTAAATTTATATTATTATTAAATCAATTTAATTTTTAAACATAGTATTATACTATTAAAACGTCGGTCATATAAGAAATTTTAATATTATTTTTATATAATATTTATTTTAAGTTTTTTTTTAAATTTTAGTTTATGTAATTTTTGTTTCTATCGTGCTATGGTTGCACAATTTTTTTTTTTGGAACATATGTATTAATTTTTCCTAAAATTTTATTTAATCATCCCTGATCCTCTTATATACAAACCATAATATATTCATGTCTCCAAGATTATAAAAGAAGAAAGAAAAAAGCACTTTGTTCACATTAGAAAAAAACGAAGAGTCAAACTAAAAACCTAATCAACAACATTTATTGATATATATGCATTTATAGATATAAATTGCCAACTGTATTGACATTTTTATCTAAAGTTTGGACTGGAAAATACCAAGATACTCCATATTGTCCAAGTGATTTGACATATATGCCTCAGACACCACCTTTCTTTTAATAATAAAGACAAAAAATCCAAAAACAAATTATAAATGCACTATGTTTAGAAAGTTAAGAATCTTTAGATTAATTTTGGTTTTAAAATTTGTATTATAGTTAAAATTATATATATTATTAATATAAATAAATAAATAATATTATATACATATACATATGTGTGCGTGCGAGGCGAAGTGGGTATCATAGTACCCGTACCCGCACCTATGCCGATTCAAATTTGTACCCAAACCCTTACCCATTGTGCGGGTAATTATCCTATCTATCGTGGATAATTTTTGCAGGTATCCAATGGATATATACAAATTGTCATCCCTAATTAATCCTAAGAAATCATTGTCCCCATTATTCTCCCTCTTCCTCTTGCTTATAAATAAAGGTTTCACATAATCTCTAGCTTAGTGTTTAAAGCTTGCTACTTTCCACCAAGTGGTACAAATTATTATCTATGTGATATATGCTACTACTGTGGAGGTTAAATGGTTAAAAAGTGGAATTTGACAAGATTTTGAATTTATCATTATTTACATAACAATTGTTTACATGTAATAAATTAAAGGAACAATATTTTATAATAGAAAAATTTCAACAATTTTTTCACCATAGATATAATAGGTTTTATTACCGAAATTCTTCTATGCCTTCAAAGTTGCTTGATTTCATTCAAGAAACATGAATGAATTTTGTAAACACGTGCTATACTTAAACTTAATCTTACCTGCAATACTTGCTATAATTTTGTTGAATTCCAACTGAAACTAAACGATTTTTTATTTTATTTTTCACTTTCATCTTATATGTTTTATTTCTTTATATTTTGATCATATATATTATGTTTCGTCTTTCATGTTAATCCTGAAATTGACGCTGTCATGGAAATGACTAACATAGAAGACGAAACATAACATATGGGACTAAAATGAAAAAAATAAATTTTTAGGACCATAGTGAAAAAAAAATGTATGAGACCAATCAACCTATTTTGTCTTTTAGAAATTTTCTTTCCTTCTAAATTTAGCGATTTTCTAAATTGTTTATATGAATGTCATAAAATATTTGTTAAATTCTAGACATTAAATAAACAATTTTTTAAAAATACCTAATAGTAATAATTCAGTTCTAATATAATTAAATTGTAATTTGTAATAGGGGTGTTCACGGGTTGGATTGGAACGATTTTGAGCTAAAAAGACAATATGCGATTTGGATTGGATTGGATTGGTTTGCTTCCATAAAAAATCCGATCCGATCCAATCAAATCAAATGTGGTTTGGATTGTAATGGGTAATTCAGTTTTTATCATACTTTATTTTTTTAAAGTCAAGTGTCATTTCTACTTGTTTAATAGTGGACAAAGATAATATTCATTTAAGGGGGGTGGTTTATAGTGCTCAACACTTAGTAGAACCTTTAAGAAAGGCAACAACTATTTTTTCCTTATTAACTATTATTTGATTTGACGATGAGTGAGGAAAATTCTAAAGAAATCAATAAGAAATTTTGGGATTTTGAGAAAAAATAGTTATTGATATTTTTTAACGCGATTTTTATGTTAAACATTCTTTTATGTTAATTATCTATATCCACTTTCACTTATCCTATTTTTTTCCCTTGAATCAGTTACAAATAAGTTGTACCTAATTATTTTTCAAATTTATTTACTAATTTTCATGTTTTCTCAATCAAGTATATATATGTTATGCATCAAAATTCTTAACAAAATATAACTTCGAGAATTAGCATTTATTATAAATAGTCTCATATATGTCATTCCAACAAAAATATTAAAGAGAAGGAGGGTCATAAAAGTATGAAAAATAATGCTTAAGTATGAGTAATATTATAATTTAAAAAATTACAGTATATGTATGTAGTAGATCGATTTGGATTGGATTGGATTGCATTGCATTGGTTTTCGCCATGGGTTCCAAAATCCGATCCAATTCAATGAAAAAACAGTTTTTCGGTTTTCGATTTTTTCGACTCTTTTTTGCGGTTTGAATCAATTGATGAACACCCCACTGATGCATTTCTAGCTAAGCGTTTGTGATCAGAAAAAGAGAGACATGATATGATAATGTATCATATCCTTTTTTAAACTATTGTTTTGTGAACATGAATGAATATGATAGGATAAATCAATTTTGTCACATTTCATATCATGTCCATCTAGTTAAATTTGTATCCTTAGGTGAGGGGGCTGTGTTAGAAATCAAAAGGATAAGATATGAATTTTAAAATTTTTAAAAATATAAAAAAATTATATATAAATAATGAAAGTATAATAAAATAATAATTTAAAGTAAAACAAAAAATAAAAATATATAAAATAAAAAAGTTGATATTCAAAATTATAAAATAAAAAATAAAATTCAACTAACATAAATATCTAAGAAATAAAATTTTAATTTTTAAAAACTATACCTAATTTTTTTTTTAAAAAGGCTAAATTTGTCGTTTTAAATAATAAAAATAAATTAAAAATAAGATTTTTTTTTAAAAATAAATTAAAATATAAAAGTATATAAAATAAAATAAAATAGCAATTTAAAAAATAAAAAAAGTAATTAAAATAAGTAAAATATAATTTCTTTAAAATTTATTTTTATTTTGTCACCAGACTAATTTTATTATTTTATATTTTATTAAAAACTTAAAACTATATATTTATTTTATTAATTTAATTATATTTAAAGTAATAACTAAAAATGAATATTTAAAATTATAAAAATTAATTCAGGGTATACAATATTTTAAAATTTTAGAAAATTATTTGTGATTTTATCATAAGGATGAATTTGTCTTTTTTATAATTTAAAAATAAACAATTATAAAAAATATGAAAATATTTAGAATAAAAACAAAAATTTTAAAATTCATATTAAAGTTATAATTTTATCTAACTGATTATTAGATGGATATCAAACGAAAGATAGGATAAGAAGAATATTTTATTATAATATCTTTGTTTCTTATCTTATCTACCACTATCATATCCTGACTGTCAAACGAGCTTTTGGAGTTTTATATTGGATAGTAATACGGTTTGAAGAATGATTATAAGTAAGGGACAACCATTAAGCTACCTGAGGTCGAGTTAGCCCAAAACCCAAATTCAAAGATGATATCAAAGTCTATCCTAATTTAAAACACCACCTGCAGATGTCCAATAAAGAAGGAGCAACCCTTATTCTATTGGCTAATTTTTTGGGTTGAGCCGGACACAAAACCAAATTAGAAAAAGGATATCTCAGCGAAAGCTCACGCCTAGCGCCTAGTCACCGACGCTGACTCTTCTAGTCAACTCCAAAACCGCGGTGCCCATTTCCCAAGCTCAAGAGCAACAGAGGGGAAAAAAATCGTATTTTATTCCTATATTTTTGGACAACACTGGCAATTTGTTTATGCAACAATTAATAAAGTGGCTAACGTGATCACTGATCAGAAGATCTGTTAAACAATAATATATTCAAATAATCAGATAAAAGGGAGAAATTCGTGCTATCGTGAGCATGGTAAAACTATTGATCTTCTTCCATATAAAAAATGGATTTAATTTACATGTACATTAAGTATAAAGATTTTCTATAATATCAATTAATTATAATATTAAAAATATTTGATTATTATTATTATCATCTCAAAAGTCACATATCAAATTATTGATGATTGGATTAACACCCTGAAAAAACTTTACACCATATCAAAATCAAACTTAAAAAAAACAACTTAAAAAGATTTAAATAGATGAGTTTGATTTTAAAATATTGTTAGTGTAAAAAAATTTATTCTATCAATGAATCACATATTACTCCATATATTATTTTCAAGGTAAAAAATATTATAACAAGACCAAAATCTAAAGAAGAAAAAATTTAAAACTTAAAATCTAAAAAAATAAATAAATAAGTTATAAGGTTTAAAATTAAATTAAGATTAAAGTGTCGTATTGGATTTATTTAAACCATCTCTAAGAGTAAAATGTTTATTATCATTAGTTTATGTTTATTGTTATTCTTATTTCATTAATTTTTTAAAGTAAATTATTAAATAAAATTAAATGTCATTCAATAAAAATAACTTTTTTATAAAAAAAAAAAAATCGGCATTTGCAAATTGCAACCGTGTGAATTAATGAATTATGAATTTTCCACTGTTTTGTCCCACCTGTAAACGCGTTGGCCCTGAGGGAGAACCCAAGCAGCACTTTCCAAACACACAGTCCTATAAATTCCCCTCCCCTATCTCCTTCTTTCCACACCAAATACCCAATCATAGTTTCACCTAGCTGCCATTAGCATATGTCTCAAAGGCCTTCTGTTCCCCACTCCTCTTCCATAGCCTGTGGCCTCCATTCCCATCTCATGGTCTCCAGTGAGATGAGCTCAAACTCCAACTGGTCCTCTTGCATCCTTTTTCATTAGCCATTACTCATCCCTTTCTCGATTCTTCTATTCCCCTACAATTTTTCTCCTCAAATTTAATTCATTCTTTCAAATCTACTAACTTTATTGCAAATTCCAACATGGGTCTCAAAGGTTTTGCTGAGGGAGGCATAGCTTCCATCATTGCTGGATGTTCGACCCACCCTCTCGACCTCATCAAGGTCCGTATGCAACTCCAGGGCGAATCCAAACCCATCCCGGTTCACAACCTCCGGCCCGCACTCGCCTTTCAAACCGGGTCCGCCATCCACGTGGCACCTCCTCCGCAAACCACGCATATCCAACCCCGCGTGGGCCCCATTGCCGTCGGCATTCGCTTAGTCCAACAAGAAGGCTTCGCCGCCCTCTTCTCCGGCGTCTCCGCCACCGTCCTTCGCCAGACCCTCTACTCCACCACCCGCATGGGCCTCTACGACGTCCTCAAGAAGAAGTGGTCCGATCCCATCACCGCGAACATGCCACTGTCGCGCAAGATCGAGGCCGGACTCATCGCCGGCGGTGTCGGCGCAGCCGTTGGAAACCCGGCCGACGTGGCCATGGTCCGGATGCAGGCCGACGGGCGTCTCCCGCCGGCACAGCGTCGGAACTACAAATCCGTCGTGGACGCCATCACCACCATGGCAAAGCGCGAGGGCGTCACCAGCTTGTGGCGCGGTTCATCTCTCACGGTGAACCGTGCCATGCTGGTGACGGCCTCCCAGCTGGCGTCGTACGACCAGTTTAAGGAGATGATATTGGAAAAAGGTGTGATGCGGGACGGGCTCGGGACCCACGTGACGGCGAGCTTCGCGGCAGGGTTCGTGGCGGCGGTGGCGTCGAATCCTGTGGATGTGATCAAGACGAGGGTGATGAACATGAGGGTGGAGCCGGGGGCGGAGCCGCCGTATTCTGGTGCTTTGGATTGTGCTTTGAAGACGGTGCGTGCTGAGGGACCAATGGCACTCTACAAGGGCTTTGTGCCTACGATTTCGAGGCAGGGACCTTTCACTGTTGTGCTGTTCGTGACGCTGGAACAAGTTCGCAAGTTGTTCAAGGATTACTAAGATGATGACGAAGAAGATGTTTCATTTTCATACAAGATTTCTAGGTTTCTAGCATTTATCGTACTGTTTATGTTATGATGGGATCGTTACCGAATCGTAATTTTATATTATTATTAATCAGCAACCTTATGGTATCTGGTAAATTGGAACTTTGGCGCACTGATTTGAAGTCGTTGAATAAGAGAAATTCTTTACGTTTACGAAATTCCTTATAGAACGAATTATGGAATCGGGTCTTTTTAAAATTAATAATAATATTTTATTAAAATTATTATATTTTTATTTGAAGTTTATTTTATGAGGTTTTTTGGCATGTAAAATTATTTATTGAATTATTATATTTTTTTTTATGAATCATCATAATTAAGGTCCTTTTACTTCCCATTGTCATCTCGAGGTATCCCACGAGCTTCAATCATTTGAATCGGTTATCAAACTAATATTTGATTTGTTGCTTAGAACATGGAATTAATCATTGGTTTTCGCAACCTCCCAATTAGAGTGTCTACGTCAGGATTATTATTTAGTAAAGGTTAAAGTAATCTTTTGGTCCATATACGTAAAAAGTTATCAATTTGGTCCCTATATATGACACTGGTTTTCAATTTGGTCCTCATCGCTAATTTGTTCCTATATAAGAGGGATCAAATTGTAAATTATTATCATATATAGGGACCGAATTGAAAATAATTGTCACATGTAGGGGTCGATTTCAATTTTTTTTGTTGAATTGGTCCCTACACGTGACAATAATTTGTAATTTGGTCCCCTTGGGATCAATTAGCGGTGATGACCAAATTGAAAATCAGTGTCGCATATAGAAACCAATTTGATAACTTTTTACGTATAAGGATCAAATTGAAAATTAGTGTCATGTATAGGGACCAAAAGATTTCTTTAACCTTTAGTAAATTATTTTGTATTAACTACTAACTAATAAGTAAATATTTTTAAAAAAAATAAAAAAATACTACCTAATTATATAGTAACTACTAACTAGTAAGTAAAAGTTTTTTGAGGCCTAAATCCCTTGCTCGGGTGGCTTTAGTGATCCTTATTATAAGAAACAAAGCCCTAAAACACATAAATCAAGAAAATGTATTGAAATAAGTTAATTATAATTAATATTCATATAAATTTATAGAAATACTCATTCTAATCTTAATTAATGTTCCACTTGTATGGAAAGTTGATACTATCTCGTAAATATAAATCCTATAATAAATGGGGTAAAATTAGAAATTAATATTTAATATGTATCAAAATTGATGTATGTTTCGTATATTTTGAAAAAAAAAAAACCATTTATTTCTTATATCAATCACAGGAGGGGTATAACATAAGAACTGAAGTTTTTTGGTCACATGTATCAGTAATATGTTACTTGGTTAATTTTTAGAGTTCTATATACTTATGGATCTTGCAAATCAAATCAGAAATGGTATCTTCACAATCAATATGGACAACTATAGTGACAATCGTATATATGAGTGGTATTTTTAAAATTTTTGAGTAACTTTTGAGTTTCATCTCATATTGATTTTTGAAGCAAAAATAAAGATGTTCCTAGAATTATCGTATTTGCATTGTTAGAATAACATAACTCAAGATAAAATATATACTCATGGATCCTAAATTTATATAAAAAAATAAAATAAAATAAAATAATAATTGATTTGTAAAAAAGTGAATAAATTAAACAATCGGATTTTAGAGAAATAATGCACTCTACTTTTTCCGTTTTTTGCGGAATGGTTCCGTTCTCCGGTCTCCCAATCAGTCATCTCTCTAGATTTTTTGGGTAAAGTATCTTCTCTATCTGTTCATGACGTGTGAGTGACCGTACTAAGCATAAAAGCATTATTCTTTTCTTATTTACATTACAATCCATGCTCCAATGCGGCCCTCTCCAATTCAGCCAAACCTTCCTTGTCTATCCATCTTAATTCTCTAGGTAATACTAGTGGCATACATCCATTGAACCTTAGCTGGAAACTCCCTGAATTCCATCTAGCAATTACGCACTACTAGGACTTATCTTCAATTTACCAACAATATTGTTTTAAATATTAAATACTCAAATTCAATATCTCCTTCCCATTACAACTAACAAAATCTAAAGCCGTCTTTCTCTCAACATTTTCTCTACTCATCTTTTCCTTCTTTCTCTTCCTCGTCTACCGGAAGAGATGGTTTTCGATATTTTTTGGCTTAGAATCACCCTCTACATCATTTTTTCTATCATTTTTTTTAAATAAGTGATTTTTCCACATAAATCTGGTTTTATTTCGTGTTTTCCCGTGTTTTCGTCGTCTTGTTGCGGTGTCGTTTGGTTTCCCGTCTTGTTACGGCGTTCGTTTGGTTTGGTTCAGATTGGCAGATCGACTTCGATCTATTACAGATTCAATCAAGAATTGGACATCAATGTTACAGATACGGTCACTTTGATTTTGTCACATTTGTAGGCATTTTGCCATGTTATAGTATTAACCTGGGTGCTGTGAGGTTGTTCGCAAATTCATCATTTTCGATCAGTGATGTTGAATTTGTGTTTTTCGATGTATTTTACCAATTTGAATGAATGAATATCTTTTTTAGTCAAAAAAAAATTATTAAATACTCAAATTGATTCTTTAAATATAGTAGTACAATAACAGCAGGTAGATTTTTCAAAGATTTTAGAAATCTATATTATTTTTTTTTCTATTTAATAGAGCACTAATTTAATCCTTTAATATAGATTTTTTGTTGCGTTGCAAGTGAAAAAGTTGTAATTGATGTTGTATAAGTGAAGATGCTTTGGTAATGGTAGTGAAAGCTCAACATGCACAAGGAATCGCATATAATCTAGGCATTGGTTTGAACAGTTCCAACTAATCTCATCCCACAATGTCTTCAACCGAATGAAGTATTCTGTAAGGCTGAGATCACCCTGTCTGAATTCATAGGTTAGTAACCCACCATTCTGGACATATTAAATTGTCTGATTCTTTGATGCTATTTGATATATTGGTCATTCCCAATTATCTTTGAATCTTATTTTTGTAACAAACATAAGATTCGCAATATTGTTCATTCCAAAACAAATATACTAGTATTTTTGAATTGATTCATATTGATATTTGGGTCTCTTTTATATACCTTCTATTCAAGGGTGCAAACTTCTTGATGGTAGTAGATGATTTTCACGGATTAGTTTAATGCACCGCAAAGAAGAAATCAACTTCATAATATTATAAATCAAATAAAAACCCAATTTAATACTAAAATCAAAATTCTTAAAAAGTGATAATGATTTGAAATTTATGATGCACCAATCTTATCCAACCAAAGGAATTATGCATCAAGCAATTTGTGATGCCACCCCACAATAAAATAAGGTGGTTGAGCGAAAACATCAATACATTTTAAACGTGACAAGGACCTTGATTTTTTATGCAAATTTAGCTCTAAATTTATAGCCTTATGCCATCACTCATGCAATGCATCTCATCATTATTCAATAGAACACCCGCGCTTCGTTACTCTCCCATAGAACTCCTCATGATTTGCTCTTTGGTCAATTTGGATGTCTCTGTTATGCTAGTATACTCTCTACTAGGGGTGGCAAAATGATCCATTTGTCCACCATCTATCCAATCCATTCATGAGAAAATCCATCCAATCCATCCATTTATAAAAAAATAATATAAATGGATTGGATTATTTTTTTAGTGGATGATTTACAATCCATCCAATATTTTTTAAAATTCATTGGACCAACAATAAAAAATGTAATGGATCAATTTTTATCCATTCCAAAACCAATTTATTTTTTCATATTATTTTTCACATTATAATTGTTGAGAGACTAATTGGGCTGAAAAAAAATTGTTCTTTTCTCATTTTATTTTTTGAAGAGACTAATGGGGTTGTTAAAAAATTAAAAATGAAATACACCTGTGATTGTTAGGCAATTACTGCAGCGGTTCTAGCCGGTTTTAGTGATGCAGTGGCACAGAAGATTACTGGGGCCAAGAAACTTCGATTGAGAAGATTGCTTCTTTTCGTGGTATGCCTATTTGACTATGATTATTTTAATAAATCATTCGTAAAATTTTTAAGGACAATGCAAATTTAAAATTAACTTATTTTGCAGCTCTATGGTTTCGCGTACTCGGGACCTTTTGGACATTTTTTCCACAAATTGATGGATGAACTCTTCAAGGGTCAGAAAGGCAATGATACTGTTGCAAAGAAGGTATATTGTTAGCATGTAAATGTTTGCCATGTGTCCCTTTCACTTACAGGGATAATATATATATATATATATATATTTTTAAGGTTCAGTTATTTTCAAGTAATGCTCTAATGAATGAAAGTTCCTATTCTTAGGTGATCGTTGATGGAACAACTTTTTCTTCTTGGTGTACTATGGCTTGATAATAGAAGATATGATCGGTGATAAAATGATTTTCATATTGTATGTTAAACATCTATTTACACAGTGTTTTTGAAAATTTCTCATGGATCTAATGCTATTAAAATGTGTGGCATATGTGCGGTTACGTGCATATGCCAATGAAAAATATCTTGTGAAAAACATAAAACGGGCACGGTATTCTTTGATGAATTTTAGGGGTGGTAAAAAAATCCATTTATCCACCATCCACCCGATTTATCTAAAGATAAATCCATCCAATCCATCCATTACCAAAAAAATATTTTTAATGGACCGGATCAAATTTGATATTTTACTTTTAGGATTGATGGTGATCCATCCATTGTTTTCCTAAATCCACTGGATCAGGAGGCGCTAGATTACGAAGTGTACTGATGGATCCAAGTTCCAACTGACATTGCACCATGCACATGACCTGATCCTGGATTATTACTTTATAGTTTATTCTCCACCTGAACTTTATAACTTGATCCGTAGCTATATGTTATTCCATGCCATGGTTTAATATTCACCATCTTTTGGATCTAAACCGATATACTTGAATTGAAGAAAGTCTGTAGTTTTTAATTTTTATCATCACAGCATAAAACTAGAGTGCCTTTGCTTGTTTAAATTTGAAAAAAAAGTAATTTGAAATGTTTTATTAAAAATAATTTTCCTTTCAATGAGGAGAGAGAGGGAGAAAATATTTTAAAAGTTATAAAAAGTATTTAATTTTTAAAAATATTTTTGTGGATATATGAGTATGAGAGATATATTATTTTGAAACAATTATAAAAGTTATTTAATTTTTAAAATAACTTTTATGGATGGATTGGATATCCATCCGTGAAAAAGTTGTTGATGGACGGATTGGATGAATTTTATTAAATGGATCATGGATGGATTTGATTTTTTTAACAAAATTTTAATGGATCATAATGGATTAATGGATTGTTTTTAATCCATCCATTATAATCCAAACAAAAATTTATCCAATCCATCCATTTGACACCCTTACTCTCTACCTAAAGCACAAAGTTCTCCGGTGTTTGTGAGTTGTTTTTGGAAGTGAAGAGAAGGAAATGAGAAGTTAATTTTCTCCCGCCGTTGTTTGTGAGTTCTATTAAAAGTTTTGGAGTATTTTAATTAATCCATCATTCTCCTCCTCAACCATCTTTTTTTATTTCACTTCCAAACAATGAGAGGGATATACTCTCTTTCTCATCCCCTCCCACCATTTTCCTTCCCATTTGATCCCCTCCATTTCCTTCCCCTCCAAACTCCCAGACAGGGCCTTAGAGCTCATAAATGTGTCTTCACAACGTTTACGGCCCAGCTTGTAGAAATGTGAGAGATATAAAAGAATTGCTGCCGATTAACCTCACTAATATTCAGCTACTAGAAATTAACTAAGCATATGTAAGCAAACCACACTGGTGGTGGAAAATCAAGGAGGATTCCACATTACTATTATTATACCAAATATAAGTTGGGGATTTGTACCAGTGCTACAGCCTACTACAGGTTAAAGGCAATAATTGACCACAAATCAACACTACAATTGGAGCTAGGACTGCAAATACTTCCAAATTCCAATTTGGCCTGCCAATTGGATAAAAAACCAGAAATTACACTAATAACCAATCAGAATTTCATTCACCTGGCATATATTCACCTAAAAAGCCATAGGCAATATGGTCCTTATAAGGTGGGTTATTGAATCGTGTTCATTGGCTATTGAAAACCCCACTCAACACCAAAAGATTAGAAAGGAAGTGTTTGTTGCAGGCTTGCAGCAGGTTATTCCACTTTGACCACTTTAGGCTACTCAAATCAATAGTAGTTTGAAATTTACACTTGACTACGTGTTTTGCACTATGTACTCTTGTCTAGGCACAAAGAGGCACCATGCCATATTCACTAACGGATGACCAAAGATTTGGAAGGTCAATAAAACTGCATGGAAGTCAACATAGAAGCACTAACATATCAAAGATGGAAAAAAAAAAAGTTTACAGGAAGAAAATTGTTGAAAGTGCCTAAAAATCAAAGTGTAAAAACTGCAGAATTTGGTGACCAAAAATCAGATAATTGATTATGGGCCTTCTGTCAGGAATCTTGAAGTTTCAGAACAGTGGACAGACACCAGATAATCGATTACGGGGAGGCCGTAATCGATTACAGTAATTGTAATATCTCTGGTTGCTCTATGAATTGACGACTGTCCCCACAGACCAACACGGGCCTTTTTAGCGTGATTTGTCCTCACTCACACGCTTCCTGGGAAAACTTTCCAGGAGGTCACCCATCCCATAATTGCTCCAAGTCAAACACGCTTAACCGTGGAGTTCTTAAGTGATGGGCTACTGAAAAGAAGATGCATCTTATTTGTATAGGTAGTACCAATCAATTCATACAAGCCTTCCTCAACTATATAGTCCCATACCTACACAGTCTCAGGATCCCTCTCATTTTGGGTGTGTAATCGGTTCATTCATGTCTCCCTCCGCCTAGAAGCCTACCAGGAGCCGCTCCTTGTCCGTGCCTTCTTGCATCGGCGACCACTCCCCGCCCTCGTCGGCTCCCGGGTGTTACATGCCCACCAGCTTCCGCTTGGTTCGTCCCCGAACCACACCGTACTGGGAGAGGTGCCCCTCTGATACCATTTGTAACATCGCTGACTGCTTTATGGATTGATGACTGTCCCAACAAACCAACACGGGTCTTTTCAGCGTGTTTTGTCTTCACTCACACGCATCCTGGGAAAACTTCCTAGGAGGTCACCCATTCCAGAATTGCTCCAAGCCAAGCACGCTTAACTGTGGAGTTCTTAAGTGACGGGCTACCGAAAAGAAGATGCATCTTATTAGTATAGGTAGTATCAATCAATTCATATAAGCCTTCCTCAACTGTATAGTCCCATACCTACACAGTCTCAGGATCCCTCTCATTCGGGTGCGTAATCGGTTTTTTCATGTGTCCCTCCGACTAGAAGCCTGTCAGGAGCCGCTCCTTGTCCGTGCCTTCTTGCACCGGCGACTACTCCCCGCCCTCGTCGGCACCCGGGTGTTACATGCCCACCAGCTTCTGCTTGGTTCGTCCCCGAACCACACCGTACTGGGAGAGGTGCCGCTCTGATACCATTTGTAACATCCCTGACTGCTCTATGAATTGACGAATGTCCCCATAGACCAACACGGGTCTTTTCAGCGTGCTTTGTCCTCACTCACACGCTTCCTGGGAAAATTTCCCAGGAGGTCACCCATCCCATAATTGCTCCAAGTCAAGCAGGCTTAACTGTGGAGTTCTTAAGTGACGGGCTACCGAAAAGAAGATGCATCTTATTTGTATAGGTAGTACCAATCAATTCATATAAGCCTTCCTCAACTGTATAATCCCATACCTACACAGTCTCAGGATCCCTCTCATTTTGGGTGTGTAATCGGTTCATTCATGTCTCCCTCCGCCTAGAAGCCTTCCAGGAGCCGCTCCTTGTTCGTGCCTTCTTGCACCGGCGACCACTCCCCGCCCTCGTCGGCTCCCGGGTGTTACAGTAATCGATTATGCAATTCTGCATAATCGATTATCGCACGTCAGTTTCTGATATTTAAGTTTGTTACAACAGATTGAGGAAACAGATCTGATGTTTTTTCTGTACATTTGTCATAGCGAAAAAGAGAGAAAAACTTATAGAATACCATCATCTTGTATTGCTTTGATTCTATTGTAAATTAAGAGAAAAATCATGAGAGGATTAGAGAGATCAAGGGTTGTGTGAAAATAGAGAGACGAAAGACTTGAAATTTTCTTGTATGTTCGTCTTGAAGAAGGTGGGGTGAAGATCCAAGAGATATCTATTGTAATCTTGATCAAAGTTCATAGTGGAGGAGCCTCTCTCCCATGGATGTAGGCCACATTGGCTGAACCATGCTAAACTGTGTGTGTGTTGCTCTCTCTTTCTTCTTCCCTTTCTCTTTTCTGATGCCATAATCGATTATCAGGCGTAGATAATCGATTATCACATTTTACTGTTCTTTTATTTGTTGTTTTGCATTTATTTCTGACTGATTGTTTGCTATAGTGTTTCTTCTACATTTGGTGTATTTGGTTTAGGTTGCAAAACTCTATTTCTTGGTATTGTGTAGTCTTTGGTTATTGTTTCAAGAATCTTCTTTGGATTCTTTCATACATAGAACCAACAAGTGGCGCCATCTGTGGGGAATTGAAAGAAGAAGAAAGATCAAAAGTCTGGACAATAAGAAACACAAAGTACGACATAGAGAAATTCTCCGGAAGTAATGACTTCCGGTTATGGAGGGTTAAGATTGAGGTAATCTTGATACTAGTTGGATGTGTATAAGCTCTCAAGGGAGAGGAAAGGATGGCAGACACTCTATCACAAAAGGAGAAGACCGACATGATAGAGAATGCAAGAAGTGCAATCATTCTATGTCTTGGTGATAAGGCATTGAGAGAGGTTGCAAGGGAAAAGACAACGACGTCTATGTGGGCAAGGTTAGAAACATTGTACATGACAAAGTCACTAGCAAATAGGTTATGCTTGAAGCAACTTCTATATGCCTTCGAGATGACAGAATTGAAGTCCATTGTGGAGCAACTTGCGGAATTCAATAAAATTCTTGACGACCTAGAGAACATTGAGGTGAAGCTCGATGATGAGGACAAGGCATTGCTCCTACTTAATTCATTATCTAAATCCTTTGAGCACTTCAAGGATGCTATTTTGTATGGTAATTATCAAACCATTTCCTTGGGTGATGTTCAAACTTCAATCCGGACAAAGGAGCTCCAAAGGCAACAAGAGTTGAAAGCGAACAATAATGGCGAAAGCTTAAACGTCTCAAGGGGGAGGAACGAGAAGAAAGAGTCCAAGAGCAAGAGGTCTAGATCAAAATCAAAGAGTCGTTCAAAGTCAAAGCTCAAGTGTTTCAATTGCAATAAAACGAGTCACTTCAAGAAAGATTGTCCTGAAAAGGGGGGCAAGGAACCGAGGAACCCGACTGAGGTTGCAGTTGCTTCAGATGGCTATGAGAGTGTCGGGGTGTCGGTGGTATCAAGTTCAGAAACACAAAGGAGTTGGGTTATGGATTACGGATGTTCGTACCATATGTTCCCAAGGAAGGACTACTTCGAGACACTAGAACTCAAAGAAGGTGGAGTGGTGCTTCTAGAAAACAATAAAGCATGCAAGGTACAAGGTATGGGAACTATTCGGCTCAAAACTTCTGAAAATCGTGAAATCCTTTTAAAGGATGTGAGGTATGTTCCTGAACTTAAGAGAAATCTTCTATCCATTAGCATGTTTGATGATTTAGGTTATTCCACTAAAATTGAACATGGTATGATAAATATTTCTAGTGGTGCTTTAATAATAGCTAAGGAAACAAATAGAAATGGTTTGTATATTCTTAATGGTTCCACTGTTATTGCACAAGTATCGATAGCTAGCCAAACACCACATGATAAAACCAAGTTATGGCACTTAAGGCTAGGTCATGTAAGTGAAAAAGGATTGATATAATTGTCTAAACAAAACTTGTTAAATGGTGATAAATTGGAGAAGCTAGAATTTTGTGATCAATGCATATTAAGTAAACAACATAGAGTCTCTTTCAGAACCGGTACGCATATTTCTAGTAGACCTTATGAGTATGTGCACTCGGATCTTTGGGGTCCATCAAGGGTGATGACTCATGGAGGGGGATCATATTTTCTTACCATGATTGATGACTTTTCTAGAAGAGTGTGGATTTACATTTTGAAAAATAAATATGAAACCTTTCAAAAATTCAAGCAATGACACACCCTTATAGAAAATCAACTAGGTTCGAAATTGAAAGTTTTAAGGACTGACAATGGCCTGGAGTTTGTTTCAGAGCAGTTTAATGAGTTTTGCAGGAAACAGGGAATTAAAAGGCATAGGACTGTGGCATTGACTCCTCAACAAAATGGTCTTGCAGAAAGGATGAACAAGACTATTATGGAGCGTGTTAGGTGTATTCTTTTGGGTGTTGGACTACCTAAGAGTTTCTGGGGTGAAGCTGCAAATATTGCAGTGTACTTGACAAATAGATGTCCGTCTTCATCTTTAGACTTCAAGACACCTATGGAAGTATGGAGTGGTAAACCAATGAATTACTCTAATCTCAGGGTATTTGGTTCTTTTGCATTTGCTCACATCAGGGACGACAAGCTTGATGCACGGGCGGTAAAATGCATCTTCAATGGGTATCCGGATGGTGTGAAGGGCTATAAGTTATGGAAGTTGGAATCAGGTGGATCAAGGTGCTTTGTAAGCATGGATGTCATATTTGATGAGACCAGGATGGGTATGATGTGCAGTGGCTTGGAACAAAGAAGCTCAGGTGAAACAGACCAGAGAACTCAGTTTGAGGTGGAGTTTCCCACCTCTAACATCAAAGAGGAAAGTCCACCACCAACAGAACAGATAGATCAACAACCACCAACAGTATCAGACTATTAGTTGACTAGAGATCGGCCTAGGAGGAATATTGTACCTCCTAATAGATTTGGGTATGTTGACCTCGTTTGCTATACTCTTAATGCGACTGAAGAGATACAAGATCCAAAACTGAGAAGTTTCAGAGAGGCTATGGAAACCAAGGATAGTTAGAATTGGTTACAAGCGATACAAGCTGAATTGGAATCCTTGGATAAAAATCAAACCTGGACACTTGTGGACTTACCCAAGAATCAAAAGGTAGTTGGATGCAAGTGGATCTTCAAGAAAAAGGATGGTATTCCAGGCATTGAGGAGGCAAGGTTCAAGACAAGATTGGTAGCAAAGGGTTTTACCCAGGTTGAAAGGATTGACTGCAATGAGATCTTTTCACCTGTGGTAAAACATTGTTCTATAAGGATATTGATGTCTATTGTGAATCAGTATGACTTGGAATTAGAACAGTTGGATGTCAAGACAACATTTCTACATGGAGATCTAGAGGAAACTATCTACATGCAACAACCAGAAGGATATGCAGAAGATAAGACCAAGGTATGTCTCTTGAGAAAATCACTTTATGGGCTAAAACAAAGCCCTAGACAATGGTACAAAAAATTTGATGATTTTCTCTTGAGATTGGGATTTCTGAGGAGTAGTTATGACAGTTGTGTGTACATACTAAGGAAGGAGGAGGAGTGTGTTCTTTTCCTACTCATATATGTGGATGACATTCTGATAGCCAGCTCTAGCAAGGAAGAGATAAGCAAGCTTAAGGACCAATTGAATTCTGAATTTGAGATGAAGGATCTTGGTAATGCAAAGAGGATATTTGGCATGGACATAGTCAGAAACAGAAAGAAAGGAGAACTATTACTATCTCATCAAGGTTACTTGAGGAAAGTTGTAGAAAGGTATACGATGCATCAATCTAAACCAGTTTCTACACCTTTGGGTAATCACACAAAGCTCTCTATTACTCAAGCTCCTAGCAACGACACGGAAAGAATAAGAATGGATTCTATTCCTTATGCAAGTGGAGTGGGTAGCATCATGTATGGGATGGTATGTAGTAGACCGGACTTGACACACACCGTTAGCATTGTTAGCAGGTTTATGGCAGATCCGGGGGATGCTCATTGGGAGGCTTTGAAGTGGGTTCTAAGGTATTTGAATAGTTCTCTAAATTATGGACTTATGTACAAGAAGGCAGCTCAAGGGGAATATGCTATTGTGGGTTATGCTGATGCAGATTATGCCAGGAATGTTGATACAAGAAAGTCTCTTTCAGGGTATGTGTTCACTTTGTTTGGGACTACAATTAGTTGGAAGTCTACTTTACAACCAGTGGTTGCGTTGTCAACTATACAAGCAGAGTATATAGCTCTTGCGGATGGAGTAAAGGAAGCTCTATGGTTAAAAGGGATGATTTGTCAATTCAGAATTATGCAAAAGAGTGTGACTGTTCATTGTGATAGCCAAAGTGCTATTCACTTAGCTAATCATCAAGTTTATCATGAGATAACGAAGCATATCGATGTAAGACTTCATTTCATTAGAGATGTGGTTGAATAAAAGGAAATTCTGATTGAGAAGATAGCTTCGGAAGACAATCCAGCGGATGCATTCACAAAGTCACTACCTTGATCAAAGTTCAAGCTTTGCTTGGACTTGATAAACTTCATTGAAGCATAACTCCATAAGTGGGAGAGCCACCACTACAAGGTTTAACTCAATCCTCTTATTTGGAGTCAAGGTGGAGTATTGTTGAAAGTACCTCAAAATCAAAGTGTAAAAACTGCATAATTTGATGACCAGAAACCAGATAATTGATTATGGAACAACCATAATCGATTATAGACCTTCTGCTAGGAATCCTGAAGTTTCAAAACAGTGGACAAACACCAGATAATCGATTACGGGGAGGCCATAATTGATTACGGTAATCGATTATGAAATTCTGCATAATCGATTATCGCACGTCAGTTTCTGATATTTAAGTTTGTTACAACAGATTGGGGAAACAGATCTGGGGTTTTTTCTGTGCGTTTTTCAGAGTGAAAAAGAGAGAAAAACCTAGAGAATACTATCATCTTGTATTGCTTTGATTTTATTGTGAATTGAGAGAAGAATCAAGAGATGATTAGAGAGATCAAGGGTTGTGTGAAAATAGAGAGACGAAAGACTTGGGGTTTTCTTGTATGTTCATCTTGAAGAAGGTGGAGTGAAGATCCAAGGGATCTCTATTGTAATCTTGATCAAAGTTCATAGTGGAGGATGCTCTCTCCCGTGGATGTAGGCCACATTGATTGAACCATGCTAAACTGTGTGTGTTGCTCTCTTTCCTCTTCCCTTTCTCTTTTCTGATGCCATAATCGATTATCAGCTGTAGATAATCGATTATTACATTTTGACGTTCTTTTATTTGCTGTTTTACATTTATTTCTGGCTGGTTGTTTGCTATAATGTTTCTTCTACATTAGGCGTATTTGGTTTAGGTTGCAAAACTCTATTTTTTGGTATTGTATAGTCTTTAATTATTGTTTCAGGGATCTTCTTTGGATTCTTTCATACATAGAACCAACAAATATGATAGCAAACACTAAAGTCCATGGGATGATTGAAGGCAAATAAAGTTAGTAGTCTAGTACAAGTAGCTATCTTCAACGACAAAATTAGCTTATGTACTCTGCACTCTGGAGTGAAGAGCTAAAACAAAGATGAGGCTAAGTTTGGCAGGGCGAGTGAAAATGATATAAATTCACTAATAAAAAAAACTATCTACAACAATCTTCATATTACGAATTTGGATCAATCCCAATAATCAGGAGCGGTGGAAGTACTAGAAACAATAGATTTTATATCTTGTTTAACCAGAATTCCTTTCCTACTTCTCAACAGTTGAAGTAGCAGAAACAGGCAAAACCAGGAAACTGAAAGTGACAGCCACCATTAACTGCATACTCCCATTCTCTGCACTGTTGATCGCAGGGTTTATTCTTTGTGATTATTGGACAAGCCCCTGTCCATGTTTTGCTACGCCTTTTGCAAATGTTTGCTCCAGCAAGTTGTACTTGTACCTCAGCTTTTTCTTTTTTTTAAAAAGGAAATCATAAAGCTTAGGATCCCCATAAAATAGAAAAAGAATGATGAGTATATGTGTACACACACGTATGTACATATGTGTGTGTATATGTATGTATATATAATATTTAGGTGGAGGGGGAATTGTCTCATTTCAGGTTCGAAACATGACACAACTCGAGGGTTTATAATGATACTTTCAGATAAGTCACAAACAAGGAAGGTCACTGAAAATGAATGAAGTTAATTGAACACATTTAATCTTTTAATATGGAGAAAGGAGAAAAGCAAGGCAGAGGAATGCAAAGACAAGAGAATTTAGTAAAGGAAGCCATGTTTGCTAAATCAAGGCCAATAAAATGATACATATAGCTGTAACCAAAACAAAATGGTATATATAGCAAGTCATTGCTCAACAAGGATTTTTGGCATCAACAATATGGACAATGGAAAAACTTTGGTACTGCCTCTCTATGGTTCTATGAACATTGGTTCTGGGTATATACATATGGGTTCCATTCACAGAAATAGGACTAATCGTATAGAATTGTATATCATTGTGAAGTTTAACTAAAATTCCAATATAGGTTCCGACCGTGCATAAGGAAATCAATATTTTAAAGCTCAAATTAGTCCTTTTAACTACAATTTGAGATTTTTAAGGACAAAATTAGTATTTTTCATTCTTTAGGAACCAAATATGTCTCTGTTTTTTTTAAGGATCAGTTTAGGCCTTTACTAAAAAAACAAAAGACTAACAAAGTATAAAGTATAAACAAGGAAAACCTTTGAAGTAGCAGAAACAAGCAAAACCAGGGAATCGATAGTGACAGGCTCCGTGAAGAGCATGCTCCTGTTCTCTGCACTGTTGGTCGCACTTCTTTGTGGCCATCACTTGACATGGCCCTGCCCATGTTTTGCTAGGCCTTTCAAATAGGATTGCTTCTGCAACTTGTACCTCTGCATAACAAGAAAAATAATAATAAAGCTTAGGAATTAGGATCCCCATAAAATATAGAAAAGATGAACAAGTGTGTATGTGTGTGTGTATATTAGCGTGAGAGGGAATTGTCTCATTTCAAGTTCGAAACATGCTACAAGTGGAGGGTTTATAATAACACTTTCAGATAATTCACAAACATGTAACATCACTGAAAATGAATGAGAAATTAATGGATCACATTAAATATTTTGGAAAAAGCCACTCTAAATAAATCTTTCATACCCCATATGGAGAAAAGAAGGAAGGCAAGACAGAGGAACGAAAAGACAGAGGAAGCCATGCTTGCTAAATGATGTCTTCGATGGTTTATATAGCAAGTCAATGATCAACAATGATAGGGATGCTTTTGACATCAACTATATGGACAAGGGAAAAACTTTGGTATCCCCCTGTCGGAAAAACCTATGGGTTCCTAGTGCCTTTACAAAGTCACTCGCATAGCATCAATTCAAAAAATTTGCAAATCCTCGAAGACCAAATTATGTAGTGAACTTGATTCTCATCAATCATGCTCACCATTTGCTAGGCCATTCTTAACATTTACCTCTCTACTCGTTTTGGGAAGACAAAAGTGAAGAAGGGAAGGTGGTGGAAAAGGGGTTTGGAAGTGTGATGAAGCTGACTTCAACTGGGGCATTTGCATTGATGGCTATGAGTTTGTCAAGACAACTCCAACTTGGGTTCGAGGTCGGTATATTTAACTTCTTGCTTGGATGTTTCTTAGTTACTTTGATGAAGATGAACTTCAAGTTAGCTCCGATTGCTGCATTCTTTTGTTATTTGCTTGTGAATATTCGTTCCCTTTCCGATTTCCTGCTTGAAAGGCGTGGACGTAGTCCCAAGGAACATGTTGATGAAACTGTTGACCAAGATACAAATAGTTCGGGTGACCTTGGATATCATTTGGATATGGAAGACAGAGACTTCGAATATGATTTGGATATGGAAGACCAAGACCGTGAATATGATATTCTCATGGGTGAAATTTCTTATTATTGAGTGATATACTTTGACAAGATGACGAAGGAATTGGAGTGATAGCCAATATTTTTCTAAGTGTTGAAAAATATTTAATTGACAAGAAATATGATAAGACAAGAGAAAAATTTGACAACAAAGTTCACGTCGATGCTGTAACGAATTATAACAAGCATGAAAGAGCAATTGTCAAAAATGCAAAAATGGAGAAAATGGCTAAGTCCTCTAGTCCGACGAGATGTTATCAAGATAAGATGTCAATACAACAAGATCGTCAAAGACAAGCAAGTTGGCACAGGAACAGTTCAAGAAATTAATTGGGCGGTTAGAAGAAGTTGTTTGGCAAATAGTTGAAATTCAAATTAAAGGAAACTGCCAGATACGTGGCAACGATTAAGATAGGAAGTTAGCCGTAGGAAGTTATTTTATTTGCCTATAAATACCAGTAAGCTCAATGTAAATGGGGTCGGTTACTAGATACATATCCTACACATCTCAAACTCAAAGCAGATTGATGGATTACATTCAAGCATTTCCTCCATCTTTCTTATTTCCGGTACGCATTCACTTATAAAATTAGTGTAAAGTAGGAAGTTACTTTCAGAAGAAAACTACTTCATTCTTTCAAAATTCAAACTATATTTTCAAAATACAAACAGTTTTATTATCGAGTTTCACTTTTGACAATACTTTGTATATTACTTTTACACTTAACTTAGCATTAATTAAGTCCTTGCCAGTAAAATCCCAATTTGACTGATTGTCAAATTTATACTTGACAGACAGTATCACCAAACTGTATTTCTGACGAGTTTACCGCAAAACTCATAGGTCCCACACTCGTTTGATATTTAATTATTTGTCCCATCGGAATTTTGGTCAGAAACCAAAAAACCACGTTAACAAATTGGCATGCCAGGTGGGACAAGTTTAGAGTAACTCGTTAAGTATCACAGATATTGTTTCCATACAAATTATTTGTATGAGTCTGAGAAGCGAGAAAGTGATAGAAAGTTATCAATTTCCCACACTTTTGAAAATATGAGTATTGCAACAAATGATGCCGTGAACAGTACAAATGCGGCTGCGTTGACAGTAGACGCTCCCCATGTGTCTGCTGCGGCCACTACAAATCCAGAAAATAATCAAACTATTGCAGGAGGAGTACCAGTGACACAAACTGATAATCTACGTGATCACATCCCTCCTATATCACTCCCGGCACCAAGTTCACCGATTGTACAAAGTGTTGCCATGTAGGGTACTGGGTTATCCCTAAATAGCATTGTCAACTCGACGAATCAAGGGGAACAACCCTACCTTTGCAACAACCTGTGTATGGGATGCCTTTTGGGTCTGTCCCTTACAATCCAAATCAAAACACTCAGTTTTACTTGCCATATCCAAATGGGATGACAACGTATCCCAATGGAATGACAACGGCCACTGGTCCTTCTGGCCGGCCTGGGCCTATGGTCGTAGGGAAAGTTACTGTAACACCCCGACATTTCGCTGTTTTCTAATATCGAAAATTTATATAAATACGTTTGTATTTTTATCCGAGACTTAGAAAATGTTTTTAATTAAACCGAAACCTTATTTACACTCTACTTTACCGTAGAGAGTTACGATAAAAATTTAGGTTGAAAAGTCTGGTGAAACCCGGTCTGTGAATTTCACTGACAGCATATTTATACTGCTCAAAAAACCTAATTTTGACTCCTGAACGAAAAACTTAAGGTTTTTATTGAATTTCCTATGATTTTGGTTATTTTGAAATATTTCACTAAAAAGTGAAATATTATATTTTATCTGGGCGTCATATTGAATCGGGGAAGCAACAGAGCAGATTACAGGATTTTCGGGAGCTGTTAACGGATAATACCAATGAGTCATATATGGTTGAAATAGACAACTATAAACACGAGAAGGGGGGGGGGGGTTGAATTGTGTTTATCAGAATTTAAGCAAAGCTGAAATCTTTTCGCAAACAGAAAGCTAGATTTGGACGAGTGGAAGAATACAGGATGGATGGATGACTTTTTCAAATACACCACTGATAGACGCCAGAAAAACTAAAGCAATTAAAGAGTTTATAAAAGAGAGATTAACACGGTGATTTATCCTGGTTCACTCTTCAAATCAAAGAGCTACGTCCAGTCCTTGGCAGCACCAAGATTTATCCACTATAACTGATAAGGTTACAGACTCAAGTATTATTTGCACACCTAGCCTCTTCATGCTCAAGACAAGTATTATTTGCACACCTAGCCTCTTCAGGCTCTTGACAAGTATTATTTTCACACCTAGCCTCTTCAGGCTCACTTAGGTTTGTTTGAGAGATTGGGTTTGTAAAAAATACAACTTCTCACACGCAGATCTTTCACTAACACTCAGAGTGGTTTAAATGTGAAGTCTAGGAAAGTCTGCGTAATAACTTCAAATGTTTGAAGAATACATAATGAAAGAATGAAAGAATTAACGAGCAGAGTAATGGCGTTTTAATGCAGTGTGTATTCTTTTTTCTTTTTTTTATCTTCAATAACTTCTGTATTTATAGTCTTCAAGCATTTAGGATCCGTTAGAGACATTCTCTCAGATGTTGGCTTCAAGCAGAACTTCATTAAATGCAATAGAGTCGTTCTGAGCACCCATTAATGCAATAGAGTCGTTTTGAGCAGTCATTAATGCAATAGGAACGTTGGTTGTACTCTAACATGTAGGATCATGGCTTTATGCATCGAGATACAACCATGTCAGAGTTGGGCAGAGAGCTTTTTTTACTTTGCTGAGTACACTCCCATTTTTGTGGAATAAAGCATGTTGGAAGCATTCTTTTAGATTATCCAAGGTTGCTTGAGAGAGTAGTCTTCTGACTTTTCTTGATAATCGTGAAACTGAGTAGGAGTGAAGGCTTCAAGTCTCTTTCTGATTCTTGAACTAAGATTCTGATAATCCTTAGAGAATTTGCGTTCATAAGATAAGTGCTTCCATCTTGAAAATAATCACGTCTATCTAGTCATTTGAGTTCTCATTCGGGCTAGTAGACGAGCTCCATATTAAGGACTTAGCAAGTCCAAAGACTAGTGGACGAGCGCTTCTGTCACCTTTAGTGGACGAGTACTTCTATTACTCTAGTGGACGTGAGCCTCTATTACTTTAGTGGACGAGAGCTTCTGTTACTTTAGTGGACGAGAGTCTCTGTTACTTTAGTGGACGAGAGTCTTAGTTACTCTGGTGGACGAGAGTCTTAGTTACTCTGGTGGACGAGAGTCTTTTTCAACGTCATTGGACGAGCCATTCTGATACCTTAGTGGACGCGCTATTCTGATACTTTGATGGACGCGCTCCAAGTGCCACGTCATTGGACGGATAATTCTGATACCTCACTGGACGGGCTTTTCTGATACTTTGATGGACGCGCTCCAAGTGATACTTTTAGTGGATGCGGCCTTCTGATACTTTTAGTAGACGCGGCCTTTTGATACTTTTGTGGAAGCAACCTTCTGATACTTTTAGTAGACGCGGCCTTCTGATACTTTAGTGGAGGCGACCTTCTGATACTTTTAGTGGACGCGGGTTTGTTTCTCTTGCGTTTTGGACGTGCGCTTCAATCACTACAGTGCTGGACGAATGATTCTCTTATTTAATCTGCACACTCGATAGATAAATTAGCCACCAATATGAAGGTTAATTAAATCATTAAACAATGTTTAGTTCTCATCAAAACTTAGGGAAATGCACATTAGACATTTTAGAGACTTAACAATCTCCTCCTTTTTGATGATGACAAACATTGAGATGATTTAATGAACCTCAGAAAATATCAACAAAGAAAATAGCATATATAGACATGTTGAAATTTTCTTAAGTGTGAACAGGTCATATCATATTCATTCTTCCATTCTATACAGGTTGAAATTTTCTTAAGTGTGAACAGGTCATATCATATTCATTCTCCCATTCTATTTCTCCTATTCTCCCATTTTCATTTCTCCCATTCTCCCTATTCACTTCTCCCTTTCTCCCCCTTTTGTCAACATCAAAAAGGGTTATCAAGTTTTATTTATGAGATATGTTAAAGGCAAGATAACATGTTAAGAAAATCATAGTAATGCAGCAAGCATATTAGACATATTCCACTTAACTTATTGTATCATTACTCCCCCTGAACTAATGCTTAGTTGAAAGAACATGTATATATGAGTAATGACAGATTTAGCATAGACTCGTTAACATTCATACATGTCATTCAACAATGCAATGCATGTTTAGATTATCTCTAATAAATAAAAACCTTTCTTCTGCGAGGGGTTTAGTGAAAATATCAGCCCATTGATTTTTTGTTTTAACAAACTTAATAACAAAAATGCCTTTCTGAACATAATCCCTAATGAAATGATGTTTGATTTCAATATGCTTAGCCTTAGAATGCTGAATTGGATTTTTAGTTACGCATATAACACTGGAATTATCACACCATATAGATATGTTATGTTCATAAATAGAGTAATCCTCAAGTTGATGTTTTACCCAGAAGAGTTGAGAGCATAAACTAGCAGCAGAGATGTATTCTGCTTCAGCAGTAGACAAGGCAATGGTTGTCTGCCTCTTGCTTGACCATGAGACTAAACTTGCTCCAATGAAGTGACATCCTCCACTGGTGCTTTTTCTTTCTATTCTGTCTCCAGCAAAGTCAGCATCACAATATCCCACTAATCTGTATTCTTTTGATCTTAAATACAATAAACCAAGATTAGTAGTTCCAAGCAAATATCTAAATATTCTTATTACAGCCTTAAGATGAGATTCTCAAGGATCAGATTGGAATCTAGCACACATACAGACACTAAATTGAATGTCAGGTCTGCTTGAAGTTAAGTACAGTAGAGAGCCAATCATACCTCTGTAGACAGTTTGATCTACCTTTTTACCTTCATCATCTTTGCTTAGTTTTGCGTTGGGTTGCATAGGGGTTTTCATGAGCTTTGCATTTTCCATTTTGTATTTCTTGAGTATCTCCTTGGTATATTTTTGTTGATGAATGTAAATTCCATCACTTGTTTGCTTGATTTGTAATCCAAGGAAGAACTTCAATTCTCCCATCATGCTCATCTCAAATTCAGCTTGCATTAGACTTGAAAATTCCTTGCACAGCTTTTCATTAGTTGCTCCAAAAATAATATCATCAACATATATTTGAACTATAATAAAGTTCTCTTTAGAGCATTTTTTGAACAGAGTAGTGTCTACTTGTCCTCTAGTAGAACCATTATGCATGAGAAAAGAACCGAGTCTATCATACCATTCTTTAGGTGCTTGTTTCAAACCATATAATGCCTTTTTAAGTTTGAAAACGTGATCTGGTTTATCAGTATCCTCAAAACCAGGGGGTTGTTTAACATACACTTCTTCTTCAATTATACCATTTAGAAAATCACTTTTTACATCCATTTGAAAAAAGGGTAATTTGGTGTTGTGCAGCATATGACATTAAAATGCGTATGGCTTCTATTCTAGCTACAGGTGCAAAGGTTTCAGTATAATCAATACCTTCTTGTTGGTTATAACCTTGAGCTACTAACCTTGCCTTATTTCTAACAACTTTACCATCTTCATCCACTTTGTTTCTGAAGACCCATCTTGTTCCAATAACTGACTTGTTTTTAGGCTTAGAGACAAGAGTCCAGACATCATTTATGGTGAACTGGTTAAGTTCTTCTTGCATAGCAAGAATCAAGCTTTCATCCTCGAGATATTCTTCAATGCGTTTAGGCTCCAAATCTGAAATAAAGGCCACATTACTTGATTCTCTTAATGTGGATTTGGTTCTTACTCCCTCAGAAGGATTTCCAATAATAAGATCCTTAGGATAATGAGAGTTGAACTTCCAATCCATTTTGAGATCATCATGAAGATCTTGATTTGTCTGCTGACTCGTTTGTTCCACTTGTCTTTTAGCCTCAGGCACAGGTTCTGTTTTGGTTAGATCGGGTTGTTGACTTTCTGGCTTGTTTATATCAAGACCTGCAAGATCATCTTCTAGATCTGATAGTTCTTTATCAGTCTTTAATCCATCATTGAATTTAACATGAACAGATTCTTCTATAATACAAGTTCTTGAATTGTAAACTCTAAAAGCCTTAGACTTTTCAGAATATCCTACGAAAATACCTTTATCTACCTTAGAATCAAACTTTCCAAGATTATCTTTGGTATTCAGAATAAAACATTCACATCCAAAAGCATGAAAGTAAGATATGTTGGGGCTTTTTCCTTTCCACAATTCATAAGGAGTCCTTTTTAGAAAAGGCCTAATAAGTATTCTGTTTTGTACATAGCAAGCAATGTTTACAGCTTCTGCCCAGAAGTACTTAGGGAGATTATTTTCATTGAGCATAGATCTAGCCATCTCTTGCAGAGATCTGTTCTTTCTCTCAACCGCTCCATTTTGCTGTGGAGTTCTAGGTGCAGAGAAATTGTGAGAGATTCCATTCTCCTCACAGAACTGTCTAAACTGCTCATTTTCAAATTCTCCCCCATGATCACTTCTAAGGGTAGAAATACAGAAACCTTGCTCATTTTTTACTCTTTTGCAGAATACTGAGAAAGCCTTAAAAGACTCATCCTTGTGTGTTAGGAAGAGTACCCATGTGTATCTAGAATAGTCATCAACTATGACAAATCCATATTTTCTTCCAGTCAGGCTTGCAATACTAACTGGTCCAAACAGATCCATGTGTAACAACTGAAGAGGTCTAGAGGTTGATATTTGGTTTTTAGATTTGAAACTTGATTTTATCTGTTTACCTCTCTGACATGCATCACACAAGACAACTTTCTTAAAGCTAATATCAGGCAATCCTCTCACGAGATTATTCCTTTTTAATTCAGAAATTAGTTTAATACTAGCATGTCCTAGTTTCTTATGCCATAACCATCTCTCATCCTCTTTAGACATCAGACAGGTTACACTTTGATCTGAGAGATCAGACAATTCAATCTTATATAGATTTTGTTGCCTTTTAGCTAAAAAGAAGGTTTTGCCACTACAGTCTTTAACTATGCATACATCCTTGGTAAAGGAAACATCAAAACCACTATCACATAATTGACTTATGCTAAGTAGGTTGTGTCTTAATCCTTTAACCAAGAGAACATTAGATATAGAGGGAAGAGGGGGTTTACCACCAATAGTACCAATTCTTATAACCTTCCCTTTCTGATTCCCTCCGAAGGCAACGTGTCCACCTTTCTTAAGTTGGAGGTCTAGGAACATAGACCTTTCTCCTGTCATATGTCGCGAGCAGCCACTGTCCAGGTACCAGCAGTGGTGTTTTCTTTGTCTTGTTGAGGACATCTGCAACAAAGATTATTTGATCTTTAGGTACCCATATTTTTATGGGTCCTTTTCTGTTAGTTCTAGGAGTCTGTGAGGACTTCCTTCTCTTCTTATGGATACACTTAGACATAACATGCCCAGTTTTTCCACAGAAGTTACAAATAGGCGTTGATTTGGTTACAGTTGACTTAACAGATACTTTAGAAGCTTTAGTTGATACTTTATGATGTATCTGATGGACATATCCAATACCTTCTTTGTTAAGAGAGTGCTTCTGATTACCAAGTAGGTTAGTCAGATTGTCTCTACCATTAAAAAATTTGGCAAGATCATAAGTGAGCTCTTCCACTCTCTGTTGAAGTTTTTCAACTTCTTCAGATGGTGATGTTTCACTTGAGATCTTAGCTTCATTAGACTTTTCAGTCTTCAGCTCACTGTTTTCTTTAGCCAGCTTCTCGCACTCTTGATATTTCTGTTTATGCTCACTGGTGAGCTTTACATACTCTCTCTTGAGGGATTTGAAGGCTTTAGATAAGCAGATGGATTCCTCTATCAACTCCTCATAGGCATCAAGTAATTCCTCATAGTCAGGATGTACCTCATCGCCGTAGTCCGAGTCGATCTTGGCCATCAAACAGAGATTGGCTTCTTCCTCAGTTTCTTCATCAGAAGATGTTGACTCCAGATCCTCCCAAGTAGCCATCATTCCTTTCTTCTTCTTCTTGGAGAATTTCTTAAAAGGGGCCTTCTTGAGTTGAGGACATTCAGCCTTGAAGTGACCGGGCTTCTTGCACTCATAGCAAACAATTGGACTTTTGTCTGTTGAGGTGGATTCTTTGAAGTTCTTGTCCTTGTTGAACCTTCTGAATGGCCTATCCCTCTTGAACTTCTTTTTCTGTAGGAGAAGCTTTATCTTCCTGGTCAGGAGAGACAATTCTTCATCACTCTCAGAATCCTCGAGTTTTGATAGGTCAGCATCACTGGATGACTCATTTGCCTTCAGAGCCTTGGAACCTTTTGCTGACTTTTGATTAGCTTTCAGAGCAATTAACTTGCCCTTCTTTGGTGCAGCTTCATCTCCAAGTTCTTGCTCATGCACAGTGAGTGTTCCAAGAAGTTGATCCATAGTCAAGTTAGTGAGATCCTTGGCTTGGGAGATAGCAGTGACCAAAGGTCTCCACTGTTTAGGTAGACTTCTCAGAATCTTACCAACCTTCTCAGCATTGGTATATACTTTGCAAAGAGATTTTAAACTATTGATGATAGTTTGAAATCTTCCTATCATCTGAGCAACAGATTCTCCTTCCTCCATGATGAACAGTTCATACTTTCTAACAAGTATGGCAATCTTTGACTCTTTGACCTTTGCCGTTCCTTCATGTGTGACAGCTAAGGTGCCCCATATTTCTTTTGCAGAGTCACAGGCACATACCTTCTCAAACTCCTCCGGACTGAGAGCACAAATGATGTTGTATCTAGCTTTGTGGTTCAGCTCCCATTTTGATTTTTCTGCAGCAGTCCACTGAGTTTTTGGTTTGTCAGTGTTATCATCATTCTTGGGAATGAATGGACCATCTGTGATGACATCCCAAAGATCAGAGTTTGTGGATAGAATAAACCATTTAAATCTATCCTTCCAGTAGTTGTAGTTTTCTCCATTGAAGTATGGAGGTCTGGTTAGGGAAGCTCCTTCAGTCTGATGACTTCCACTTGAACTAGCTCCAGCCGTCATGTCTATTCTTCAGGACCTTTTACCTCTACACTGTTAGATGCTCAACCCAGAGGCTGAGCTTTGATACCAACTGAAATAGACAACTATAAACACGAGAAGGGGGGTTGAATTGTGTTTATCAGAATTTAAGCAAAGCTGAAATCTTTTCGCAAACAGAAAGCTAGATTTGGACGAGTGGAAGAATACAGGATGGATGGATGACTTTTGCAAATACACCACTGATAGACGCAAGAAAAACTAAAGGAATTAAAGAGTTTATGAAAGAGAGATTAACACGGTGATTTATCCTGGTTCACTCTTCAAATCAAAGAGCTACGTCCAGTCCTTGGCAGCACCAAGATTTATCCACTATAACTGATAAGGTTACAGACTCAAGTATTATTTGCACACCTAGCCTCTTGAGGATCAAGACAAGTATTATCTGCACACCTAGCCTCTTCAGGGTCACTTAGGTTTGTTTGAGAGATTGGGTTTGTAAAAAATACAACTTCTCACAAGCAGATCTTTCACTAACACTCAGAGAGTGGTTTAAATGTGAAGTCTAGGAAAGTCTGCGTAATAACTTCAAATGTTTGAAGAATATAGAATGAAAGAATGAAAGAATTAATGAGCAGAGTAATGGTGTTTTAATGTAGTGTGTATTCTCTTTTTTTCATCTTCAATGACTTCTGTATTTATAGTCTTCAAGCATTTAGGATCCGTTAGAGACATTCTCTCAGATGTCGGCTTCAAGCAGAACTTCATTAAATGCAATAGAGTCGTTCTGAGCACCCATTAATGCAATAGAGTCGTTCTGAGCAGCCATTAATGCAATAGGAACGTTGGTTGTACTCTAACATGTAGGATCATGGCTTTATGCATCGAGATACAGCCATGTCAGAGTTGGGCAGAGAGCTTTTTGTACTTTGCTGAGTACACTCTCCTTTTTGTGGAATAAAGCATGTCGGAAGCATTCTTTTAGATTATCCAAGGTTGCTTGAGAGAGTAGTCTTCTGACTTTTCTTGATAATCGTGAAACTGAATAGGAGAGAAGGCTTCAAGTCTCTTTCTGATTCTTGAACTAAGATTCTGATAATCCTTAGAGAATTTGCGTTCATAAGATAAGTGCTTCCATCTTGAAAATAATCACGTCTATCTAGTCATTTGAGTTCTCATTCGGGCTAGTAGACGAGCTCCATATTAAGGACTTAGCAAGTCCAAATACTAGTGGACAAGCGGTTCTATCACCTTTAGTGGACTAGCGCTTCTATTACTCTAGTGGACGAGAGCTTCTGTTACTTTAGTGGACGAGAGTCTCTGTTACTTTAGTGGACGAGAGTCTCTGTTACTCTGGTGGACGAGAGTCTTAGTTACTCTGGTGGACGAGAGTCTTTTGCCACGTTATTGGACGAGCCATTCTGATACCTTAGTGGACGCGCTATTCTGATAATTTGATGGATGTGCTATTTTGATACTTTGATGGACGCGCTATTATGATACTTTGATGGACGCGCTCCAAGTGCCACGTCATTGGACGGATAATTCTGATACCTCACTGGACGGGCTTTTTTGATACTTTGATGGACGCCCTCCAAGTGATTCTTTTAGTGGACGTGACCTTCTGATACTTTTAGTAGACGCGGCCTTCTGATACTTTGGTGGACGCGGCCTTCTGATACTTTTAGTAGACGCGGCCTTCTGATACTTTAGTGGACGCGGCCTTCTAATACTTTTAGTAGAGGCGGCCTTCTGATACTTTAGTGGACGCGGCCTTCTGATACTTTTAGTGGACGCGGGTTTGTTTCTCTTGCGTTTTGGACGTGCGCTTCAATCACTACAGTGCTGGACGAATGATTCTCTTATTTAATCTGCACACTCGATAGATAGGTTATCCACCAATATGAATGTTAATTAAATCATTAACCAATGTTTAGTTCTCATCAAAACTTAGGGAAATGCACATCAGACATTTTAGAGACTTAACAATGGTGAGTCATCCATGTGAACACATTAATGGTGCACATGGCCTCATGATGACAATTTCTATGGAAATTGCATTTTGATCCTTAAACTTTCTTTTAATTTCATTTTTGTCCCTAAACTAGTTTCCATGTTGCACTAAGTGATGTGGATCAATTTTTGTCTCTTCCAAACCGTGTTGGGTTGTGGTTTTTGAGGCCCAATATCATGGTCATGAATTCATTTTGCGTGAAGCAAATTCTACTCTCAAACTTTCCTATGTCTTCAAATGCCTTAAGTGTTTTTATGTTGAAATCAAGTGTGTGGACTTGGACTTCTCAAGCTGAATTTTCACAAGGCCCAAGCCCAAACCCTTGGCTCATAAACTCTTGAAGAGTCAAGAGGACTCTATCTCAATCTCACATTTTCTATCAACTTCTCCTATATTCTCCATTCTTCCATTTCTCTCTAAACTCCATAGCCTTAGTTTGTGAATGAATTTGGTGATTCTTGCACATTTCTTTAATTCCAAGAGGTAATCTATGATCCTCATCATCTTTAAGCTATAGTTTCTTCAATTCATTTCATGATTCAATGCCTTGTTCACCATTTCAATTCCTAAATCTAGAAACTTTGAAATTCTCTATAAAATCATAGAAAAATCATAAAAATATAAAATCAATTTATATGATCTTGTATTCATGTATATATTGTATATCCAAGAGTATTTCTTGAACCAAAATTTTCTCCCTATTAATCCTAAAGAGACCGAACCCTATGCAAAGTGAGTGGAGGAACTTTTTTTAATTTTTAGAAAATGATCTTGTATTTTATCCTTCTAGTATGTAACTATATTGAATCCAAATCCTTGTATCAAACTAAAATCGCTTACTCCATTTATTCCTCATGGACGAACCAAGGTTTTTGGAGGATTGGAAGTTTTTGATTCAATCTTTTGTGATTAGTCACTAATCTATTGTTTTAAGTACTAAGGATCACTAATCCAAAGTCTTAAGCAATTTTAGAATTTTTAGCCACAAAATCACCTTAGGGCCGTGACTTATATGTAGTGTATACGTGATTGTATTTGTTTGATTTTGATTGGTTGAGTTGTGATTTGTTGAAGGATAAATCTTATTGGATTATCCTGAGTTGTGCGGAGGAAACTGGATTTGAATCGGAAAGTCGTTCGTGAAACCAAAGCTTGAATCTTCAAGAGGTAAGAGGGGGATTGCCTGAGGGATTTTTCCGATGGTTGTGTGCTATCTGTTTGTGGTCTGTATGTTTATTTGGGGTTGTTAGTTATGGTATTTTACCTGTGTTTCTCTTATGCTTTTAATTTATTATCTGTTGTTAATTAATTATCTGCAACCATATATTATGGCGTTGGGATGCATGATCTGCCTAGGTTAATTATTATAATGATGTTGTTGGATGTTGTTTGAGAAGCCTGACGATTGTCAGTGCTCAATTAATTAAACGAGGTAAAAGCTTTAAGAAGATAGACGAAGAATATTCAATGTTTAACTGAGAGATATTGGAGTATATTTTGTCTAAATAATTATTTGAAAAAAATAGGAATTTTCTGAAAATATTATTATTTTAATGATTTATCAGTGTAAAAGTAAATTATGAGTCACAGTGAGGGCGTAACCGTGAAATTATTTTTGTACTGCTAATTTTTACGTAAGAAATTCCGTAATATTATAAAAAATTATTTATGAACTTAATTATTGAAAATAATTTAATTATGATTTTATAATAATATTTAAGTGCTAAGTTTTGGCTTAAATGACTTTAAAAATGATAATTGACAGCAATTTGGAAAAGTGTCGACGGCAAGTGTTTTGAAACGGCAGTATGTATTTTAAGAAAGTTTAAACCTCAAGTGACTCTCTTTTCTGAAAACCAAGACTTGGTCATCAATGATTTTATTAAATAAATTCCCATTTAAAACGATTTTCCGAAATCAAGTTTAACTCAACTATGTTAAAAGTGGTGTTGGACTTAGTAACCGAGACGTCGGGGTACAAGGTTCATTGTTGTGTTATGGTCTTGGGGTCCTTTGGACTTTGAGGTCCTGTAGACTTGGTGTCTGCTGTATACATGGTGTATACTGTTTAAACATTTAAGATGTTTTATATTACCACGAACCTATGACTGGTGCATCGGTCTAGGGTTTCGTGACTAAGCACTCGGACTGCGTGTCCTGTGTTGATAATAAAAGATTTTAAGACATTGAAAACTACGTTGGTCGTAAGCTTTTGAGCTTTGGAAAAGGAAAGTTTATACATGAAGAAAACGACGAGAATAAAATGTTTTACATGCATTCATTGGTAGACGTGCCCACGTTTTATGTATGGTGCCTTGGTGAATAAGGTATTTCGTGCAACGAAGTTATGTATGGTGCCTTGGTGAGTGAGGTATTCCGTGCTACGAAGTTATGTATGGTCCCTTGCTAAATAAGGTATTCCGTGCCACGAGGTGCCTAATATACCTGGCTATCGAGCTTGATCAGCTCATTTACACGGTGTTGGGATCTCTGGAGATTAGGTAAAAGTTAGACGACGATTATTGAAGCGTACATGCATGATTTTTCAATGAAGATGATCGAGTATGAAACCCAATGATGACTACTTTTTTATTTAAGAACTGATGTTGTATGAAAATATATATGTTTAAATTCTTTCCTTTGAGTCGGGCATGTAGTTATCGAGTTAAATCCATATATTGGTTTCTCACCCGTACAAATATATCAGGTTCTTCTAGTAATTGCCATTGTATCTTGGGGTACTAGTACAGATGAAGCGGATGAGTTCTCTAAGTCACTTGCGGGCTTAGATTTTAGATGCTTAAAGAAATATCTGTTCGTGGGAAAGACCACTGGGGTCTCTCCAATAATGTCTTGTAGAGCGACCAACTTAGGAGTCTTGTTTTGGATTTTATGTTGAAAAGGTCGGTAATTGTGATGCTGTAATATTATCCTTGTTTTAAGTTTCTCTTTTTGGAAATTGAGACCTTTTGAAAATAAAAATGGCATGCTGTGGTGACTTCCTTAAGAATATGACTTTACTATTTATTGTATGTATTAAGGTATTCTAGAGTTATCCACGGAAGAAAATTTTTACACCTGAGTTTTCTGCCCTATAATAAATTAATTTTCTGAAAGCAACCAGCGAATTGAAGTTTTATTTTCCGAAATGAGTTAACGGGTAACCATGTGATGACCCAAGTTAGGGTGTCACATTAGTGGTATCAGAGATGGTCGAGTCTTTCGGGAATGTTAGGGAATAGGTCTGTTGTGTTAATGTTGTGTTCTCTGATTAAGATTTGTTTGAATTACTTCTTAGAAGTAATGTGTGTTAATAAGTAAGTAAGTGATTTATTTTCTGGTGGTGGCCTAACGGATTTAGTCAAGTGGAACACATATCAAAGGAATGCAATGCACCAAAATGTGTATCTGCTGTCAACAACACCAGGACAAACAAATGGACGACAAAGGGGATAATTTATACTTTGAGCGGCACTGAAACTTCGAACTCCGATGAATTCCTACAGGGTGATTGTGACATAGATGGTAATCTCCTAACTGTACTTTATGATTCGGGTGCGACACATTCATTTATTTCAATGGAATGTCTGAAACTGTTGAAATTGCTTGTTTCTTCATTATCGTATGTTCTGATTGTTTCAACCCCTCTTTGCTAAGCCGATTCTTCATCAATTGTATTTGCTTGAACTGTCCTGTTGCTGTTCAGGATAGATACTTTATTGATAAAAGAAGTTTCTCGATGAGACTTAATCTAGTCACTTTTACTTTTAGTGGAAGTGATCCAGTCTGAATTCTAGTTGGATTGTTGTTCTTTTAAATCGTTGTTAATAAAATTCTTGTGAAAGAAGTAGCTTTATTAGATTCAAGTTTGTAAATGTGTATCGATCATGCATTTTTACATCCATGAACCTATTAGAGAATCTGTCATGCACAAGATATTCTTATATTATTTTCAGATCGATAAAATTCTTCCATATATACTTTCTTGTGAAAGTAAGGCTTCGGGATCTTTCAGTCCTGTCTAGCTTTGTGTCACGAAATTTTGAGGACGAATTTTTTTAAGAGGGATAGTCTGTAACACCCCGACTTTTCGTTGTTTTCTAATATCGGAAATTTATATAAATACATATATATTTTTATCCGAGACTTAGGAATTTTTTTTAATTAAACCGAAACCTTATTTACACTCTACTTTACCGTAGAGAGTTATGATAAAAATTTAGGTTGAAAAGTCAGGTGAAACCCGGTTTGTGGATTTCACTAACAGTATATTTGTACCGCTCAGAAAACCTAATTTTGACTCGTGAACGAAAAACTTAAGGTTTTTATTTAATTTCCTACGATTTTGGTTATTTTGAAATATTTCACTAAAAAGTGAAATATTATATTTTATCCGGACGTCATATTGAATCGGGGAAGCAACGAAGCAGATTACGAGATTTTCGGGAGCCGCTAATGGATAATACCAATGAGTCATATATGGTGAGTTACCCATGTGAACACATTAATGGTGCACATGGCCTCATGATGACAATTTCTATGGAAATTACATTTTGATCCTTAAACTTTCTTTTAATTTCATTTTAGTCCCTAAACTAGTTTCCATGATGCACTAAGTGAAGTGGATCAATTTTTGGCTCTTCCAAACCATCTTGGATTATGGTTTTTGAGGCCCAATATCATGGTCATGAATTCATTTTCCATGAAGCAAATTCCACTCTCAAACTTTCCTATGTCTTCAAAATGCCTTAAGTGTTTTTATGTTGAAATCAAGTGTGTGGACTTGGACTTCTCAAGCTTAATTTTCGTAAGTCCCAAGCCTAAACCCTTGGCTCATAAACTCTTGAAGAGGCAAGAGGACTCTAGCTCGTTCTCACACTTTCTATCAACTTCTCCATTCTTCAATTTCTCTCTAAACTCCATAGCCTTAGTTTGTGAAGGAACTTGGTGATTCTTGCATATTTCTTCAATTCCAAAAGGTAATCTATGATCCTCATCATCTTTAAGCTATAGTTTCTTCAATTCATTTCATGATTCAATGCCTTGTTCATCATTTCAATTCCTAGATCTAAAAACTTTGTAATTCTCTAGAAAATCATAGAAAAATCCTAAAAATATGAAATCAATTTCTATGATCTTGTATTCATGTCTATATTGTCTATCCAAGAGTATGACTTGAACCAAAATTTTCTCCCTATTAATCCTAAAGAGGCCGAACCCTATGCAAAGTGGGTGGAGGAAATTTTGTTTAATTTTTAGAAAATGATCTTGTATTTCATCCTTCTAGCATGTAAAACTGTTGAATCAAAATCCTTGTATCAAACTAAAATCTCTTACTACATTTATTCCTCATGGCCGAACCAAGGTTTTTGGAGGATTGGAAGTTTTTGATTCAATCTTTTGTGATTAGTCACTAATCTATTGTTTTAAGTACTAAGGATCACTAATCCAAAGTCTTAAGCAATTTTAGAATTCTTAGCCACAAAATAACCTTAGGACCGTGACCTATATGTAGTGTATACGTGATTGTATTTGTTTGATTTTGATTGGTTGAGTTGTGATTTGTTGAAGTTTAAATCTTAGTGGATTATCCTGAGTTGTGCGGAGGAAACCGGATTCGAATCGGAAAACCGTTCGTGAAACCAAAGCTTGAATCTTCAAGAGGTAAGGGGGGATTGCTTGAGGGATTTTGCCGATGGCTATGTGCTATCTGTTTGTGGTCTGTATGTTTATTTGAGGTTGTTAGTTATGGTATTTTGTCTCTGTTTCTCTTATGCTTTTAGTTGATTATCTGTTGTTAATTAATTATCTGCAGTCATATATTATAGCGTTGGGGTGCATGATCTACCTGCGTCAATTATTATAATGATGTTGTTGAATGTTGTTTGAGAAGGCTGACGGTGGTCAGTGCTCAATTAATTAAACGAGGTAAAAGCTTTAAGGAAATATACGAAGAATATTCAATGTTTAACTGAGAGATATTGAGTATATTTTGTCTAAATAATTATTTGAAAAAAAATAGGAATTTTTTGAAAATATTATTATTTTAATGATTTATCAGTGTAAAAGTAAACTTTGAGTCACAGTGAGGGCGTAACCGTGAAATTATTTTTGTACTGCTAATTTTTACGTAAGAAATTCTATAATATTATAAAAAGTTATTTTATGAACTTAATTGTTGAAAATAATTTAATTATGATTTTAGAAAAAAATTTAAGTGGAAAAAGCTAAGTTTTGGCTTAAATGGCTTTAAAAATGATAATTGACAACAATTTGGAAAAGTATCGACGACAAGTGTTTTGAAACGGCAGTACGTATTTTAAGCAAGTTTAAAACTCAAATGACTCTCTTTTCTGAAAACCAAGATTTGGTAACCAACGATTTTATTAAAGAATTTCCCATTTAAAACGATCTTCAGAAATCAAGTTTAACTTAACTGTGTTAAAAATGGTGTTGGACTTAGTAACCGAGATGTCGGGGTACTAAGGTTCGTTGTTGTGTTATGGTCTTGGGGTCCTTTGGACTTTGAGGTCCTATAGACTCGAAGTCTACTGTATACGTGATGTATACTGTTTAAATATTTAATATGTTTTCTATTACCACGAACCTATGACTGGTGCATCGGTCTAGGATTTCGTGACTAAGCACTCGAACTGCGTGTCCTATGTTGATAATAAAAGATTTTAAGACATTGAAAACTATGTTGGTCGTAAGATTTTGAGATTTGGCAAAGGGAAGATTATACACGAAGAAAACGACGAGAATAAAATGTTTTACATGCATTCATTGGCAGACGTGCCCACGTTTTATGTATGGTGCCTTGGTGAATAAGGTATTCCATGCTACGAAGTTAAGTTATGTATGGTGCCTTGGTGAATAAGGTATTCCGTGCTACGAAGTTATGTATGGTGCCTTGATAAATAAGGTATTCCGTGCCACGAGGTGCCTAATATACCTGGCTATCGAGCTTGATCAGCTCATTTACACGGTGTTGGGATCTCCGGAGATTAGGTAAAAGTTAGACGACGATTTTGAAGCGAAATGCATGATTTTTCAATGACGATGATCGGGTATGAAACCCAATGATGACTACTTGTTTATTTAAGAACTGATGTTGTATGAAAATATATATGTTTATATGCTTTCCTTTGAGTCGCGCATGTAGTTTTCGAGTTAAATCCATATATTGGTTTCTCACCCTTACAAATATATCAGGTTCTTATGGTAATTGCCATTATATCTTGGGGTACTAGTATAGATGAAGCGGAGGAGTTCTCTAAGTCACTTCCGGACTTAGATTTTAGATGCTTAAAGAAATATTTGTTCGTGGGAAAGACCACGGGGGTCTTTCCAATAATGTCTTGTAGAGCGATCAGCTTAGGAGTCTTGTTTTGGGTTTTATGTTGAAAAGGTTGTTAGTTGTGATGCTGTAATATTATCCTTGTTTTAAGTTTCTCTTTTTGGAATTTGAGTGTATGACTTTACTATTTATTGTATGTATTAAGGTGTTCTAGAGTTATTCAAGGAAGAAAATTTTTACACCCGAGTTTTCTGCCCTATAATAAATTATTTTTCCGAAAGCAACCAGCGAATTGAAGTTTTATTTTTCGAAATGAGTTAACGGGTAACCATGTGATGACCCAAGTTAGGGTGTCACAGTTCCTACTCAAGGAATAGGAGTAACAGGGTCTATGGTTTCGACAGGAGCGTCCTACGCTCCAAGCCTTGGATTCAGCATTAAGGCAAACTCCGTGACATATTGTAGGTCTGACACAAGCCTCACTGGCAAATGTTTGACACCAAATGGATCTTAGCAATATTGACAAGAAACACCATCTGACCCAACAAATAGGGAGAGTAATTACCCCAGTAATGAACAATACCAGCAATGCGTGTACCGCATTGGCGGTGGAAATTGGAAGGTTAAACCAAGCTTTGGGTGTCATAGCCCCAGAGGACAACCGAAATCCTAATAGGGGTCAAAGGGGTGACAATCCACCCCAGAATGAACCACAAAATGTCCAATAGGAAATGATAGACCTGGATGAGGAGGAACCTCCCCAACGACCTCGACGTCAGGCTCCATTGAGACATGGCAATGTCCATATTCTCCAACCAGGAGAAGACGAATATGTGGTTGCAAACCAAAGTCCATTAGGGGCAATAAGACAAAATGTCTTGAATCAAAATGTGAACTAAGTAGTGGAACAAGCATTGAGTCGATTTGGCTTCAATATTGGCTATGCCAATCAGCTATACTTCGCTTCAGTGTTCCCAGATTGGGTACAACAGGCAGAGATGCCTAGGGGGTGAAAATAACAAAGTTGTCAAAATTCTCAGGAGAAAGTGACGAATCGACAATGGAACACATTGCTCGATACACTATCGAAATAGGAGACTTGGATCTGGAAGAAGACCTCAAAATGAGGTTCTTCCCAAGTTCTTTGACGAAAAATGCTTTCTCTTGGTTTTCAACCTTGAGACCTAACTTGATACACTCTTAGAATCAGTTAGGGAGAAGCTCCCATGACCAATTCTTCAGGGGTGATCTAAAGGTTGGATTGACAGACTTGATTGGCATAAGGCGAATGAATAATGAGTCTGTCGACGATTACCTTGCTCGATTTCGTCAGATGAGGAGTCGTTGCTTCTCCCCTATCCCTGAGGCAGAGATAGTCAAGATTGCTGCCGGAGGTTTAGACTATTACACTAGGAAGAAATTGGTCAACCAACATCTAATTGATCTTACCTAATTGGGCGATAAAGTTCGACAAATCGAACAACTGAAGATTGAAAAGGTCTTTAAACAAAAGAAATATTCTCGAAAGAGATAAGATTAATTTTATCGGATGTAGTGATTCCGACGAAGAGGATACTAACTTAGAAGAATATTAGGTAGACTATGTCAAATTGAAAAATGGTCCACCTTATGTATGCCAAGCCTTGAGGCCTGCTACGGCCAAAGAATGGATACCCTTTGTCAATAAGAAAGTATATACGTTCGACGTGACCAAAGCTGATCAAATATTTGACATATTGCTAAAGGATAAGCAGTTAAAGTTGTCAGCTGATCATAGGCTGTTAAAAGCCCATGAAATAAAGGATCGGAAGTATTGTAAATTTCATAATACTTTTGGTCATATAACTAACGAATGTATGCATTTCAGGGATATCATCCAGAAAGGCTTAGCACAAGGAAGATTGAAATTTTTAGACAAGAAACCAGAAATGAAGATAAACACAGAACCATTTGGTATTGAAGTCAGCAAGGTTGACCGCTAAGTCCCTTTGGGAATATGCATGGTTAATATAAGGGCGGACAAAACATTCAAATGGATCTGTCAGATCCATTCGACATCTATCCAAAGCCTGGAGAACAGCTCATCGACTTCATGACACGAAAAAGATCTGGTGGAAGGTTTAAGGTCTGCCCAAGATGTGAAGAATTTTATGACAATGCTGCTGCTGATAAAGCTAAGGGGTATAAAACGCCATCATATCACCCTCAAGACAGAACTGAGTCTCGTGGTGGTAGTAGCCAAGGCAAGTTTATGCACCCGAGGAGCCATATAGGATCTAACAGCCTGCATGGGGGCGCTGGACAGGTTTTCAATAGGCAGAGAGATGTTCGTCAGCAATACATACATCAGGCAAGGCCTAGGCATCATAACACTGGAGGTTGGCTGAATGAGCCGGTCAAGGAATCAGTGGGAAGTAACAAGTTTGTGAGCGGAAGATTCAATTCCGTCAAGACCAGGAAACCCCCATCCAATGTAGTAGTGGATAGATGGGTATGGAATTCCGCAATGGCCCTTTATCCAGAACTGCGAAAGCAAAAATGGGCCAAAAGGAACAAGTTTAACAATCAGAATCCTCCTTTTTGGAATGATAATTACCGAATGTAAAAATGGGCCAAAAGAAACAAATTTAACACCCTGATGACAGGACCTGGTTTGTCAGGACCGTCGAGTCAATCACCCATATCGAAGAGCCAGAAGAGGAGGTTGCAGAGGCTCTGGCAGGCTCAAAAGAAGAAGCTTGCTAAGCAAGTGGGCATCATAATAAAAGAATTGCCCTCAGAAGATACTGGCTGCTTAGTAGCTGTTACTGAGAACATGGCTGACAAGAATGGGGATTTCAAGATGAAAAGTGTGTTAGAGGCCTAGCCAATGGATGTTGGCAAAAGGACGCATGTCACCCAGATCAGGCAGAACAGGCCAATGTCACAAGTTTATATGGAGAAAAAGAAGGCCTTAGAAATGGCTTCACCACCTACAAAATCCACAGGCAAATGGCCTGTCGGTTTGGTAGATTTGGAAAAGGTGACATGACTTGAGAAAGAATTCAAGGCAAGAATGGAAGAACAACGGACCGTGACATTCAAGCCAGGATACGATCTTACCAAAGGAGACTTGTCTTTCGATGCCATCATTGAATCATTGAATGATCCGAATGACGAAATAAACATCAATAAAGACATGGATATAGATGGTCAAGATGAAGATTTAGCTGATATCATCAAAGCACTGGATAACTCGGGTGCAGGGATAGCCAGACCTTTGTCAGATAGGTCAGGCTCTGACGATGAGAGTGATCTGAGAAGGAATTACGGAGTTAGAGTACCATTTTGGGACGAAGATGCGGAAACTAAGGACCATGATGATTCGACAACAATGAATATGCAAGTTGCACTAATATAAGTCATTCCAGTAGAATTTGAGGGTTATCTCGAAGTTGACTTTTCCGACGGCGAAACAATGCCAGAGAACCAGATGATTTTTGGATGTATGTCCAAGAGAACCTGGTTATTGTTTTTGACGATGTGACCTAGTTGGAGAAGCCTACAGATGAGTACGGAAACCACTTAAGGCCAATGCACGTGAAAGCAATAATAGATGGAAGGCCCACTTATAAGGTTCTGATCGACGGAGGAGCTGATGTTAACCTGATGCCTAGAGAAATGTTCAAAAAGCTCGGGAAGGATCAGTCAGATCTTATACCAACTGATATGGTTGTCACTGATTTCAGTGGCAACAAGACATCTCCATCGGATGGCGTTGAAACATCTTGATAATTATGTATATGTGTTCATATAAAAACTAGTTTTATTAATCAGTTAAATATTTATTTTTATGTGTTTTGGATTTTTTGATTTTATTGGCTTATTAAACTATTTTTATTTGTTGCGTTAACACTGCGTTATTACAGTGTATGTACTTTTACAAGACAATAATATTACACTATTGTCACTATAATTACTTATTTAAAAAAATATTATGATTGAAAGAAATTTATTTTCATATTTTACTCTATTTAATTTTAGATTTAAAAATAAATTGGTTTAGAATTAATCGAAGATCAATTTTGGATCATTGATTTCGTTGGTTAACCAATTCAACCATCAATCTCTACTCTAATTCAAATTTTGAAATTTTAGTTTTTCCCTCTTTATTTTTAGATCCAAGCACCAAAAGTATATCCTTTTTCTATACTCAATTTTAATCATTCACTCATACCAAAAGTAATAAAATTTGTTTCTTTCCTTCTCCGGTGCCTCGGTTGACCACGTCCCCCTCTCCCTTCTTTTCTTTTTCTTTCCTTCTTTCTTTTCTCTTTTCTTTCTTCTCTTTATTCTTTGATTTTCTTTTTACGTTAACTCCTCCTTCCCTTTCTCTCTTTTCTTTCTCCTCCTTCTATCTAGATTCCGGCCACCATTCGGCCAAGGTTGGTGAAAAGAAGACTAGATCCGAACTCCCCTCGCCATCCTCTTTCTTCTCCACTATTTTGTTTTTCATTCGGTCACTGTTGCTCCGCCACCACCGCCACTGTTTGGGTGTTTTCTGGTCACCGTCTGGCCACCTTCCACCAAACAAACACCATAACTTTGATCATCTCATCTTCCTCTACAAAACCCCTCGAGAAATTTCGAGATTAGAGAACATTGATTTTTGAACATCGTAGACGTTTGACGTCGCTGCCGCCATGCCGAAGCTCCTCCGGAGCTGCTGCCACCAACACCATTCTCTTCCTCTTTCAGTGGTGAGTTGATTCCACCCTTTCATCACCCTTCAGTGTGCATATCCTTCAAACTGCTTGAACCCAAAGTTCCTGATTTATGTTCTAAATTCAATTTTAAATGTTTTATTTTAAAACTGAAAATTAGTAATTTAAATTAATTACTTGGTGATAATTGTACTGATTTTGGTCCTGCTTGTTTTCAGTTGTGTTTATGGACAATTTCCATCCATGTGACCATGACTGTCATGTTTGGAGGAGCGGAAATTGTGTTTTCGGGAGCTGACAGGAGTTGCCTGCACGTTACTGTGAAGCGCCAGAGGAACCTAGAGTGTCAATGTCAGGTGGGGGAAGATAATACATTAGGTGTAGTTTGGGTTCTAATGCTGGTTTTAGTATATCTGTCTAGGAAATTGCATGGGGATTATTGTTATATATATTGCCTGATTATAATTGTGTTGATTATCTATTTGGATTATGTGAATTATGTAATTAGGACTTTGTCTGATGTTATGTGAGGAATTCTTATGAGTTCCTGAACTGATTATATGAATGATTATCGTGTGGATTGTTCATAAAAACTATCCGTTTTATTTAGTTGGTGATTATCCCCTAGATTTAGCATTGTTGGGATTGAATTGATTGGGTTAGTGAGTTCTTCTATCTCAAGGTTGATGTTCGTGGCTTATTCTTGAATTGGAAATAAGCTTAAGGGAGAGAAAGCTAAGGAGTGTGAGGTGGGTATATTTTAATGATCATGTATTTTGTTGCAAAACTGTTTAGCATGACATCTTGATATTCATGTGGAGTTAGGTTGTCTGCGGATACATTAAAGTGGAATCCTAGAATTAGGAATTGTGTAAAAGAACATTATGACAACAATAGACTCCTTGGAGCAAAGTTAGGTCTAGTTCTAGGCATGCTGATGGGTCTTAATGCACACAACAGTGATCAAATGGATATAACAGTATAATATGGATAATGAACTGCAATTGTATTGCTATGAGATCCACAATTACAGGAAGATAAGAACAGAAACGAAGGAAAAATAACAAACTGGTAACAGCTACCAATTCCCAAGCACACAGTGCTCCCAAGTCACCCCAAGGTGACCCCACCAAATCCTAACTAAATTCCTTTCTGATTATTCCCTTCCAGCAATACTATATATAGCCACTCTCATGCTATTCATGCGTTCACAGCCACGTCATTATTTTTTATCCCTTTTGTCTTCTTCCTAGTATAAACTCTCCACACCCTTGGCCTAGGCCCCACTTCACTAATCACATTTCTATCAACTCCCACCTCCTTAGACAATGCCTTGTCCTCAAGGCAAAATTCTGGAAACTGGCCACGCAGAAATTCATTATCCTCCCATGTCACATCCTCTAAAGCTTTATTTTTCCATTGTATCAAGGTCTGTTGAACCTCATTACCCCCCTGTATTATGACTCTTGAACCCAGCACCTTGTCTGGGTACACATCAGTTTCCTCAGTCACTTCCAAATCTTTAGGTAACTCCCCGCACTTTGATAGTTCCCAATAGCTCGCTTGAGTAATGACACATGAAAAACCGGATGAATTCTAGAATCTGATGGAAGTTGCAACCTATAAGCTACTTCACCAATCTTCTCCGCCACCTGGAAAGGTCCATAGAATCTTGCAGCGAGTTTCTGATGAATTCTTTTGACCACTGATTGTTGTCTATGGGGTCTAAGTTTCAAAAACACCCATTCCCCAACTTCAAAACATAAGTCTCTCCTCTTCTTGTTAGCATACCTGGTCATTTGTTCCTGAGCTTTGAGCAAGTGAAGTTTGAGTTGATTCAAAGCCTCATCTCTTTCACTTAACTCCAATGCCACAACAGCCACCTTAGTCTCATTAGACAAAAATCTCAACAATGCAGGAGGTTGTCTCCCATATACCACCTCGAACGGAGTCTTCCCAATAGACACATGAAAGGTAGTGTTGTACCAAAACTCAGCCCAAGGGACCCACAATGACCAAGTCTTTGGATGATCAGAAGCAAAGCACCGCAGATAACTTTCCAGACACCTGTTAACCACCTCCGTTTGACCATCTGTTTCCGGATGATATGCTGAACTCATTTTCAGCTTAGTACCCTGCAACTTGAACAGCTCCATCCAGAAATGACTCACAAATAAAGGATCTCTATCACTGATTATAGAACTTGGAATTCCATGAAGTCGCACCACTTCTTTAACAAAGAGCTCAGCAATTGACTTAGCAGTATATGGATGTTTGAGTAAAACAAAATGACTATACTTAGATAGTCTATCCACAACCACTAACACAGCCTCATAACCCTTAGACTTAGGCAACCCAGTGATAAAGTCTAAGGACAAGTCCTCCCACACACCATTAGGAATAGGTAGAGGCTGTAACAAACCACCAGGCGTAGTAGCACTATATTTTTGCCTCTGACAAACATCACAAGATCTAACATAATCCCTTACACTCCTCTGCATTCCCACCCAATATAAGGAATCTGCCAGTCTTCGGTATGTTCTTAAAAAACCTGAGTGCCCTCCAGCAGGAGTGCTATGAAATTCTTCCAATAGCCAAGGAATAGAGGGTGATTCGGGGGAAATCACCAGCCTGCCATGATAAAGTAAAACTCCTTGTTTCACCTGAAATCCAGGTCTAACATCAGGAGACTCCTGCACTTCTTTCATTAACCTTTGAATGTACGGGTCAGCAGTTATTTCATCCAAAAGTTTCTGTCTATCAGCCCACAAGGGAAAAGAAATAATAGAATTCATTTCAACCTCACCATGACATCTGGACAGAGCATCCGCAGCTCTATTCTCTAAGCCAGGCTTGTACTTAACTTCAAATTGATATCCTAGCAGTTTGGCCAACCAACACTGCTGATCTGGAGATGAAACTCTCTGTTGTAAAAAATGCTTCAAGCTGTTATGATCCGTGTGCACAATAAATTTTCTGCCCAATAAATAATGTCTCCAGTGCTGAATACAAAGCACAAGGGCCATCAATTCCTTCTCATAAACAGATTTTGCCAGATTCCCATCAGATAAAGCTTTACTGAAGAAAGCAATAGGTCGCCTCTGCTGCATTAGAACAGCCCCTATACCTCTGCCAGCCGCATCACACTCAACTTCAAAAGGTAAATCAAAATTTGGAAGAATTAGCACAGGAGGAGAAGTCATGATCCTCTTCATCTCCTCAAAAGCCTTGACAGCTTCTATTCCCCAAGAAAAATTGTCTTTCTTAGTCAAATCTGTGAGAGGTTTTGCTATTTTACCATAATCCTGGATAAACTTTCTATAATACCCTGTGAGACCCAGAAAACCACGTACCCCCTTCACATTCTTTGGGGTAGGCCATGCAAGAATACACTTCACCTTTTCAGGGTCCACTGCCACACCTTCTCCAGAAATGATATGGCCAAGATAATCAATTTGAGCACAACCAAACCTACACTTTGCTTGATTTGCCACAAAGCAATGCTCAACTAAAACAGAACAAAACCATCTTCAAATGCATTTGGTGTTCCTTGATATCTCTACTGTAAATCAAAATATCATCAAAAAACACCAAGACAAACTTTCTCAAGTATGGCCGAAAAATGTCATTCATGGTGGCTTGAAAGGTAGCTGGGGCATTCATTAGTCCAAAAGGCATTACTAAATATTCATAGTGGCCGTTATGTGTTCTAAACGCCGTTTTAGGGATGTCATCCTCATGCACTCTAATTTGATGATATCCAGATTTTAGATCAATTTTAGAGAACATAGTAGCTCCATATAATTCATCTAACAACTCATCAACTATAGGGATTGGGTACTTATCTGGTATTGTAGCTTTATTTAAGGCCCTGTAGTCTACACACATTCTCCAGCTCTTGTCTTTCTTCTTGACTAATATCACAGGACTTGAAAATGAGCTCATACTCGGCCGAATGACACCAGCTTTCAACAGTTCTGACACTTGCTTCTCAATTTCTTCTTTTTGGTGATGAGGGTACTGTAGGGTCCGACATTAATGGCACCATGATCGGGATAAAGCTTAATTCGATGCACCGACTCCTCTCGGAGGTAGCTGAATGTTGTTTCTAAACACTTCCCGGAATTCTTCTAATATAGGATTCAAGCCTTTGGGAACCACCGACTTGGTAACTTCCATTGATTGTAAATGAACCCACCACCAGCCCGATTCAAGATCTTCATGAGTGTCCTCAAGATAAGAGTTCAAGTAACATTGTCTGACCACCTTACTGCCTTGGCCTTGCAATTTCACCAACTGATTTTCATAAGAAAATTGCATAGTCATGGCCTTCCAATCCATAATCACCTTCCCAAGAGTGCTCAACCAGGCAACTCCTAACACCATATCCATTCCCCCTAGCTCCAACACCAACGCATCCACACTCACTTCAATCCCTCCCATCTTCATATTGACCCCTTTACACACTCCATTTGTTATCACCTTATGACCATCACCTAGCTTGATACTCTTGGCTGCTGTAGGCGTGATGACAAGACCCAAAGCAGTAGTAATTTTGGGAGAAATGAAATTGTGGCTCGCACCACTATCAATCAACACCAACAAATCTACATTCTGTATCTGCCCTTCAACCTTCATGGTGTGAGACTCACCCATGCTTCCCAATACCCCCATCAGTTTACATTCCACCTCCACTTCTTCTTCACTTTCCACCGTCACGTCCTCCATACTCACAATTTCCCCTTCCTCTGTCATGGTTTCACCTTCTCCTAGGATTAGAACCCTAAGAGCTCGTTCTGGACATTTATGCAACGTAGGGTGGTATTTTCCCCCACATTTGAAACAAAGACCCTTCGCTCTCCTCTCTTCGAATTCATCATTGTGGATACTTCGTATCCCCTTCCACCTCTCCGTCGCGCTGGAACGCAGCCCTCCATCGTTTTTGCGAGCTGAGGAAACCAAAGACGAAGTTGAATTTGTGTTGGATCCAATCGAACCCGTTTTCTGACTCGGGTTTGACCCACTCGACTGAAACGAACGAGTTGCATCCTTGGGTTGAGACCCACCTTTCCTCATTAGTAACCCGGCCCAATCCTTCTGGCCCACACGCTCGTACCCCCCTTTTTTCACATCACGATGCTCCCCATCGCCGCTTCTTCCTCCTTCAATTCTTCTTCAACATCTTTCGCAATTCTCATCATCTCCATCCTATTTTGAGGATTCAGAGTACGCACCCTCCTCCGAATTTGAGGTTTCAACCCACTCATAAAATATCCCAGGTATTGTTCTTCAGGAAGCCTTCCAACTTGTGATGACAACAGCTCAAAAGCTTCGACGAATTCCTCCACACTTCCCTTCTGCCTCAACGTCGAAAGTTCCTCGAACGGATTCTCCAGACGACGTCCTCCATAACGAGCAATTAACGCTCGCTTCAGCTTCTCCCATGACAACTCATCTTCTGTCTCCATCAGCAAATTGAACCAGTGAATGGTTGAACCTTCCATGCTCAGGCGAGCCAACTTCACACGCATATCATCCGATGTATTCTGAACATCGAAATAAATTTCGGCCCGTGTAATCCAAGCCACAGGATCATCACCATCAAACAGAGGCAATTTCACCTTCTTCCCGGCGAGGCGAGATTCACTCTGTGCAGAGTCACCAACAGAGGCTTCCCCCTCTAGAGTCCCTCCTTTCTTTCCGATCTGTTTGCTTAATTCTGCTAGAACCACGCTTTGTTGCTGCATCTGTAGAGCGAGCTCTTGCAGCGTTGTTGTCACATTCCCCATCTGTGTCTCCAAAGCGCTAACTCGGTCACCCATCTTAGGCTGCCTTGGCATCTACAATCTTCTTCGTTGTGTGAGTTTGATCCGGCAGGTCGGACCAATTGATGGGTCTTAATGCACAAAACAGTGATCAAATGGATATAACAGTATAATATGGATAATGAACTGCAATTGTATTGCTATGAGATCCACAATTACAGGAAGATAAGAACAGAAACGAAGGAAAAATAACAAACTGGTAACAGCTACCAATTCCCAAGCACACAGTGCTCCCAAGTCACCCCAAGGTGACCCCACCAAATCCTAACTAAATTCCTTTCTGATTATTCCCTTCCAGCAATACTATATATAGCCACTCTCATGCTATTCATGCGTTCACAGCCACGTCATTATTTTTTATCCCTTTTGTCTTCTTCCTAGTATAAACTCTCCACACCCTTGGCCTAGGCCCCACTTCACTAATCACATTTCTATCACATGCATTCAAGTCTCGACCTTTTTCTGAAACTATATACGTATTATATATATTTTATAAATGTATCCCTTGATATATGTATATATATATATATATGTATATATATATACCCCCTTGAATGATTGTTTGTTTACCTGCATGCCCATATCTACATTGCTAGCCTATTGTAGAATCTTACCTCCTCTGTTTGTTTTCCTTTTCTCTTTCGTTCCTTATTGGCAACGATTAGTTTCATCCGAGGAGCAATAAAGAGATGAGGAAGAGCCAATACTAAGAAGGAGATGGAAGATAATCAAGATGCCAGAGTGTAGATATTACGTGTAATTTGTTGATGTATGTTTAGAGTTGTTAATTGTTTAAAGTACTTTTAAAATATTTTTTTTATTTCTGGTAATCACAAGAAAATTTATAAGTTTAGTTAGATTTTGAAAACTCAAGGTATGTAATTATTTCGCATATTTATGAAAATTTTATTTGGGACTATTGTATTTGACTATTTTAAGTTTCTTGTGTATGAATGGAATTTTGTTCCTTTTTCCTCTCCTGGCAGTTAGTGTAAGACCAGTGAGCAACTTTTTATTTGAGGAACATTTAAACTTATCAACCTCTTATCAGGTTTTATTTTGACGTCGTTCAAAAGCTCCATTTTTAAAGATGTTATTTCGAAAATAATTCTGAAAATTGTCATTTTATAAAGTTAATTAGCTTTAAATAAAACATGGTGTTACATTTAATGGTATCAGAGCAGTTGAGCCTAATCGGATCTGAGGTTATGACCCGACTGTGTTTTTCGTTATGTGACCTCTGTGTTTATGTGAATTGTTTGCTTAGATTGTGTGAAACTGCTTGATAGCATGGAGATTACGTAGCTATAAGTTCATGAGATTTATCTCGTGACATGAGTTTCACTAATTGCTCTTATAGTAATTAATGACTCTATGGAATCTCGAGAGCATGGTAATAATCTCAATCAAGGAACAACACAGAAACTGCAATCTCAAGCAATAGGAAAATGTGCACAGGGAAAGGATTGTCACATCGAGGTATCATAATGATCAAGATATGAGAAGTCGACGAAGTTGTCCACGATCGTGCAAAACTCAGAGGACAAAACATAAGACAACAACACATCAAACTAAGCGTGTCTGGAAGGAATTATGTTCTTCGAGGCAAGTTAATATGAATCTTCAACCCTTGGTGTGTGTCTCATGACTAAGAGACTTTTAACTGTACTATCCAATTATTTTATTGATCATATTTTCACTTCATGTATTGTGTGAGATTATTAAATTTCCCTATTTCTGAATCTCATACATGTTGATTCTTTTATATCATCAAGATTTCTATTCTTCTGCTTTTGTTCATTTGAAGCTATCCTTCAAGTATTTGTAATTTGATAATCGTTTCCTCAATTATTATGGTTGTGTTAGACAATCACAATGTCCAATTTTGTGATTGCACGTTGAATTGATTATTCCGATCTTTTGATTCGAAATCTATCATGATTCATCAGTTGGTTATCCTAATCTATTGTTTTAACTTACTCAAATGGATTCCTTGTACGTGAGAATTTGTACTCATGCTTCTAAATACACATGGTTGTATTAGACACTTGAGTTGATCGATTTGATAATATCCATTAATTTGTACATTCTCACCTCTCCTTGAAAATCTGTTATGACTATTTTCTTGGGTCATAACTGTTGGGGTTTTCATGAGATAATCCTCTGTAAAAATCATATCTTCAAGGCGGAAGAAAAAATACCCATGGATGGCACATTAAAAAAACATGAATCACATAAAGGGCTATTTGTGTTTACCTCTTAAAGCGTGCTTTCACTGTGATCACAAGTGCCCTGAAGGAGAGGCACCTCTACTTAGTCCACGCGAGCAAACGGGTGTCAGAGCTTTGCATCCTGTGCTAGTTGACGGCTATGGGAGGCAAGGTTAACCAGTCTTAGTTTAGAGGGGCGACTAATAGTCTATTTATAAGTCAAACTCATATTGACCTAACTGCTCACTTATTGGGCCTTGTACGCTACAAGTCCAATAACCTTTAAATTAATTAAATCATATTTAATTAATTGACCCGCTCCGCATTTGCTCTATGCGTGTGACCCTATAGGCTCCCACTAAGTTGGCAATAATATTAAATATTACAATAATATCAAATATTAATTATAATATTAAATATTATAAATAATGAGTGACATCTAGCAGTGCATCATTACTACCCAATTAGCGAGAGTATCGGTGATCCGATTTTAGCCTTAACGCGACCAAAATTTACCGTGCAGTAAATGTCCCTTCGTCCATATGTCTTAATTGAACACAAGGCATAAGGGTGTCATCCTTGTTATGTTCTATTATTTATTCCTGGATCCTCGAGTAGAGGTGTAATCATAAATGGACCCAATATCACATATTGTCCTACTTCCGCATGGCCACGCATATTTCACGTCTTACTCTATCGAGGGGCCCAAGACATTACCCCTGTTATGTAGGAGGGATGAATCCTGTCTACATCACTCACACTCCTCAACATGATTTATTACAGACCCGATAACTACCTTTATGATCACCCTGTTACGCCTGATGTTTGATAGCATTAAAGCCTACAACTCCTCATGTAGGAATCGTAGTGCCTTCAAGTCGAAGGACTACTTCACTATGGTCGCCATGAGAATACTTATGACACTTAAATAACTATTGTAACACCCTTCTTGGGCGCTACATTTTGTGACATTTTAAGGTCGAAAAGTAGTTTAATTAAATTCTCTACAATAAAATGAGGTAATTTTTTTTTTCTTTTAAGGTCAATAGAATGGATCAAGGTAAGAATTCTCAAAGTTTGAAAGAAAACATTTCAAAATATCCCCTTTGAAAAACGGAGTTTGGATGAAGTCAGAATACCTGATAAAACATTTGATAACATCAAACATTTTTCTCTTTTCTTAAGGTAAGCAATAAAACATCCAACCTCATCAAATATTTACATAATACAGTCCAGGGTTACTCAGAAAATAAGAGTGCACTAAAACATTTACTAATCATGATTAAGGTTGTAAGTTCGAAAATTATTTACACAAAACCCAGCTCGACTCATAAACTAAAAATATAAAGATACACAGACTCAACATAAAGCTATGGAGACACGGCTCCTAAAATATAAGATACTTGGAGTCGCAGCTCCATAAATAGTAACATTAACTCCCGGACATCCCAAGCTGGCCAAACCAAAATATAAAATACCATCATCTCTCATACATTGTGAGAAGAACAAACCCAGCTGACGAGATCTCGCGGAAACTCTATTTGAGTCCACTACTGACGTGGTCACAAAAAGACATCACTAGAGCCATTACAAAAGTAGCTCCCAGACTAAGCCATTTCCCTAACCAAGAGAAAAGTCATAGCCTACAGACCAACAACAATCATGCCTGTCTCAAGAGAAGAAAGGCCAGGCATGACATAAAAACACAAGGACCATCAATTTGAACCATCTAAAAGCTGAAAAACGTCCACTAGAAACTCCAATCTATCGTCTGCAAGCTCGAACCTCAACCTCTATGATGAATCAGCCAAGCGACATCTCAGTTTTCTTAGAAGAACACAGAAGGCACATAGCCAGACGACATAGGCAATATAAAATAAGGAGGTGAGATTCCCAAACATCACAGCATACGGCAGATATGAAAATAGCACGACACCACATAGCATACATTCATATCCATGTAAACATACATTTCAGTCAAACAATCAAGTATATACAAGGAACAAATAACACGTACACATATAGTCAACAATACACAAATCAGTGTGACCATAATCTCATCAAGTATGACTGGACACTGTTAGTTCACAGAGACTCGAGAATAGAGATAACTGATTGAAACTGCATAGTCCCATTCCTACACAGCCTCAAGGAAGATCTGACCCTAGCTTTGGAGCTAATTTGACATTTTAGAAAGGAAATGGCCGGTATAGGTTTCACATCCGCCCACCTCAGGCACCATTGTGGCTATCGTGTTACGCACACAAGGCTTAAATCTCAGGTACCATTGTGGCTATCGTGTTACGCACACAAGGCCTAAATCATAAGATACGTACAATCATAATCACATGTGATCTCAAACTCCCTGTAACACATTAGGCTCTTTATGAAACCTCTACAATCGGAACTCGACTTCTTGGGCACAACAGCCTCATCGAACATAGTATCAACTATGTATCTGGGCAAAATTGCCGGAATACGTCCAATTGGTCTATCCGTTGGATAACCCCGTGATTCCACCAGAATCCATTTGATGTTAATCTCTGACGGACGATATTCTTGGGTACAACTCATCGACCCTTCACTGATCCACGGCTCTCAAACAAACTTGTCATGTTTGTGTAAAGATGTTTTAAGGCACTTACTTACAAGTCCTAACACATTATGAAATTGGATCGACAGTCCAATTGTTTATTTCTTTACACTTTTCTAATGGAGCCTTTCTCTTGGCTTCCAAGAAAACAAATAACTCTCGGTCCATTAAATCTTATGGAGGGATGGATATTAAATTATCCATACTTTATGACAAATGGTCTTGCTTTATCATAAGTCATAAATCATTAAGTTCATATTTTCACTAAGTCCTCTATGACTTAGGTTTTTCTCTTTAATGAAATACTAGTCTTTGAAGACTAAAATCCTCTTTGGCTTAAAACCTAACCTTTTGTCTAAAACCAAATCATTTTAGAAGTAATATTGTCTCATAGGTATATTGATATCAAATCTTTCAAAACAGTATTTCAGATTCCGTAAAATTATTGAAAGACAATATTTCCCTTTTTGCTTGATTTAGGACCGAAACCCCTAAATTTTCAAAATAAGCATCTAAGTTTGAAAGTTGGGAAATCCCTTTTTATAAACTCTTTGAAAACTCAGTTTCATTCCCTCTTGAAACATGATTTTATTTCTTTATGACCTAAATAATTATCAAAGTCTCCTAAGGTTGAGATGGTTGATAATTTGTTTAGGAAAGTATTTGAAAAAGATGATGAAGGCATAATCAGGGAACTTCTAATTGATTTCTACACAAGTTCTGGAAAGAGAAAACAAGATAATATAATCATAATTAGGGATGGTGTAAGTGAATCACAATTTAATCAAAATCACTTTGGAATCAGCTGAACACTTTAAGACGATTTTAAATACTGTAAAAACAGTTTTGGAAAAATAACACTTTCTTCTTATTTCCATTTTTCCTTAAAACACTTATTTCTTCGGTTTCTAAAGTATCACTTAGGTAATTCAAAACATAACATAAAATTAAAACAGTTCTCAATCCATTTCTAAAACTTTAATAAAAAATCAAGGTTCCGAAATAATTTTTCAAAATCCTTTTTTCTTTATGGATTTAACATTCATTTTCTCACTTAAGGATGTTAAAATCGCTTAAGTTTCAAGGATTGGAGTTAAACTCCCATTTCCATTCACATTTGGCCCAAAAGCCAATCACAACCAAAGTGAAGGTTACACTTCACCAAACAATCTCACAATTATCCATACGCATCAATATATCAAGTTATATCGAATAATCACAATAATCAAGTTATTTGCAGTAACCAAGTATTAAATCCTCACTTTGATCCAATGATCAAAGTGATGGTTTTCAACATGTTAGAAATCATTTTCCAACCAATCAACATGTTAATGAGCATCAATTCAACCCACAAACAAATTCCTCAACACACAACCATATCTAGCACATAACCAAGCCATAAACAAATATTACAACCACACTCATACAAAGAGATAAATATACGGAGGATAATCCTTGGTATAGGATTTCGAACACTAGACAATTTAAAGCCATCTTCACATCCACCAATATGGTGGGATGTGGTTCACTCCCTCCTTACCTCTTGTAGACAAGAGATGATCATTTCCTTTATTGTTCAATAGTCGACTTCCTTTTAAGTGAAGCTGCACAAAGCCAAACCCCAACTAGCTACCCGACGACATTCCAGTTTCCTCTGACACCTTGCATCATGACTACTGTCAGCTCCCGAAGAAGTACAAACTGCTTCCCCAAGCAAACACAACCACTTTAACATCCTAGAGAGGGAGTCAAAACATTTTCAACAATCAGACAAACCAGACAAATAGGTACCTATCATCAACTACTCATTCTAAGTTGATTTAAACACTTAATTTTACAAACAGGGTCACTTTCTACAGAAATCAGATTTATGCAAAATTACGATTCGTCATCAAAATTGGGGAAAATGGATTTGGCATTACAAATGCGAAATCAGTTTGTCATAACATCAATTAACAGTCCCAATTACATAGAAACATAATTAATTTCAAAAATTAAAACTGAAATCAAAAGCTAGGGTTAGGGTTTCAAAATAAATTTGGGGATTTTTGAATCTGAGCAAAAGATGAAGTTTCACTTACCCAAGGTGAAGGAAGAGAAGATGTCATTGTGGCTGAAGGTAGTCTGGCACGGCGGAGCTCCATTTCCCAATGGTGGCAGCGGCCAAGCACTAACCAAACATACCAGCATGGCAGTGTGTGCGATGCGTGGCTGTCTCCTTTAGACGACATGGTGGTCGGACTCCCGCGGTGTGCGTCCGACGGTGGAGCTCGTGGCTGCTGATGGCGTGAAATGAAGGAACAAGACGGACTGCACGTGTGGGACGAACCATACCCGTGGGGAAAGGAGGCGGGTCGTGTGACACCCTAACTCGGGTCATCACATGGTTACCCGTTTGCGGAAACAAAACTTAATTTGCTGGTTACTTTCGGAAAATAATGTTTTCTCAACGTTTGTCTTTTCAAAATATGGTGATAATTTTTTTTTCTTTTTTAACCTCAAAACAACAACAACGAAATCAAACCACACTTAAATACATAATGTATATAAGTTATACAACTATACTGCCTCATATGTTTTCACACCTAGATCCTTACCAGTTTTATTCTCCTGAACACAATATATCAAAATAGGACCTAAGCTGGTCGTAACTAACAGACACTACCGCTTAACCGGAGCAAGACAAAGATGCCTCGAACTAGACAGCCTTCTCCGTTTTGTAGAGATCTTATCCCTTGTGCGACTCTGATATGTTTGTAAGGGTGAGACGCCAATATATGGATTTAACAAAATAACTAAATGCGCAACACAAAAGAAGACATATGCACATATACATATTTATAACCACATAAGCATCCATATTATAGCATACAATTTATCAATGGGTTTCACACCCAAAACATCAACGTTGGAAAATTATGCATGAACACTTATATACATCATCTAAACATTCACACCTAATCTCATGAGATATCCCAACAAGTAATGAGTTGATTAGACTCCCAGGCAGACAACCAGAATACCAGGCACGCAGCCAGAACACCAGGCACACATGCGATATCCCAACAAGTAATGAGTTGATCAGACTCCCAGGCACACAGCTAGAATACCAGGCACGCAGCCAGAATACCAGGCACACAGCCAAAATACCATGCACACAGCCAGAATACAGGCACGCAGCCAGAACACCAGGCACACAACCAGAACACCAGACACATAGCCAGAATATAGGCACGCAGCCAGAATACAGGCACGCAGCCAGAACACCAGCCACACAGCCAGAATACAGGCACGCAGCCAGAACATAACAGCACGTCTGCCAAATGCATGCAAAAACACTCTGTTCTTGACACTTTTCTTTGTGTTCAATCTTTCTTTGTCGAATCTCAAAATGTCTTACGACTCACACCATTTTAACATCCTTAAAACTTTTATTAAAACACATGACCTCACAGTCCGAGTGCTCAATCACAACACCTCTCGTCCTTGCAATCAGTCTTAGGTTCGTGGTAGTAGAAAACATCTTAAATGTTTAAACACAGTATACACAACGTATACAGTAGACACCAAGTCTACAGGACCTCAAAGTCCAAAGGACCCCAAGTTCATAACAACACAGAACCTTAGTACCCCGACGTCTCGGTTACTAAGTTCAACAGCACTTTTAACACAGTTGAATTTATTTTTCGTTTTCAAAAAAATCCTTTAAAATTGGAAATTCATCAATAAAATCTTTAAATAACACAACTTAGTTTTTCACAAAAATGAGTCACTTGAGGTTTTAACTTTCTCAAAATATGCACTACCGTACACTTTTCCAAATTTGCCGTCAAATATTATTTTTAAAGCTTTTTAATCCAAAATTGGCTTTTTCCACTTAAATAATTTTCTAAAATCATAATTAACTTATTTTCACCAATTAAGTTCATAAAATAACATTTTCTAATATTCCGGAATTCCTTACATAAAAATTAGCAGTGCAAAAATATTTTCACGGTTTCGCGCTCATTGTGACTCATAAATTTACTTTTACACTAATGAATTATTAAAATAATAATATTTCTCAAAACTCATTTTTCATTTTTTTTTCCAAAATAATATTTTCCACCACTATTATATTCCAACATTAATTTCCCATAAAATATTGAATATAATTTACACAGCTTATTAAAGCTTTTATCTGATTAATCGGTTGTGCACTGACCACTGTCAGGCTTCTCAAACAACACTCACAAATAACATTCAACAACAATTATCAGAATTATATCCCCAGGCAGATCATGCATCATAGAAATATAATATACAACTGCAGATAATTAAATAAATTAAAAGCAGATCAAACACCGATACACAGATAAACAACACAACGTAAACAACATAAACAAATAACCACAACCATATATAAATCATATAAACCACACTACAAACAAATAGTTATTGAGAAAAATCCCTCAGGTAAGCTCCCCTTACCTCTTGAAGCTCCTCGATGAAATTATCAAAACTCCGTCGGTTGTCGGAAACCCTCGTACGTCATGAAACAATTAACCTTCAACAACACATCCAAACAACCAATCAAAACAATCTAAACAAACACCTAATCCTCTCTAATAGGTCACGACCTCTTAGGGTTTTGGGTGACTAAAAATTCCTAATCATGATTAAATCATGGATTGATGGTCCTAATCAACCAAGATCATGGATTAGTGGCCAAACAACTAAATCTTAAACTCAAAACTTCCTAACCCTCATATACTTAGATTTAGCCTTGACATGATCATAGGGCTAGGGTTTTTAGTTTGATAAACCAACTTGGATTTATTAAGAATACATACTAATAGCTTGATTACTAAGGTCATTAATGAAAACTTTGAACAAAACTCATCAAATCTCATCCACCTAGGGTTCGGCATTTATGAAACAAATAGGTTAGAGTTTGATTTTTTGATCTTCTATACAAGAATTATCAAGGTACTAGAAGATTGAATCATGAATCAAGACATGAAAATGAAACAAAACCTATGAACACTATTTTGTCCTAGATTCGGCCCAGTCCAGAAATGAAGTAAAGAAATTTCTCATGATCATATGCTTCTAGATGATGAAAATAGAGATGATTATAAGATCATAGCAATTAGTTTCATGTCAAAAGGATTTTTCTAGAATTAGTTATGAATTTTCAAAGTTCTAGATCTAGAAACTTAAAAGTGATGAACATAGATGAAATAGACTTTGAATCAAGAAACTTATTGAAGAGCATAGGCATGATTAGAGAAGAAGAATAGGATTCACCTCTTGAAGTTCAAAAACAAGTGAAGATCCAAGAACTTGCTTCACAAATTTGACACTAAAAGACTTATGAACTTTAGGGTTTTTGAACAAAAGGCAATAGAAACTAAATGAAATGTGAGGGAAGTATTTATAGGCATGTGGCTGCGCCACTTTGAAGGATTTAAGAGAAAGGAGGTGATTTTTCAAAGGACTTAAGTGCAATTAATTCCTAGGGACCATTTTGCAAAGATTCCAAAAGTATAAGGACTATTTTGCAAATTGCCAATAAATTGTAATGATGACCATTTGCCACATTAAAAATGTGGTCTTATCTTGACTAACTTTGTCTGATTTTGTCATGAGATATTTTGAGAAGAAGAACCTAGAAGCATGTAGAACATTGTGGAATGTAGTAGAATGATGTGGAATCTTGTAAAAAATTGGAGAGCTTTGTAGAAAATTCTAGAATACTCTTGACTCATCCAAAATGAGGGCAGCCCCTTCTCCCCCTTGGACTTGCGCATGGGCCTTAAAATTTTGGGCTTGGATTCATTTATGTGGGGCCCACTAAAAGATTTAAGCTTAAGCATGACATAGGAAACTTGTATAGTTTCAAATAGGCTTTATGGAATTAATCCATGGACAAGAAATTTGGGCTTCATAGCCACGGTCCAATAAGAGATTGGGAACAAGGATTCTAGCCCAATTCACTTGAAAAAAACCTAGAAACTAACTTAGGGACAAAAGGGTAATTAACAGAAAGTTCAGGGACTTAAGCGTAAAATTCAAAAATTATCACTTTAACCCTGTAGAACCTTCTAGACTTAAAAATATGATTCATACCCTTGAATCATCTCAAAATCCTAAGATAAACTCTTTATATGCTCTTGGAAACTCCGAAATTCATTCTGCCGCTCACCCGATTGCATATTTTGCCCGTAAAACGTAAATTATTTTTAATTTTTTTTATAAAATAAATCTAAAAATAAAGAATGGTAGGAAATAAAATAAAAATCTTAAGTCTTTCGTTCACGAATTAAAATTGGGTCTTTTGAGCAGTATAAATATACTGTCAATGAAAATAGCAGGCCGGGATTTGCCCGTCGTTTCAACCTAAATTTTTAATCGTAGCTTCCTACATTCAAGTAGGATTGAGTGATGAACTCCGTTGATTTAAAATAATTTTCTAAGTCTCAGATAAAAATATAAACATAATTATATAAATTTCTGATATTAGAAAACGGCGAAAAGTCGGGGTGTTACAGGTCGCGCGACTGTCTTCACTCCGGGCGCGGTCGGATGGTCGCTGTAACTGGAGGATGGCACCGGATTTGTGTGGAGGAGCAAGGTGAAGAGAAGAGATGGGTGAAGGAAGAAGAAGAAAGAAAAAAAGAATGAAGAAGAAAGAGTGATGGCTGTCGTGAAAAAGAAAGAATCAGGAGAGAGAGTTTTATTTTATTTGTTTTCTTTTTCTTTTTAGTTAGTGGTAGGTAAAATATGTGGTTGAAATTGATTTTATAAATAGAAAATAATATTTAACCATTAGATCTAAAAACAATGAGTGACAAATATATACTTTTAAAATTCAATTTAGAGTAAAGATTGATGGTTGAACTGATCAACCAAGAAAATTAGTGATCCAAAATTAATCTCCAGTTAACACTAAACTAATTTATCTTCAAATCTAAAATTAAATAGAGTAACATCTGAAAATAAATTCCTATGAATCATATTATTTAAAATATTTTTCTAAACACAGAATAAAAGTGACAATAGAGTAATATTATTGCCCTGGAAGTGTGTACACACTGCAGTAACACAGTGCTAAAGCACCCACTATAATAATTTTAAATGAGTAAATAAAATTACTCAAACTAAACCACATAAAATTAAACAAAAATAACCATCTAGATAATTAATTATTTCAATAAAATAATTAAACATATATGTGAAAAACTAGAATGTTACAACTATTATGAAGTATTCTCATAGTGGGTCATCCGATATAAATATCACTCCTAACATTTATACATGTGTGCTGACTTGCTATCACATATCCAAGACCCGTGAGATGTGGTCATCAGTCTACTCACACAATAGTCTCTATGTATTATTGTCGTCCTAATTAACAATAATACTTGACTACGGATATTTAAGAATAATGTTCTATTATTCAATGAGGTTGATTAAGTCAAACACTTAATATCTCATTGAATGAACAACCTATTCTAAGGACTTTATTATGCTATAAACTAATAACATAATAAATGAAATGCCTTTATTTATATAAAAAATATATAATCCAAAGTCATGATACAAAATATAAATCTACTAATATAGATTGGCCACTAGGGCTTACACCAACAATAACATATATCACTTCTTGGCTATACATTTTTTGGAACCAAGCTTACTTAATCTGAAGGTATTAGGCAAGATAAGTGTCTCATAACTAAGCCTTTTATATGTGATACCCATTTCATTCAGTACTCCTTATTTCATTTCACTTTATTGCGTGAGACCATGGAATTCGTCTGTTACTATGTTTTTCATACAAGTGGCTTCTCTTTCTACCTTCAAAGTTTCATTTTACTATTATAGCTTGTTTTATTTTTTTTTCCCATTCAATTTGCAAGCTAATGCTTATTCATTTGTTTCCTATGATTGTATTAGACAATTGGAATGACCAGTTTTTAAGACTATCTATTGATCTGATTGCTTTCATCCTCTTCCTGTTCAAACGTCCATAATGCTTCCATTTCTCGAAGTTATGGAAGTGTAGTTGTGATCGTTCATAATTACCGAACTTAAACTAGTATAGTTAGAAGAAGACTTGTCTTATGAGACTTTTCCTGTTAAGATAAGAGACCGATTTCCAAAAGAACTTCCAAGGGAAGCCGATTACTTCTGTCAAAGTTACTAGGATCATCGTCGTTGGAGTTGCTACGTGGAATATCCAGGTGAAAACGTGGGGGTAGTATCTATGTCTCTTTTGAGATATATCAAATTTCGAGGACGAAATTTTTGTAAAAGGGTAGTGTTGTAACATCCTGATAATTATGTATATGTGTTTATTTGAAAACTAGTTTTATTAATCAGTTAAATATTTATTTTTATATGTTTTGGATTATTTGTTTTTATTGGCTTATTAAACTATTTTTATTCGGTGCGTTAACACTACGTTATTAATTATTACAGTGTATGTACATCTACAAGACAATAATATTACGCTATTGTCACTATTATTACTTATTTATAAAAATATTTTAAATATTTTGATTGAAAGAAATTTATTTTCATATTTTACTCTATTTAATTTTAGATTTAAAAATAAATTGGTTTAGAATTAATCGGAGGTCAATTTTGGATCGTTGATTTCCTTGGTTGACCAATTCAACCATCAATCTCTACTCTAATTCAAATGTTGAACTTTCAGTTTTTCCATCATTATTTTTAGATCCAAGCACCAAAATATATCCTTTTTCTATACTCAATTTTAATGTCTCAAATTTCACTGACAACAAAAGTAATGAAATTTGATTCTTTCCTTTCTCTGGTGCCTCGGTTAACCACGTCCCCCTCTCCCTTCTTTTTTTTTTCTTTCCTTATTTCTTTTCTCTTTTCTTTCTTCTCTTTACTCTTTCTTTTTTCTTTTTACGTTAACTCCTCCTCCCCTTTCTCTCTTTTCTTTCAACTCCTTCTCTACCGTTCGGCCACAGTTGGCAAAAAGAAGACTAGATCCAGACTCCCCTAGATTTAGCATTGTTGGGATTGAATTGATTGGGTTAGTGAGTTCCTCTATCTCAAGGTTGATGTTCTTGGCTTATTCTTGAATTGGAAATAAGCTTAAGGGAGAGAGAGCTAATGAGTGTGAAGTGGGTATATTTTATTGATCATGTATTTTGTTGTAAAATTGTTTAGCATGTGACATCTTGATATTCATGTGGAGTTAGGTTGTCTGTGGATACATTAAAGTGGAATCCTAGAATTAGGAATTGTGTAAATGAACATTATGACAACAATAGACTCCTTGAAGAAAAGTTAGGCCTAGTTCTAGGCATGCATTCAAGTCTCGACCTTTTTCTGAAACTATATACGTATTATACGTATTTTATAAATGTATCCCTTGATATATATATATATATATATATATATATATATATATATATATATATATATATATATATATATACCCATTTGAATGTTGGTTTGTTTACCTGCATGCCCATGTCTACATTGCTAGCCTATTGTAGAATCTTACATCCTCTGTTTGTTTTGCTTTTCTCTTTCTTTGCTTGTTGGCAACGATTAGTTTCATCCGAGGAAAAATAAACAGATGAGGAAGAGTCAAAAAATACTAAGAAGGAGATGGAAGAGGATCAAGATGTCAGAGTGTAAATATTATGTGTAATTTGTTGATGCATGTTTAGAGTTGTTAATTGTTTAAAGTACTTCGAAAATGTTATGCTTTTTATTTCTGGTAATCACGAGAAAATTTATAAGTTTACTTAGTTTTTGAAAACTCAAGGTATGCAATTATTTCGCATATTTATGAAAATTTTATTTGGGACTATTGTATTTGACTATTTTAAGTTTCTTGTGTATGAATGGAATTTTATTCCTTTTTCCTCTCCTGGCAGTTGGTGTAAGACCACTGAGCAAGTTTTTATTTGAGAAATTTTTATACTTATCAACCGCTTATCAGGTTTTATTTTGACGTCGTTCAAAAGCTCCATTATTAAAGAGGTTATTTCAAAAATAATTATGAAAATTCTCATTTTATAAAGTTAATTAGCTTTAAATAAAACATGGTGTTACAGGCATTGTCATGTTGAATATTCAAGTGGGAACCATTGAAAGGATTACGCTATTTGTAATAGTTCCAGCTAGGTCAAGCTATAATTTGTTATTTGGTAGGGATTGGATTCATGCAGTTGGAACGATTTCGTCAACTGTCCATCAGAAGGTGATTCTGTGGAATGCCCGGGATCAAGTAGAGATTGTAGAAGCTGACGATTGTGCCTGCTATGCTCAACAACTACATGTTGACTTTAAAGTATACTCACTAAACGTCAAGTCCATCATTGCAAATGAGGGGGTTATTGATAAAGATGCATTGGAAGCAAGTCTTCTTAGTCAGTTTGGCATTAGAATCATGGAAGGGGTCGAAAAACCTCGGTCGAATTCCGACAATGAGTCTTGAAACACAGTTGAAGAGATTGTTGGCTTATGTGGCCGACAAATAAGTACACACTTCAGAAAGTGTGTTAGCAGATTGTATTATTGACGAAGACCCTCTAGTCTTTGAAAAGGGAGCCGACATGAAACAAAATGTAGAAGTCGAAGATCCCCTGGAGGAAATAAACTTAGGCACACAGGTCAAGAAAAGGCTTATCTTTGTGAGTGCTTTTCTGCGAGAAGATTACAAACAAAAACTTGTCAGATTAACTACGGAGTATAAAGATTGCTTCGCATAGGACTATGATGAAATACCTGGGTAAAGCAGAGACCTCGTCGAACATCGGTTGCCACTCAGGGAAGAATGCGAGCCTGTCAAACTGGCAAGCATAAGATTTGCCCCAGAAGTGGTACTTAAGATCAAAGAAGCGGTTGAGAGATTGCTTAAGGCAAAGTTCATTCGAACTACCAGGTTTGTCGATTGACTTTCCAACGTCGTTCCTGTTATTAAGAAAAATGGCAAGATGAGGGTATGCATAGATTTTAGAAATTTGAATAGTGCTACCCCCAAAGATGAATATCCGATGCCCATAGCCGACATGCTTGTCGACTCAGCATCAGGAAATGAAATTTTAAGTTGTATGGATGGCCATGCAGGTTATAATCAAATCTTTATAGCCCAAGATGATGTGTCAAAGACTGCCTTCAAGTGTCCAGGAGCAATTGGGACATATGAATGGATTGTCATGCCTTTCGGTTTCAAAAATGCATGAGCCACCTATCAACGAGCAATGAATACCATTTTCCATGATGTTATTGGGAAATTTGTAGAGGTGTACATTGACGATGTGTTGTCAAGTCCAAAAATAAGGATGACCACTTGGAACATCTGAAGCAAGGATTTGAGATGATGAGAAGACACAGCAACAAGATGAATCTTGAGAAATGTAGCTTCGGAGTGTCAACTGCCAAGTTCTTGGGCTTTTTGGTTCACAAAAAGGGAATCGAAGTGGACAAGAATAAAGCCAAGGCCATTTTGGAAGCTGCAGTGCTGACAAATTAGAAGGAATTGCAGTCTTTACTAGAAAAGGTTAACTTTCTAAGAAGGTTTATATCAAATTTGTTGGGAAGAACGAGAGTATTTGCACCATTGGTCAAGTTGAAAGCAGATGGGAACCTTGTCATGAAGAAACTTTCGACCAGATCAAGCAATACTAAACCAATCCACCAGTTATGATGCCAGCTGTGCCTCGTCGATCGCTGAAGTTATGCATATCAGCATCTGAAAATACCATTGGATGTTTACTAGCCCAAGATGACAATGAAAATGTCGAAAGGGCTGTTTATTGTCTGAGCAGACTTCTCAATGATGCTGAAAGAAGATATAGTGCTATAGAAAAATTATGTTTAGCATTGCATTTTTCTTGTACCAAACTTAAATATTATATGATGCCTTGTAATGTATCAGTTATATCAAAGACCGATGTAATAAAGTATATGTTGTCGAAACCAGTCCTTAATGGACGTATTGGCAAATGGACCATTGCTTTGTCAGAATATTCTTTACAATATGTGCCAGCCAAAGCTGTCAAAGGTCAGGCAATTGCTGACTTCTTGGTAGAGCATCCAGGATTGGATTTACCAGAAATAAACTATCAGTTTGCAACCCTGGAAACTTTACTTTGATGGTTCAAGGCATCAAGGAGGTAGTGGAGTGGGAGTCCTAATCGTGACTCCACAAGGAACTCCTACTAAGTTCATATTTGAACTTAATTATCCATGTTCTAACAATGAAGCTGAACACAAGGCTTTAATTGTCGGATTAGAGATATTGGTAGAAATGAAAGCACGAAATGTGCATATCTTTGGGGATTCTCAATTAGTTATTAAACAACTTACCCAAGAATACATTGTATTATAGCAAGTAAACTAATGAAGAAATTTGATGAAGTGATTGTCGAGTATATCCCTAGAGAATTAAACCAAGAGGCTAATGAGTTGACTCAAATAGCCTCAGGATACAAGATATCTCAAAAGGTTTTATCAAATCTAATGGAAATTAGAGAGTTGCTATATCCATTGGAAGAAGGAGATATTTTGGTCAATGATGTAATGCTGTCTAATGACTGGAGATTACCAATAATTGAATATTTGGAAAACCCAAGTCAAAGTGTAGACATGAAACTAAAATATAAAGCATTGAATTATACAATGTAGGGTGGACTATTACATAGAAGATATGTCGACGGAACTTTGCACAAGTGCTTAAGTGAGCAAGATGATTATTTGGCTTTGTCAGAAGTCCATGAGGGCATATGTGGAGCCCACCAAGTAGGAGACAAAATGAAATGGGTGCTTCGACGCGGTTTGTATTACTGGCCAACTATGGTTAGGGATTGCATTTTGTTTGCCAAATCCCATGAGCAATGTCAGAAATATGGCCATATACAAAATGTCCCGGTTAGTGAGTTGCATTCTATTGTCAAACCTTGGTCATTCAGAGGATGAGCTTTGGATTTAATTGGCTAAATACATCCTTCCTCGTCGAAAGGGCACCAATATATTTTGGTTGGAGTTGATTATTTCACTAAATGGGTGGAAGCATCTTGCTTTAAAGCAGTCACCCAACAAGATGTGATTGACTTCATAGAGAATCACATTGTTTGTCGGTTCGGTATACCGCAAACCTTGACAATTGATCAAGGGTCAGTTTTTACTGGCAAGAAAATTGTTGAATATGCTAGTTTTAGGCATATAAAGATGCTTACGTCTACTCCGTATTATGCACAAGCAAACGACCAAGTTGAGGCTATCAATAAGATTATTATTAGTCTTACTAAGAAGCATGTGGGTAGACAGACTAAAAATTGGCACAACACTCTTGATCAAATACTATAGGCATACAGAAACTTACCTAGACAATCGACGGGAACATCGCCATTTAGGTTAGTATATGGACATGATCCTATATTGCCAATCGAAATCAATCTGCAAATCGTATTCAATGGCAAGACGACTTGCCTATCGACCAATATTGGGATGCAATGTTGGATGAATTAGATGAGTTGAGTGATGAAAGATTTATTGCATTAGAGAATTTGATTCGACAGAAAGAAAGAATTGCAAAATTCTATAATGGATGAGTTAATTTCAAAGCATTTAAGGTTGATGACTTGGTGTGGAAAGTTATCTTGCCCATGGAAAAAAGTTGTCGAGAATATGGCAAATGGTCCCCGAAATGGGAAGGACCATTTAAAGTTACCCAAGCTTTTTTTGGGAATGCTTATGCACTCGTCAATGTTAATACTATCTTAAGAATTAAGTCAATTAACGACAAGTACTTGAAAGAGTATAAACCGACGATGCTAGAAGTAAAGATTGACAGTAAATGAAATCGATGAAAGTCTTTATTCATTGATTTGGCAATATAAACATACATTGTCAAATTACATCTTCTCGATCTAAGCTAATATATTCCTCCTAAATTTACTATTTATGAGTCTAAGACTCTGATAAATTTAGCAGACTTCTTCTTTGAGCTCTTTGACAAATCCGCATCTACCATAAATTTGTTGAGGCTTCATTCCACATGATGAGGTTTCATCTACTTCATATGTCGAGGGTGCTCAGAGTGCATAAAGGGGAGCTGGCACGAGTAGATCTCACCATCATTTAACCCAGAAGGTTGTGGTTGCCATGGTGTGATAAAGGTGACACCAAGAGCGAGCAGCCACCTTCCGAGATGATGATGATGGAACTAGAGCAAGATGCACTCGTTCTGTCTCCAGATTGCCTTCTCCCTGGATGTACAGCGAGGTCAGCTCTAGATGTTACGTTGATTGTTAACCTCTATTGTGTGCATTATGTTGGTTGCTGATCTCTGGTTGGAGTAGGGGTGGCAAAAGTATCCGTTTATCCACCATCCATCCAGTCCATCCAAAGAGTTATCCATCCAATCCATCCATTACAAAAAAAAAAAACTTTAATGGATTGGATCAAGTTGGATCATTTCATATTAAGGATGGATCACTATCCATCCACTATGTTACTAAATCCATTGGATAAAATTGAAAAATAAAACAAAATTTACAAAATCCACTGCTGATCCATTTTTGAGTTAAAAACAAAAACAAAATCCCTAATTCTTCGAAACAAAGTTCTGACCCCAAAATTTTCGTTCGTTTTCCTCCATTTTCGCTCACTTTCTCGCTCAGTTCCTTCAAAGATATCATCACTCTTCTGAACCTTAAATCCATTTTCGTTCGTTTTCCTCCATTTTCGTTCGCTTTCTCGCACCTTCCTTCATTTTTCCTTCACTTTCTCGCTCCCTACTCGCTCAGTTCCTTCAAAGATATCACCACTCTTCTGAACCTTAAATCCTTTTTTGTCCGTTTTCGCTCATTTGCATTTGGGCTTGCTTCAGGTTCACTACTCTACTCCAACATCGACACAACGTGTTTCTTCTCTTTCTTCGGTGAAGCTCGAAATCGCAAAGCTTCAGTGAATTTCTTGTGTGTCTCGAAGCTTCGGTGATTGTTGCCATCGCAAAACAGAGGTGTGTCTTTCAATCGCAAATTAGTTTTGCTTCGATTATGTTGTACGCATCTGGCATCTTCTTAGATTTGATTTTCTGCATAGTTTCATATTTAGATTTGTATTCATTTATTCTGCATACTTCTGTTTATGATTGATTGCTTCATTGATTGGTGTTTCTGCATCTGGTCATTGTTTTGTGTTGAATTTGCTTTTTGGGTTGATTTGGAGTTTGAAAGGTTGATGAGGTTACTTTTTGGGTCGATTAGAGAAGCTTGTCAGAACATATCTTTCAAAAGTTTTGTGCACTTGTTGAAAGACAGAGTGTAAGGAAATAAAGATCTTTAGAATTGATGGTGGTGGAGAATACAATTCCAAAGAGTTTGCAGATTTTTGTGAGAAGAAAGGAATTGATCATGAAGTGACAGCCCCATACACTCCACAACACAATGGCCTAGCAGAAAGAAGAAACAAACCTTGCTTGACATGGCCAGATGCATGTTAAAAGGAAAGGGTATGCCTCATTGCTACTGGGGAGAGGCAGTATCTACAGCTGCATATGTTCTGAATAGGTGTCCCACAAAGAGGAAGGAGCTTGTGACTCCTGAATAGGCTTGGTCTGGCAGCAAACCAAATGTCAATCATCTAAGGATCTTTGGATCTTTATGCTTCAAACACATTCCAGATGAAAGAAGGAGGAAACAGGATGATAAAAGTAAGGCAATGGTGTTAATTGGATACCACCCTACTGGAGCTTGTTGACTTGCCAAGTTCAAAGCAGCCAATTGAACACAGAATTCATCATGATTTCCTAGGAAATCACCAATGAGGTTCTTATCCAACCCAGCAGTGTATCTGAAAAAGCAGGCAACACTTTGGGGATCAAGTTTGTCAGGTAAAAGATGTGTTCACAGGAGAAAGTTCTAAATTTACAGCTCCGTTGCCTATCCTTTCAGCCATTCCTTGCATGACAGCAATAAGACCATCCAAAGCAAGAATATGCATGGAAGACAATGGATTGTTCACAGGAAATGCACTTTTGGACAACAAATTAGCAATGTCTTCAAAGACATTACTGCAAGTTATGTCACAATCACAGTTAGCATACATCTCCACCATGAATGTTTTTTGCCTGCAAAAATCAATAAGGGCCTCCATGGCAGCCTCCTGTTGCTGATATGAAGCCCCATATTTGCTTTGTGCAAGCCTCAGAATTACACAAGAAAAATGGTGAAGATCTGTGGGATTGGAGCTGGTTATGTAGGGGGTCCTACAATGGCAGTTATTGCTCTCAAGTGTCCCTCAATTGAAGTGGCTGTGGTTGACATCTCTCACTCTCGCATATCAGCTTGGAACAGTGGCAAACTCCCCATTTCCCGAAAGTGTGTCTGTTTAGTTTGTTTTGAGAGACCTTGAAAATCATTGTGATGAACCACATGCTTTGCAGGTCAAGCGTTTTTTATGCAAATTTTGTGAAGCTTGTTCACTTTCATGATGGAGAGACCCGATGAGAAAAGAGCATTCACCAATCACCAATTCACATATTCTCTTTGTATCTATGGACTTGTCTGTAATGGGAATTTTTGGAATTGGAATTGGAATTGAATATCTTTGATAAGATGTAGTTGTTTTCATTAATGTTTTAAAATGAGTGGTTAAAGATGTATGTATCTAGAAATTATTTAGTAGAGTTGAGATCTTAATGCATTTTATCAAATTAATGGTAAATAGACTATCACTTAATTTAAATACAAGTTCATTTCAAAAGAACATTTTCCTATTTTAATATGTAACTACGTAAAAAAAAATCTCAGAAATGAATTATATATTTTAGTGGTTAACTCATTTTATACTGAGTTAAATGGAAATAATTTCGCAAATAGGAGAGAGACGGTAGAGATGGGAAAGAGAGAGAGATAGAGGAGAGAGAGGGGAAAGAGAGAGAGGAGGAGAGGATATTTTAAAACCAATAAAATTATTTAATTGTACAAAAAAAATTTATTAGGAGAGGATTATTAGGAGAGGATATTTTAAAACTAATAAAATTATTTAATTGTAAAAAAAATTTATTCTTTAAAATAATTTTTATGGATGGATTGGATATCATCCATAAAAAAGTTGTTAATGGATGGATTGGATGGATTTTATTAAATGGATATGGATGGATTGGATTTTTTTTAATGAATTTTTAATGGATCATAATGGATTAATGGATCGTTTTCAATCCATCCATTACAATCCGCATAAAAATTTATCCAATCCATCCATTTGCCACCCCTAGGTTGGAGGATAACCATCAAGACAAAGACCTTGAGTCTGGCGGTTTAAGTTATGAAGTAAGGCTCCCATGGAGGAGGCAGAAAATGAGGGAAGAGCATGGCCAACATATGTAGAAGGCCACAAGAAAAGGGTGAGTATTTATAGCTAAAGCATGGGGAGACAATGCTTAATCACGTTTAAGATTTCCATTTAATTAAGATAAGTTACGAAATTCATTGGAAACAAGCAGTCAAATTAAGCATTCAATATTAGCTACAAAGAAAAGAAAACATGGAGATAAACCAAAAGTCATTCTCATTGATTGTTTGGCAAAATAAAAGTTAAGGATTACAAAATGGTTGGTTGACGAAAGAAAGTTGACAAAAGGAAAAATCTATATCTACTAATTTTTATCTGAAGTAATGGTAAGGGCCAACTGATCATATGCATATGAAAGATCAGTTATGTCAGCAACAACAGCATCATATTCAGGCTGTAATGTACGAAGCTTGCTGACCACGGTCTCATCTTGTTTGCCAAGCTCCATAGACTCGTCATCAATGAACCTGACTTTTTCCTTACTCTTCTCCAAAGCCTTGTCGAACTTGGCACACTTCAAATATGTCAGCTCAATCTTTGCCATCAACCACTTTCGATATTCAAAGATAGCCTCTTTAGTATGGGCTCTTGTCGAGATAAGTTCAAGCTTCTTTTGCTTGGCAGACTCAAGATCTTGGAACTTTGTTAAAAGCTTATCCTTAGCTTTTTCCTCCTCTTCAAAGGAAGGAATGACAGAAGTCATTCTCTCCAGCTTGCCAGAAAGTCGCTCCCAGAATTGGTGGATCGAAAGGAAATGGGTACGACTGGCCATGGGAAGGTTGTAGTGAAGAGGGGTAATTTCCTTGATTAGCCGCGACAACTCTTGTTGAATGCCGACAACAGAGCAAATAGTGTTGAAATAGTTGTCAAGAAGATCTTTTAGCTCATGCATAAGATTGACAACCCGAGAATCACTGGAGTCATATTGAGTCATTGAGGAGTTAGAAGAAAATGTGGATTCCTTGTGATTGACTTCCATCAACAAGTTGATCCGAGTGTTGTAGTGAAGGACTGGATTGGGTTCAGGAGATTTCTCAGTTTGGAATTTGACTGGAGGAGGAGGTAAAGAGGTGGGAACTGATTCAGCCAGCAAAGCCTTCATGTCGATATCCTCATCTGGAATCTCGATCATAGTGACAACTTCAACAGGTCTGTCGACCACAAGAGTTGAGGTTGGAGTAACTATTGTGTGCTGCCAAGGACTGGGGGGCATTTCCTGATTAGACTCAGGGATTGGGGCATTTTCTACCAAAACCCCAGCCTATGTAGCCATGATTTCTAAGTTTTCTTTGACCTGCAAAAGGGTAAGGAAATAAATAAATCAAAGTGAAGATAAATAAATAAAAGAAAAGAGACAAACTAACTTGTACCTCGGGGTCAAGTTGATTTATAGTTTCGACAGGCTCGTTGACAGCTTCTTGGTTAGCCATCGAATCTTCAACTTGAAGAGTCTTTTCTTGATATAGGAAAATGAAGGATAAGGAAATAAGAAAAATAGTAAGTAAGATGACGAGGTAATGAGAAATACCACATTGGAGTTTGAAGACACCAAATCGACATCCACAATTGTTGTCTTCGCCATTTTAGTCGGCGGAATATTGTTCTTACTCTGTCAAAAGGGGAAAGAGTTTTAAAAGACTAGAAGATAGTCAAATGAACCAATCACGAATATGAAGATTATACCTTTGATTGGTTAGAAGGGGAAGTGTTGGATGAACCAGCAATTATGTCTTGTGTCTTGGATGGATCAATTTCCTAATAAAAGGGATAAAGTGATTCGGTTTTGAAAGTTGCATGGAAAATTAAAATGCAAATGTCAAGATATAACCTTGGCAGCGTTTGAATCTGCTGAAACAGAAGAGCTTTTGACAGATCTTGATCTCTTGCAAGGAGAATCAAAGATTAGGGCATTTCCTTTTATTTTTGTGTTCCCTTAGATGTTCGAGCCTTTGGGACAGAAGGTTTTGTCGAGTGAGATCCCTTTTTATGAGGAGGTTTAACCTCCTTCATAGGAATCATGTCTTCATCATCATCATCGTCATCAATTTCCTCTTCTTTTGCTGCCAGATCAGCTTTAGACTTGTCAGGAAGAGGATTAGTCAAAGGTAAAGCTGTCAATAAAGAAATAGATAAGTTGTTTGTCAGTAAAGAAGAGAGAAAGACTATGCTTATCAAAAGATAAGTGCCTGGATTATAAGTTAGAATCCTGGAAATGAACACGAAAAGTTCGTCAGGTTGGAGAAACCGACAAGCAAAGGTAACTGGATATGGTCTTTCAAAAGGATCAAATAAGCGCTCACACTGTCTAAAAATTTGAAGTTACCAGCTTTCGTCGATTTCCCTGGATGTGCATCAGTCAAACCAAAAGGAGCACAAGGAATTGGAGCAGGATCCGAAAAAGGAGTCTTGAGGCTGTCAAAATATTCCTGGGTCATTTTAGGAATTTTCCAATATTTGGCAAGCCTGGTAGACTCCTTTTGATCATGCCTTGTTTTGGCTTTGGTTAAGACATCATTGACGTGACAAACTATATCACGTGGTCTCATAGGATTCCACTTGATTTTGTAAAATTTCACGAAAGCACGAATTTCTTTTCGGAGTTCACCTTGAGTTTTGGTTGGCGGGTCCTGTTCCTGCACATAAGAATCATCACCGTTACCAGAGAAGTCTTCAATATGATTCAAGCAAACTTTTAGACTTGGATGATATTAATAATAATATTCATTCCACTAGTTGAGAAAGCTTTCAGTAGCTTCGTGGAAAATGGAAAATGGGACAAGTCATAAAGAAGTCCTGCGGATTATGTCTTCCCCATGTTGAACCACGATGTCTCTGTATTCAGGAATCTTGGCATTGATGAAATGATCATATGGATATGGGGAATATGGGGCAGGAATAGATTGACAGAACCCAAGCTGACAAGCGGTAGTGTTTGGAAGATGTAGATAAACTCTGGTAGTTCTGATACCTGGAGTGTCGACAAATATGACTTTTTGACAAAGGAAATTGGCCCAAATCGATTGATTGGATTTGGTGATGGTCGTGTTAAGGTTCGTGAACCATTTTGGACCATACTTTTGGTCAATGAAGGGGGCAAAATTAATTCCCGAAGAGTCGACAGAAAGAGAATGGAACATTTTGAAGAAGAATTTGAAGTTGGCAGTATCTTCTTTTGTCAAAGACTCGGCGGAAATATAACATAAGTAAGAACAATAAGTGTCGACCGACAGCTTTGTGGGAGGTTTTTAAGACAGCCGATGCTCCAAAACGGCATTCACCCACAATTGGAGAAGCCAAATGGGACCTCATATGTTGGTTTTCTTTTTATTAGACCTAACATTGTTGACTAGTGGCCGCGCTGTCGCCACGCACCAAAAAGAACGAGCGTTTACAAAATAATGTAGATAGGGAAGCGACAACTCGGGTATCGTCTCACAAGGACTCTTTGGTGTTGTTATTATTAACAGAAAATCAAAAGTTAGTTTTGGGGGGTTTTAGATTGAAAACTAAATAAGAAAACATAACAGAAAAACAACGCAATAAAAAGAAATTACCAAATAAGTTAAAGAATGATCAACCTACTATTCTCGGTTTCCCACTATCATCGGTTCATGCAATTCCAAGCCCTAAGCAGATTCTAATCCCCTCCCGGTTGTAGCAACAATTTACAAGCGAAACCACTACTACAGACATATGTCCCTATTCCCGAATTAAGCAAACGGGGTGAAGCACTCATGAACTAAGTGAACATGATTGAACACACGCGAATTAAGCAAACGCGATTATATATAGGAACATAACATCACCGAAACAAATCAACACAACACTATACATTCCTGAATTAAGCAAACAGAAACATATAGCATCGTATTGAAAAGAGAAAAGCAAATAAAATAGGAAATACAGAACCTCAAATGTAAATGGAAACCAATCCCAGTAGATTAATCAAGGAGACTAGTTCTCCATTACAAAAGGAAAACAACGAACTAAAGAGAAAACAAAAGACTAACTACTGATTAACTAGCTAAGAAACTAGCCAAAACTGACTAGCCTCACTCGCCCCTCATCAGTTCTGTCTAAAACGCTTAAATACAATTTCTGGATTTCGCTGGCTCGCGAGGCGAAGCACAACTCGCGACGCGAATCTTATGAACAGTCTGCAACCTTTGATATTCTCGCGAGGCGAACACACCTTCGCGAGGCGAGAATCTGAAGAGTCTTCTTATTACGCCCGTTATGAACATCAGGGGCCAACCGTGATGCTTTCTGACTTCCAGGCTCGCGAGGCGAATGGATGCTCGCGAGGCTAATGCTTCAACTTCAAAACTACCACAGTCGTGATCTTCAACACGGGTAAACCGTGATCGTCTCTGACTTTCTGGGCTTGGTGACTTGCGACGCGAGATATCCTTCGCGGGGCGAACCAGAATTATTTCTTTTTATTAACCTGAAAACAGAAAATAGCATAAGTACTTTATTTAACTCTAAATCAACTAAATTAACCTAAAAATACTTTACAGACTCAAAATACTGCTTAAGGACAATCAAGTCTAATTTGGGTGAAAATGATATAAAATTAGCACAAAGCCAAGGTTTTTATTAGTTATAAAACCAGTCAACCAGTGGCTCATCAAAATACCCCAAACTTAAACTTTGCTTGTCCCCAAGCAAACTACAACTCAAAAACTTAAAAAGACTCAAGACCTGGCAAGCTCATAGGATTCAATCAACTTTCGCACACATTTCAAGCAATTTCAACAAAACAATTTTCTTCAATGTTTCCCCCCCTTTTCAACAAAGCAATCCCCACATTCATTTATTCTATACAGTTGAGAATTTCATCATTCAAACAAATATTAATCTAAGCAGGGGATCTAAGTTACACACAAGAGGGAGATCACCAAATTCAAACAACTGCCTTCCTCACAAGGGAATTTAGTGTTCCACTCAATCGCTCAGTTTGTGTCAGGCTATCAAAAATTCACTCAATTTCACTTTTAAGAGCACTTCCCAAAAATTTGATTTTCATCTCCAAACGATTCCCACAGAAAACATGCATGCAACATCAAAAGGTCTTTTATGGGTTGTAATGGGGCCTGGCTAAGGGTAGGATATACAAAGGTACTAGGTTGAAGACCCTAGGAACTAAGAGAGCATGAACCTTTTACACTTTGAATTTCTACTCAAGTTCCTTTTCTCATTCATCTTCTTTATGCTTCTGGGTGACTACAGCCTTTTATTTCAACACTTTTTTTTTTTATTGTTTTTCTTTTTTCTTTTTTTCTTTTTTTTCTTAAACAATTTTACACTTTTCCTTCTTTTTTTTCTTTTTTCCCAATCCCAAACAACACATTGCACCGGGTAGCCACCCCAAACTTAGTTTCTTGCACCCATTCTAAGATTACATGCTCTCCTAATCCTAAGATCGGGTTAACATGGTTTTTCAGATTTTAGCTTGTAACATAAGGTTAACAAGAATTAACAGGCTAATTAGGTTCAATGGGCTAACTAGGGAACATGCATTAGGGATGGTTATTTTAGGCTAAGTAGCTATTTACAAAGAAAATTCCTAAATCATATGAAGCAAACACATAATCATGCAAACCATAAAGAGATTCAAGCAAATTCAGGAAAGTGCAACTCAAAAATGATTTCTCACAGTCAAAAACATGTTGGAGGCTCAAAACCTCACCTGGACATTCATGCAAATTGCTTGACAGAGATTCTATCCCTAGTGTGTGCTTCCTATCACCCCAAACTTATCATAAATCATGCCATCATAACAAAATCTCAAAGTTCAGTTTTCAATCACATGGGGATCAAATTTTCAAAAATTTTTCAAATCCTAGGGGGAAAACAGTCAAAACATAACATGCAATCAATCTATGCAAAATCAATAAAATCCAATAAACTTGCCAACAAAAGACTCAACACAACTCCTGAGCTTATCAAATTATTCAGGAGCTTTATTGAAAACAAAATAGCAATAAAGTAAAGCAAAAGAAAATTAAAAAGAATAAGGGTTAAGAAAACTCATTGGAGTGGTCCACCAGGATCCCATTGTCTGTAGCATAATGCCCAAGTGATGGACAAAGAGTGGGAGTTCATTCCATGCTTCCCTAACTCGCAGCCTTGATGTAGGGATGAGCACTTGACAATTATGATGACTTCGCCGAGTGCGGCGGACTTCTCACTCCCCTTCAGGTCACAGCTGACCTCTTTATCTACAAAGTCTCTCCAATAGAAGTGGGGCTCAACCTCTTGGACCGGCCATGGTGCAAAATCCAAGGGTGCAAAATCCAGAGCTTTTGGTTCCACAGGGGGAAGTGGCTGCTCAATGGATGGTATAGCTGGAACTTGGTGAACAAACAAGCATCATTCTCACTATCATCCTGCAAAATAGAATCAAGAAACGGCCACAAACAGCAGCACACGAGTTAGTGTCGATGCAGTCGAAGACATGTAGTAAAAGAAACCGAGTTAGTAAAGGTCCGATTGTCCGGACTTTCTCTGTACACGGTTCATCCACCCCATCACTTTCAACACCTGCATCTAAGACCAAAGATTCTTCTTTATCCTCAAGCACGGTGGAGCAAATGTTCTCCTGATCCTCCTGATGCTCATTTCCTATATGAACATGGCCCTCAACCTCATCTGTCTCCTGTTCCATATGGATGCTTTGCTTAACATCCCTTTCAAAATAACATTCTACACACAAAGCAGTGCCAGAACAATAACAATCATCACATGCATTAGAATCAGGGGATTCAACACACAGTTCATCAATAGAAACATTATCAGAATCATCATCAGAAATATTTTCAGGAATAACTTTCTGTGAATCTTTATGTTCTTCAAGGGGCTGTGGAGTTAGCATTGCAGCCGAGTTGGCAACAATTTGATCAATTTGCATAGCCAACTTCTGAGATTCAGCTTCACTCCTCTGATATTCAAGATTACTCGCCTCCATCATCTGTGAAATTCGAGATTATCGGCTTCCATCCTCCGTTGGAATTCGAGATTTTGCTCTGCTATCCGTTGATTATTCTCAGCCATTTGTTTGAGCATGTCCTCTAGTGAAAGTTCGGAAGGTGCAGATGTGGTCACTTGGGGAGGATTCTGGGGTGGTGCCAGTGGTAACATCAGTTGTGAGTCTCCATACCAAGGGTTTAGATAGTTTCCCCAACTCAACAGGAAGGCTTCCTTCAAATCAAACCAGCTTGAGATGGAATTCTCATCAAGACAATACAACCAATCTCTTGCAGCACCTTCAAGTGAGAACTGGAAAGCTTCCATCTGAATGTGATCTTCTGTTATTCCTGCAGGTCTCAGCATTATAGAACAAGCAATATGGAATTCCCTCAGATGCTCCTGCGGATTTTCACCTGCAAAACCACTAAACCTTGGCAACCAGTGTGATAAACCAAGAAAATCAGGAAAATATATACATGGTGGTGGTTCATAGTAAACATTAGGCATGTAACCTTGCATATAATTATCCATGGGGGGTGCTAAAATTCACAACCAGACAAGCAGACAAAACTGCTAAAACTAATTCAGCAAAGAATATATATATTTTTTAAATTTCTGCTAATAACAACAAACAAGAGTCCCCGGCAACGGCGCCAATTTTTTGGCCGCGCTGTTGCCACGCGCCAAAAAGAACGAGCGTTTACAAAATAATGTAGATAGGGAAGCGACAACTCGGGTATCGTCTCACAAGGACTCTTTGGTGTTGTTATTATTAACAGAAAATCAAAAGTTAGTTTTGGGGGGTTTTAGATTGAAAACTAAATAAGAAAACAGAACAGAAAAACAACGCAATAAAAAGAAATTACCAAATAAGCTAAAGAACGATCAACCTACTGTTCTCGGTTTCCCACTATCATCGGTTCATGCAATTCCAAGCCCTAAGCAGATTCTAATCCCCTCCCGGTTGTAGCAACAATTTACAAGCGAAACCACTACTACAGACATATGTCCCTATTCCCGAATTAAGCAAACGGGGTGAAGCACTCATGAACTAAGCGAACATGATTGAACACACCCGAATTAAGCAAACGCGATTATATATAGGAACATAACATCACCGAAACAAATCAACACAACACTATACATTCCTGAATTAAGCAAACAGAAACATATAGCATCGTATTGAAAAGAGAAAAGCAAATAAAACAGGAAATACAGAACCTCAAATGTAAATGGAAACCAATCCCAGTAGATTAATCAAGGAGACTAGTTCTCCATTACAAAAGGAAAACAACGAACTAAAGAGAAAACAAAAGACTAACTACTGATTAACTAGCTAAGAAACTAGCCAAAACTGACTAGCCTCACTCGCCCCTCATCGCCCGTCTAAAACGCTTAAATACAATTTCTGGATTTCGCTGGCTCGCGAGGCGAAGCACAACTCGCGACGCGAATCTTATGAACAGTCTGCAACCTTTGGTATTCTCGCGAGGCGAACACACCTTCGCGAGGCGAGAATCTGAAGAGTCTTCTTATTACGCCCGTTATGAACATCAGGGGCCAACCGTGATGCTTTCTGACTTCCAGGCTCGCGAGGCGAATGGATGCTCGCGAGGCTAACGCTTCAACTTCAAAACTACCACAGTCGTGATCTTCAACACGGGTAAACCGTGATCGTCTCTGACTTTCTGGGCTTGGTGACTTGCGACGCGAGATATCCTTCGCGGGGCGAACCAGAATTATTTCTTTTTATTAACCTGAAAACAGAAAATAGCATAAGTACTTTATTTAACTCTAAATCAACTAAATTAACCTAAAAATACTTTACAGACTCAAAATACTGCTTAAGGACAATCAAGTCTAATTTGGGTGAAAATGATATAAAATTAGCACAAAGCCAAGGTTTTTATTAGTTATAAAACCAGTCAACCAGTGGCTCATCAACTAGCATACTCATGCTGTCGTAAAGGTTAGCCAAGATGCATTGGCCTAATGCCACCGTTTTACCGGTGGCAAGAAGGTTGGCAAGAGGGACATAAGCTGGGATTAAAGTAGCAGATTTGCTAATGGAGACATAGGCACATAGCCAGAATAATAAAAAGGCTACATGCTTTGTGTCGGAAACGACTTCTTTATCTTCACCTCTAAAGTCTGTGATGAACTTGGAAAAAGAACACTTTGGTTTATAGACATCAATTTGTTGTTCGACCTCAACAGCAACATGCATAGTAGGACTGTCAAGACGAAGCCCTATAATGGCCGACACGTCAAAAAGGGTTGGACCCATCATTCCGTATGGAAAATGGAAATTACTGGTGGTTTTGTTCCAGAAAAAGACTGATGCCCCTATTAAAGAAAAATCCACTAGCTTAAGATGACTGGAAAGCTGAATGAACTTGAAGATTCCAGTTTCTTCCCAAACACCATGTTTTTTGGTCTGAACCCTTGATAGTGTGATTTTACATCATGTTTCATGTACACTTTTGCATGCATTTTTCATATAGATTAGGCATTCTTTATTTGATTTTAGTTAGTTTTTCCCTTGGAACGGGTGAAGCGGTTTCTTGGTGTTGTTTTGCAGGAATTTAAGGAAAAATGCTCAGAATTAGCCTTGATGGAGCTTGGATGAAATAGAGCTTGAAAAGTGAAGAAAATGAGCCAAGCAGAGCCCATCACGACCTGGCCGTGATGACCATCACGGCCATGATCAAGAAAACTGAGAAGATTGAAGGCAAAAGTCAGAAGCTGTAACGGCCTAGCCGTGATAACCATCACGGCCGTGACAGGCCAAGCAGAACCGATCACGGCCTAGCCGTGATGAGGCTCACGACCGTGATGCTCCAAATTTGAAAGCGCTCCCACTCCAGAACACGTCACGGCCTGGCCGTGATGGCCATCACGACAGTGATGCGTGGCCTCTCTATAAATATGAGCGCGGAAGATAGATTCGGAGGTGGGGATTCTGGGGTCTCTGACACAGAATTTTCAGACCTAAAAAAAGAGACTTGGAGCTGCTAAAGGAGGGTTTCCAACCCTAAAAGGGAGCTGAGTTAGGGGGTTGCTGTGACGACAGTGGGAAGCTTCAATGGAGTTCTCCTTTTCCCTTTTCTCTACTGCTTTTATGGTTTGGCTTTCTCTGTAATTATGAGTAGCTAATCCCCGTTTGTTGGGATTAGATGTAGCTAAACTAAACTTCATGTATCTGTCTTGACTGATTAATCTATGTTTATGTTTCTCTATTAGTGATTGATTTCCTTCGCTTAATGCCTGTTGTGGCTAGCACCCCAATGACTTGATTGGTGTTTTGGTATGCAATTGGGAAATTCGTATCAGAACCAGAACTGGAATTAATCACCTAGTAACCCTTGCGTCTAGGAATGGAGTTTGGTTTACTAGTAATCGTGTAATCCCTAATCTTAATGCAAATTCATTAATCTAGGCCACCTAAGGAATTAGGGTCTATTAGTGGATTTAGGCTCTTGTCATCCGAGGAATCGGGGCTTGAGTAATTTAGTGGATTGATTTTAATATTTGAAGCATGAATGGGAGGTATCTAGTCCTGGTAGTACATGAGACAGAGGTTTAGTGAAATCTGATCCCAACATATCATTTTCGCATTCCAAGTGCTCGACAAAAATACAAAAAGATTTTATTCCTTTTGTTTTGTCTGTTTTGAATTCTATGTTTAGTCTAGATAGTCGCTGAACTTGTGAACTGGTAACTGACATCCAATCCTCGTGGGAACGATAAACGGTCTCACCACCGTATTACTTGCACGACTGGGTATACTTGCCTATATTTTCGTCCAACAAGTTTTTGGCGCCGTTGCCGGGGATTGGTTTTACCAATATCATTAGTAACAAAGAAGGCAACTAATTTAGATTTTTTTATTTATTTTATTTTATTTTTATGTATATATTTGAACGTTTTTTTTTTAGTTTTGTTTGTGCCAGGTGGACGAAATTCATGGACAATTATTATTATCCACCTGATGAGAAAGCCGCAAGTCACACTTGGGAGGACAACTTGTGTTAGGAAGACGATTTCGATTTGGGAAAATTCTTTATGGAGTTTTCTTTATCTCATAATATTCCTTCACAAGTTGATTGTGTGACTGGCGAGATTATATATATATACTCCAAGGAGGATTGGGAAACCTTTTGCTCGTATTTGCCACCTCCACCACCATGTATGATTCCCATAGAGCCACATGAAGCAGAATTTGAGCAGAATATGGTTGTGGGAACGGATCAAATTGAAGATGAAGTGGTGATGGTGGAAGAGTCACAAGAAGAGGAATTACCTTCCACAAATCCTTGGGAAATTGAGGAATGGGAATGGAAGGAGCAAACACCTTTGAAAGCTGCTCTAGAACAATATTCCCAAGAACTATCCATCTCTGAGGCCAAGGCAAGAGCCAATTGTGACAGTATCGAAACTGTGAAGCAGAACTTCAAGACGCAAGTTGAGGAGATTTGCAAACAGTTAGTACAAGAGTCAGATGAAGCACAATTTGAGCAAAATATGGTTTGGGGGATAGTTCACAATGAAGATGAAGTGGTAGTGGACTCCACCATGATTGCTGAGCAATCGGATTTTGCTGCATTAAATAAATATGTTGGTTTGCATGCATATGTGGACACTGGTAAGTTAGCCCCTTCCACTTGTCTGGCACACTTCCTCCTAAAAATTCCACTTGACCCGAGCGGAAGTGAGTTCATAATTGCATATGTCAATGGAGTTTTCACACACTGGCTAGGTGGGATTGTGGATAGATTCATGTTACTTCTGCAATTACCACTCCATAAACCATGGGATCCGGGTGGAGGATCTTACATCTTGAGCACCCCTTGGTCCTTATACCACAAGCTATGGGATCCAGGTGGATGCTTTTTAATGAGTCAAGCTAGTGACGTTAAATAAGCGCTTATTGGGAGGCAACCCAAGTTTCTTAACCCTTCTCCTTAGTTAGTTCCATTTTCTTAGTGGTTTTTGCTTTTGATTTTTAACCTCTTGAATAATTTGAGAAGATCAAGAGGAAAAATAATAAATTGATATTTGCCAAGTGATTTCAGGGAAAGAAGGAAGGGAGAGCAAGAAGACAAGGAAAAGAGAAAAGGCAGCAACCATCACGCCCAGGCCGTGACATTGGTCACGACCGTGATAAGCTAATCATGAAGACCAGAAAGGATCACGGCCCAGCCGTGATCCACAACACGGGCGTGATGAGAAGACCCTGAAGAGCAGAGAGTGTCACGGCCTAGCCGTGATGGGGTTCACGGCCGTGACAGGTCAACACCCATGGATCAGAATTGATCACGGCCTGCCCGTGATGAGGCTCACGGCTGTGATGCATTTCCCAACAAGTTTCTGACTGGAATGAGAGCCAACACCCGCTACCGCCTCGGTAAGTCGTTCCATTTTTCTCCTCTCTCCGACTTGATTGTTTACATTGGGGACAATGTAAATTCTTAAGCTTGGGGTAGGGGTATTTTGCATTTACATTTTTCATGTTGCATTCATATAGGCGTAATTTGGCTGATCACATGATTAGATTACCCCCTTGTTTAGATGATGCATCCAATTGTGAGAACTGAGTACCAAATAAATTGAGATAGTGAATTCTTGAACCCAATTTTTTATTCTTGTGATAAGGCAAAAAAATAAAAAAAATAAAAAAAAATTTCTTGAGATGATCTTTGATAGTTGATAATTAGCATATGGTTCTATAGATTTGTGTTTCTCACTGATTTTTGAACTACTAAATGTGAGATTTTGAGTCAAAAAGGGGTACTCACTAAATCTACCCCATTCCTTGTGATAGAGTGTTATTCCTCTTGGATTGTATTTCTCTAGAACTTGACTTGAAACCGTTTTGAAGCTTAAAAATTTTTGAAAACATTTTTGAAAATGATTGAGGCACTAGGTATTTTTCTGGCCTTCTGAGCTTTGAATGACTAAATTCTACCCCTTAGTTGCCCAATTTTGAGCCTACATGAGCAACGGCGCCAAAAACTTGTTGGACGAAAATATAGGCAAGTATACCCAGTCGTGCAAGTAATACGGTGGTGAGACCGTTTATCGTTCCCACGAGGATTGGATGTCATTTACCAGTTCACAAGTTCAGCGACTATCTAGACTAAACATAGAATTCAAAACAGACAAAACAAAAGGAATAAAATCTTTTTGTATTTTTGTCGAGCACTTGGAATGCGAAAAGGATATGTTGGGATCATATTTCACTAAACCTCTGTCTCATGTACTACCAGGACTAGATACCTCCCATTCGTGCTTCAAATATTAAAATCAATCCACTAAATTACCCAAGCCCCGATTCCTCGGATGACAAGAGCCTAAATCCACTAATAGACCCTAATTCCTTAGGTGGCCTAGATTAATGAGTTTGCATTAAGATTAGGGATTACGCGATTACTAGTAAACCAAACTCCATTCCGAGACGCAAGGGTTACTAGGTGATTAATTCCAGTTCTGGTTCTGATACGAATTTCCCAATTGCATACCAAAACACTAATCTAGTCATGGGGGTGCTAGCCACAACAGGCATTAAGCGAAGGAAATCAATCACTGATAGAGAAACATAAACATAGATTAATCAGTCAAGATAGATACATGAAGTTTAGTTTAGTTACATATAATCCCAACAAACGGGGATTAGCTACTCATAATTACAGAGAAAGCGAAACCAGAAAAGCAGTAGAGCAAAGGGAAAAGGAGAACTCCATTGAAGCTTCCCACTGTCGTCACAGCAACCCCCTAACTCAGCTCCCTTTTAGGGTTGGAAACCCTCCTTTAGCAGCTCCAAGTATCTTTTTTTAGGTCTGAAAAGTCTGTGTCAGAGACCCCAGAATCCCCACCTCCGAATCTGTCTTCTGCGCTCATATTTATAGAGAGGCCACGCGTCACGGCCGTGATGGCCATCACGGACAGGCGGTGACGTGTTCTGGAGTGGTCGCGCTTTCAAATTTGGAGCATCACGGCCCTGAGCCTCATCACGGCTAGGCCGTGATCGGTTCTGCTTGGCTTGTCACGGCCGTGATGGTTATCACGGCTAGGCCGTGACAGCTTCTGACTTTTGCCTTCAATCTTCTCAGTTTTCTTGATCATGGTCGTGATGGTCATCACGGCCAGGCCGTGATGGACTCTGCTTGGCTCATTTTCTTCACTTTTCAATCTCTATTTCATCCAAGCTCCATCAAGGCTAATTCGGAGCATTTTCCCTTAAATTCCTGCAAAACAACACCAAGAAACCGCTTCACCCGTTCCGAGGGAAAAACTAACTAAAATCAAATAAAGAATGCCTAATCTATATGAAAAATGCATGCAAAAGTGTACATGAAACATGATGTAAAATCACACTATCAACCCTATCGAGCCAGCTAATATAAGCATCGAATTTAGAAGCGGGGGGCATTCTGAAAATCCTATCACCCTTTTTGAATGCATGAATAGGGAGTGAAGGTAATGAAGCTAAGATGGCTTCATATGGGCTTTTGCAAGGAAAAGAACCATGCAAATTTTCAAGAACATCATTCTGGGCAAGAAGAGGGCCCAAGAACACAGTAGTTGACAGAGATGGAAGAATCAAGAATAGGGTATATTACCTTGGTTTTCTGCCATAACTATGACTCATCCAGAATTGGAACTTGAACCACGACCCTGGGAGCAACAACCGAAGTATGAGGTACTGAAGCTGAAGTTTTTTATGAGGTTGCCATGGAGTTTGAGTGAAATGACAGAGAGAAAAATTTCTCCTTAAAGAAGAAGGGTTTTCGTAGGAGAAGCAAAAGAAGAAGAAAGTCATAGTATTGATGTGACTATAATTTAAAGAAAGAAGTAGTTGTTGGTTCGAGTTCCAAGAAACCTACAACGTTATGATTATCCCTATTAAGTAGGGATATGATTAAGTTGATAAGATTTAATCCTGTTTGAATTAAATATGGAATTTCGATGATTTGTTGGGAATTTGAAAATTTAAATATTGCTATTCTTTCGGGCAAGACCGTCGAAAAGCAAAACTTGGGGGCATCTGTTAGGGTTGAAATTTCTGATTATTGACAGATGTACTTGATGTGTGCGATCCGGCAAGTGTACCGGATTCGCCGCCAAGTAATAAAAAGATATCGATCCACAGAGACCGTGATCTCCAATCACAACTAATTATTAAATCGATAAAATTGGATTATATAAAAAATGATTATGAAAATGTTTTGATTTTTGGAATAAGAGATAACTTAGAAAACCAGATAAGGAATGCAATCAAGTAAAACAGAAATTAAATCAATTTGGGGGTTTTCAGATCTAAAGGGATTCCTAGGAATTTGGGTTACCAACAAGATTGTTTATGTTACTAAATTGACTACTCCTTGTTAATTATCAAAAATTGCTTTGAAGGCGAATTTATCCTCAAATAGTTAATGCTCCCTCTCGGGTTACAAAAACTGTGCCCAATTAAACCAACCCCTACTCTCGTGGTAGTCGAATTTAGATTGGACCCTTTACGTTTCGTGACAATTCGTTAATCCTCAAAGGACCGCTTCTAACTCTCGTGATTTAAGTCCTAAGTCTGATTCTATAGATCTGACACCTAAGTTCACCGCTAGGTTCCTCCTTAGGGTATCTACGTCACACAAATAAGCGGCCGCCGAATTTACGAGTAATTAAAACACTAGAAATCAGATCTAAAGCAAAATCGGAATTAACAAAGATATAACATCAATTCATTGTCATAAACAAACCTTGGGCATAGCCCCAATCCCTAGAACTAAAGCTACTACTCAAGCATTGTCATGGTGATGACAAGCTTGGTTAACAACAACATAAAATAAAATAAGAGAAGAGGAGAAGAAGAAGAAGAGAGATCCTAAATTATTGCCTAAGTGGTAGCAGCTAAAAGTCCCCTTAGTCTCTGCCTAGATGCCTTATTTATAGATTAGGGAAGTTTGAATCCCAATCTAACACAAATTCAGATCAAAATCAGCTGCTTCAGATCCAAGTAATGCGCGTCACGGCCGTGATGTCCATCACGGCCAGGCCGTGACGAGTTCTGCCTTGGGCGTTCTTTCACTTTTTGGTCTGTCACGGCCGTGACCAGTTCTGACTTTAGTCTTCTTTCTTTTTAGCTCTTCTTGATCATGGTCGTGATGGTCATCACGGCTAGGCCGTGATGGGCTCTGTTTGGCTCGTTTTCTTCACTTTTTAAGCCACATCTTCATGCAAGCTCCATCATGGTCAATCTTGAGCATTTTATCCTTAATTCCTACAAAACAACACCACAAAACCGCCTTACCCGTTCCAAGGTAAAAACTAACAAAAATCAAACTAAATATGCCTAAACTATATGAAAATGCATGCAAAATGACAATGAAATATGAGGTGTAATCACACTCATCAGTACTTTGACAGGCTGACAAAGTAATTGGAGTGATAACCAATATTTTTCTAAGTGTTGAAAAATATTTAATTGACAAGAAATATGATCCGACAAGGGGAAAATTTGACAACAATGTTCTTGTCGATGCTTTAACGAATTATAACAAGCATGAAGGAGGAATTGTCAAAAATGCAAAAATTGAGAAAATGACTAAGTCCTCTAGTCCGACGAGACGTTATCAAGATAAGATGTCAACACAACAAGATCGTCAAAGACAAACAAGTTGACACGGGAACAGTTTAAGAAATTCGGCAGTTAGAAGTTGTTTGACAAATAGTTGAAATTCAAATGTAAAGAAACTGCCAGATACGTGGCAATAATTAAGATAGGAATTTAGCCATAGGAAGTTATTTTATTTGCCTATAAATACTAGTAAGTTCAATGTAAATGAGGTTTATCAAAAAATATATATATATAAATGAGGTCGGTTACTGGATACACATCCTACACATCTCAAACTCAAAGCAGATTGACGGATTACATCCAAGTACTCCCTCCATCTTTCTTATTTCAATACAATGTCAAAATCCAGTGCAATTCTGGTTTATTTTATTCGAGTTCTTCATTTGTTCTTCATTACTTTCAGGATTTCTTTCATGTTCTTCTTTTAATTTCCTTTACTTCTTCGCAATTAGCAGTACTTAGATCTTATTTTGTTTAATTTCCTTTTCAAACTAGTGTTTTCTAGTACTCATTTACTTATAAAATTAGTGTAAAGTAGGAAGTTACTTTCAGAAGAAAACTGCTTTCTTCTTTCAAAATTCAAACTATATTTTCAAAATACAAACAATTTTATTATAAAGTTTCACTATTGACAATAATTTGTATATTACTTTTACACTTAACTTAGCATTAAGGCCTTGACAATAAAATCCCAATTTGACTGATTGTCTAATTTATACTTGGCAGACAGTATCACCAAACTGCATTTCTAACGAGATTATCGCATAACTCGTAGGTCTCACACTCGTTTGATCTTTAATTATTTGTCCCGTTGGAATTTTGGTCAGAAACCAAAAAACCACGTTAACATATATGTACGGATATGATAAAGAAGAAGACTTAATATAGAAGCGTTAATTATGTCCAATCCTATAATGTAGGATAAGACTTGGTTATCATTGTAGAATTATCTTTGTTGCCCTATTTTGGTAACAAACTAGCTATTTACTGATGCCAATATATAGATAGATCATTAGCTTAGTTTAAATGGTATTAGATAAATGCACTCCTGCAACATGAATTTATTAAAATGTGAATATGGAAAGCCAGGGTTTGTGGTTTAGATTAATTTGAACATGTTAATGGAAGGGGAAACAAGTATTGCAATGGCTGCAAACTTCTGATTATTCTCACTTAAATGCTTATATAGGTGAGAAGAATCCCTTCTAACAAATGTTCACTACACACTAGATGTGGCATTAAGTGTAAAGAGTTCCGTTTACTGTGTTGAAGATTTGGGTGGCTTCTAGCATGGACTTATTGTTTTTTGGGTATACCAGTATACCACTAAATATGTTATTTTTTGTTATTTTTTTAATAGGAAATTCCAATTCTACCCCTTATCTTCATCTTCCTTCAATTCAATCCAATCCCCAACTCTCCCACTGAACCGCCCACCAACTGAATCGCCGTCACTGACACCCCACCACGCCGCCGTCACCGCCCTCAACCTCTCCAACCACCGAATCTCCGGACCATTTCCCACCTCGTCCATGAGTGGTACCTTGCCCAGAACATGCTCAAGAGTGGAACAATCATAATTCTTCGCAGCCTCGTCCGAGAATCTCCTCAATCGGGTACCAAGCCCGTCGTGACCAGCGTCAACCGCCACCGTCACCGCCGCGAGCAACAGATTCGCATCAAAACCCGCACAACGACATTGCTGTCCAACCAGCCGCCGCCATCACTGCCGTCCATCTACCGTCGTCGCACGCCTCTGCTTCACGAGCATCCACCACCACAATCGCTGCAATGGTTGGAGTCTCTATTTTCAGTGCTCGAACTAGTCCCGGTTGGAGTCCCTGATCTCCATGGTTGCGATAACACTAAGGGAGAGGAAGAGTTATCATCCACCACCGTTGATCAACCTGCAACCACCACGCATGACGCTGCCACGTGCCACACCTGTAGTTCACCGTGCCGAAACCCACACGCTGGGTCGAGTCGAGCCACAAGAGGGGTAGGGAGGGGAAGGACAAAGTGGTATTTTTCTTTTCTTTTCTTTTTTGTTTTAAATTTTTTTTGGACTAAAAAATCTGGACCGTTGATTATTTAATCAATATATCCAATGATGCAAAAATCATTCATACTGAAAAAATTAGGGGGTATACTCATATACCCATAAAACATAGACTTTATGCTAGAAGCCACCGAAGATTTGTGCATTTACATGTGCAAAATAAATGTGAGAGAATAGCCGTACGTGAAAGAGTAAATATGTGGAAAGAGTATTCGGAGAAAGTGTAAATGGTTGGAACAGGGGAGTATGCTAAATTGACTACCAGCTTAAAGAAACTACAGCAAGTTGGTAAATGCGCTGGTAGCTGAATTGAATTAAGAGTTCTGAATAAGAACAGTTTTCAAGTTTGCAGGTTAGAATCCCTTCTTGGCACTAACCAGTAGCACCCACTTCCCTCATATCCCCTAGTGGTGTCATAGTGAGCAGCATACTAGCATCTATGTGAAAACTATTTTGACTACCCAAGAGGCAATTCCTTAGTTATACTTGTACCTGCACTTGAGATAACTCATCACCCGATCTTTATTATAATTTTTATTTTTATTCAAAAAAAGGTTGTGAACGTGATGCCTCTAGTCAGGATTTAAACCTCAGCAAATAACATAATTCAAAAGAGTAGTTTATTAAAAAGAAGATACTCGTGACTTAAATATCACATTAAATTTTCGATTTACTCTAAGATTTATGACATTGCCAACCCTTTAAAAATCGATATCCATGGCTTCCCTCTATTATCATTCAGCCCATGATAACCTTTACCCTTCTCATAACTCAACAATCAACAAAAGTAACCACTGTTACCAACTTAAACGGGTTAAAAGAAGGATTAAACCCAAAATACAATTTTATCAAGTGAATGTCTCGTAACCTGCATTACAATTTTCTTCCATACCATGCTGATGCTATTCCCATAGAACTAGTGATGATCTTAGTTCTAACTTTTTCTCATTAAAATCACATGCAAATTTTTTAAAGCCGTAAATGTACATTATTCAATATCTTCTTCAAGGTATACATGTGTTGCCCATAACTTGAAAAGGTAAAAAATACAAACTCTATCCACACCATTATTTTAAGGGAATTGCTAACGAACGTCCTAACTACATTATTTAAAGAATCCAAACTAAGATAATTATTCATTAAAAAACAAAATATATCCCTTTCCATTATATTGAATACACAACAAATTCCCTGGGACACTCTTAACATTTATCTGATTTTAAAGGAGAAAAGCTAGGTACTATTCTATAGATGTGGTATTGTTTTCCAATAAAAATAGGACACATTTAACAACCATGACTATATATTTTTATTGATAAGCGATTACACATTTCTTCTGGAATGAGCATCACAAACACCTTTATAACTGTATTTAAATTGTGTCCTTTTTAAACTTAAGATATATTGTGCAGTGAGCAGAATGTGCAACCAGTGAGAAACAATAGGACGACTTCAATGCACCAACGAACAATTTGGTACGAGCACCTAGAATACCAGAACGCGGGTGCTGAATCATAATATTTTACTTCTCAACCAAAACTAAAAACACAGTAATTGCCCGTGTTAAGAAAAGAGCCTGTATTATGGGCGGATGGAGAAGAATCAATCCATTCCCTCAACTATATGAAATGTAACTATACATTCATATTTTTTAAGCACAACACATACATAACCTAATCTTTTCAGAACAATTACTTATCTTCAGAACCAAGAACTTGTTCCTTGAGCTCCTCTACTTTAGCAAACAGCTCATCTCTACTTTTCTGCAGGTTAATAAATCCAATTAATCTTGTTAACCAGGATATATATACATATCAGCTAACAAAACTAAGATTATGTAAGTACCTTGAATAGCAGATAACGGGTACTGAACCATACTGTATATCCCAGACCTACAACTTCCAACAACTTGGGAAACTGTACCACAAAAATGAACCAAAACCTGTTAGCATTTAAAATGTTGATTTTTGGTTGGAAATATTGAAATAGTTTAAGTTTGATACACACCAATGGGATAGAATCAATAGCACCAATAACGGCTGATGATAACCACAGGACCGCTAAGGCACCCGCACCATACAAGACAACAGAACCAGTGTCACTTGTGTCCAACTGTAAAATGGAGAGAAAATGGGACAAATTAGGAAAACAGCAAAAACAGGTCATTTAAATTTGTAATAGTGAATCAGAAATACATTGCAAACATGACATGCGGCAAATACAACCAACCTTCATTCCTAAGTGGGAAGCACAGTCAGTTTCAGAAGTGTCAGCCAGTAATGATGCATCACACAGCATCCAAATAAGAAACAATTTAATGATGCTACTATGTTGATTTTAAAAGTAACACCCTATCCCCTGAAGTGAAGAAAATAAAAACACCCAAGCTTTAACTGATCCGTTCAGCGAAATAATTATCACAATGGCTTTGAAAATGTGATTTTAATGCATAATAATAGTTGCAGACAAAAAAAATACAAACTTATAGAACAATTACAGATAAATTGAAAATAATCTTAATGATGGGGAAAAAAACAGAACAGCAAACAAGAAAATTCAAAATTTCCAGTTTAGCATTTCAATGTCACAGAAACAAGTGTGGAAAAGTAAGTAAAAGAAATAAATAGTTACATACAGAGAAGAGAAAGTGGGGCCTAAGCTAAGATTCATGAAATACCCAATCTGGAGAATAAAAAGGATTATGGATTCATAGAGATTTTTAGGTCTGAATTTGGTTGATGCGGTACTAACTCACCAATATGCCATAGAAACCTCAATCACTTTCAGAAAACAAGACCTATTAATCATAGAAGTTTTGTATAAAGAATCAACGCTAACCCTTCTCAATAATTAATTATGACAACAAACAACAATAGAAATGCTGGTAGTACATTTAAACAATTCAAAGGGAAGTTGCAACATTAAAATCATCTAGATGAGCCAATGGTGATACTTTGATAGCAAATTAGATAAAAAAAAGAAGAAGATATATATTAAAAATGAGAACAGATAAAGAACATCAAAGGAAAGTTACCAAAGCTTTTTAGCCAGATATCATGAGAACTCCAATAAATTTTGGTGTAAGTGTATAACAAACACAGGAAGAACACCACAAAGAATAATAATTTTGTACAAGAAAGACCCAAAACAACCTCAAAACTATAAACAATTTCATCAAGCAAATGAACAAAAGAAAAATGAAAACATGTAGAGTTGCTCAGGTAACCGCTCAGATTCGACATGACTGCCAAAGTATCATCAAACCATCAATGAACTGTAGTATCATCATAGCAACTCAATTTGGAAAAATATAGCCATATCCAAAAAACAGTGACAAGAACACATGCAGTAACCCACCAAAAACAAACTCATAGTCACTACACAAATGTGTAAAGACACTACAGATTACTGAAAACCAAACAGGTAATGTGATTAAAATGACATTTACATTGAACTTATCCAGAAAATCCAATGACAGGCCATCTTGTTCCTCCACAGGTAACTCCTGCTTTGGGTTTTCATTCGCCACTGTTTCATTAAACCCCTTCTTATCAACATCATCCAGGACTATGGCATTATCACGTTTCTCATCAAAAACTTGACTTGCCCCACTTGATGTTTCCTCAGATGTTGTTGCCCTCGGTAACACATTTCTCAGGCAAATTGATCCTGACATGAAACAATAGAACAAAGTCAAGAACTTTACACCTTCCCTTCATCATTATTCTGCAGTTAAAATACACAGTTACACTAATAAACTACAACAACTTATTTGAGCTCCAAAAGCAAATAAAAAACAATAAAAATTACAAATTAGTATTAAAAAATGAAAATCACAGATACCCGATAGACCAGTGAGCTTAAACAACAAAAAGGACGAAAATTTAAACAAAATAAAGACAGAAAAGATAGTAATTAAAAAAAATGCTAGGGTTTGGTTAGGGTTGTAGGGAGAAATGAAAAGGATGAGAGAACATACGGGATAAGAGTGCAGCGGTGCGAATGGTTGGGATTTGTTTGAGGGGAAGAGAGGGGTTAGGGTTAGGAAGAAGAGGAGAGGCATTGGGGATTTTGCAGGTAGTGATAGGCTGAACTGTACAAAGCCCCATTTCTAGTTTAGTGAGGGACTGGGTTGAGAGACATTGAGACTGGGGGATTTGATGCCATTTATATACAAAATAGCCTCTAGGGTTTTTCAGGTTGTGTGTGTGTGTGTGTTTTTCCCCTTTTTTCTATTCGTTTTTAAATTTTCTTTATTTTTATTTTTATTTTTGGTAACATAAAGCTTCTTCTTCCTTTTTTTTTTTTTTTTTATAACAAAAGCTTCTTTATTTTATTATGATGGATATTTATGCAAGTTTTTTTTTTATGAGATTCTCAATATCTGGAAATACATTATATTAGATTTCAATTAATTCGATTCGAATCATGAAAATTCATTTAATGAAACAAAGCTCTCTTGGAGCCTATTAAACCTATGAATATTCTTTATCACTTAAACTTGTGGTCATCAGTGAATGCTTAGACAAGTTTGAATAAAATAATTTAATCAAAATTTATTCAATAAATATTTTTAAATAATTTAAAAACAATTTACTATCATAAATTTTTCTAACAAACTATTGATAAAAAAAACTAACAAACTTGTTGAAATAAACTAATAAAACTTATAAAATTATCATAAACTATTTTTATAAACCATGTGCATAGATTTATTTCATCTTGATAAATTCTTCCAAACATCAATTATTATCATCATTGTTATTTTTATTGCTATTATTATTTAAACGTAAAAAAATAAAGAAAACTGTCAAAAACGAAAATAATTTTTATTCCTTTTGATGTATCTTCTGCACTTAATTTGTTTTTGCTTTTTACCACGGAACAGAGTACAGATTCTTATCCAATAGAGTGCAATAGTACATTTATAGAACTATGTTTATTGTTATTTTTTTATGTTATAAAATATTTTGAAGATATGGGGTCGCTTATAGAGGATCTTCGTCCTCTTATTTCATGTCCAATGAATATAAATTTAGAGTATGTTTGGTAGCGAACGTATCAAGTGAGAACTCCTCTTTATTAAGAGAAATGAGAACTAATAATAAGAGCCATTGGATCATGATTAAAAAAATTTAACGGATTAGATTAAAGTCTTACTTAAAAGGTCACATGACCCCCTACATCCCATCCTCCCTCCCTCTCCATTTCTCTTGATACCAGCTGTTGGATCATAATTAATGATTAGGATAAAAAAAATCCAATGACACGGCAACGTGACCTCTCCCATGATCTCTCCTTCCATCAGCCCCTCTCTTCAACCACCATTGCCCTTCCCTTCTCCCTTTTCCCACCCTCCTTTAATACCCAAGAAAAGGCACCAATTGCCCGCTGTGAGTGACAATCCTCCATTGCCTGCTTTAGAGCATCTCTAATGGTTGTTTTTTAAGGAACCCACTTTGAGTTCTTTATCCCTTATTAAACACTATAAAGTGGTACCCACAGTGCCACATCATATTTAAGCAATTCACTCATATTTTGCTCCAATGGTAAAATTTTTAAGAAACTCTTAAGGAACCCATGTTGTTATAATTTTTTTATTTGCACTCAATTTTGTTTCAAATTAAATAGCAAATAAAAAAAACCAAATAGCAAGGTTGTCTAAAACCAATTCTCTGTATGTGTAAGAAAAGGTCCTAAAGCCCATTATCTAGAAGCTTCACATTTGCCCTTGTTTCATTCTCTCATTGTAACTTCACATTTGTTCCTTTTATCTTTTAGCAAATCGGTGACCCTTGCCCTCTCAGACCCTTGACGCAAAAACATTTGCCACACACAAAACACTCACTTTTCCATAAGTTTCATCTTCCCTTGCCCTCTGAGTCCCTTTCCCTTCACTCTTCTCCCTCAACTCTCCTCTAGGTCCCTTTCCCTTCACTCATCTCCATCGATCTCTCCCTCAACTCTCCTCTCAGTCCCTTTCCGGCGGGGCCACGACGTAGTTTCCGACAACGTAAAGACGGCATTCCAGATCTCGCACGCGTTCCACCGCCTCCGACATCGTTTGTTCCACTGTGAATGTTGTATGATTTCAGTTATTTAATTTCATTTAGGTTTGATTTTAGTTTGATTTTAATGAAAACGTAACTTAGTTGTTTTTAAGTTTTTTTTCTGTTTTCTATTCTGGGCCACCTGTTTGGGCCTGTGGCCTCTGTTGTGCTTGTTAAACAACTTGGCTAACAGATCTAGCTAGTTGTGTAGATTCAGTTAGGGTTCTGTTAGACTTTTCTTGTTTTGTTGCTTCTCTCAGTTACTATAAAGAAAAGCAACTCTTTTGTACCAAATTGTTTTTTTATTCAATAATATTTCTTGAGGTGTTATTCAGAAAAGGTTGTTTCTTTTATGGCACCAGAGCAGGTCGATCCCGGGAAGAAGAAGGGCGATGACACATCGGCATCGGAGAAGAATAAAGAGGCTACCTTCTCTGACAGCAAGGGTAACACGCCCTCAAACCCTGCGTTCCAGCTCAACTCGTCTGATAATGCAGGGACTCCCTTGGTTGCTGCTATCTTCAATGGAGAGAATTATCGGACATGGGCCAGATCAATGAAGACCGCACTGAGAGCAAAGACGAAATTAGGGTTCATCGATGGATCTATCAAGAAGCTGGAGGACGAAAGCCCCGATTACTTGCATTGGGAAAAGTCGGACTCCATGGTCATGGCATGGGTCATCAATTCCGTCGACCCTAGTCTCCATGCTAGCATTTCGCATGCCACAACTGCGAAGGACATCTGGGAAGATCTAGAGGATCGCTTCGCCCAAACAAACACACCAAGAATCCATCAATTATGGCGAACTCTGTGCCTGATTCAACAAGAATCGAGAGTTAGTATCAAGGATTTTTAAGCCCAGTTCAAGAGCTATCTTGACGAACTTAGTGAACTTCAACCCCTTCCGGAGTGTACCTGTGGAGCGGCAAAGGCACTGACTCAACGGGAGGAAGAGAATAGAGTACATCTATTTCTTGGGAGCCTCGACAATGAGCAATTTGATCGTGTGAAGGCAACGATCCTCGATTCCGATCCCTTGCCAACCCTGTGAGCGACCTTTAATCATGTGATGAGGGAGGAGTCAAGATTCACTGTTGAGAAGGAAATAAGCCACAAGATTGAATCGGCTTCAGCCTTTTACTCGAACAACACAAATAGACAAAGGAATCATGATGGGCAGAAGCCAAAATGTGATCATTGTGGTAAAATTGGACACATGAAGTCCAAGTGCTTCGAAATTGTGGGTTACTGGTCGCGCTGTCGCGCACGCGCCAAAAAGCGAGCGGTTTATAAAACTGTAGTTTAGGAGCGACAACTCGGATATCGTCTCACAAGGACTCTTGACTTGTCATTTACCACAAAAATCAAATTTTTTTTGGGGGGTGGATTTGAAATTCAATGGACAACAATGCAAAAACAGAGCAGTTTAAAAGATTATCAAATAGCTAAAAACGATTAATCTACTGTTCTTGATTTCCCAACTATCATCGGTTCAAGCAAATTCCAAGCCCTAAGCAGATTCTAATCCCCTCCCGGTTGTAGCAACAATTTACAAGCGAAATCACTACTACAGATATATGTTCCTATTCCCGAATTAAGCAAACGGGGTTAAGCCCTTCGTGAACTAAGCGAACACGAATTGAACACACGCGAATTAAGCAAACGAGATTATATATAGGAACATAACATCACCGAAATAAATCAACACAACACTATACACTCCTGAATTAAGCAAACAGAAATATATAGCATATCATTGAAAAGGGAGAAGCATACAAAACAGGAATTACAAGAACCTCAAGTACGATGGAAATCAATTACAGTAGATTAATCTAAGAAATTTAGTTCTCCATGGAAAAACGAAACACACAGAAAATATGTAAAAACAATGGAGAATCCAAAAGTTGCTCTAATCTGCCCAGAACAGTCATTTATAGTATTCCGAAACTGAGCCCAATCGCGAGGCGAACCCTCACTCGCGAGGCGAATATCATGAAGAGTCTGCAACGTTTGGTCTTCTCGCGGGGCGAAGTACTGCTCGCGTGGCGAGGAATGGAAGAGTCATGGCTTCTGGTCTTCAGTCTCGCGAGGTGAGACATGGATCCGCGAGGCGACACAGAATGGGTTGCATTTCTCTGGAAAGATCGGCCTATCGTGGTCGCGAGGCGAGGTGTTGTTCGCGGGGCGAACCAGAGAGGATGACATTTTTGCTGTTCAGCTGGATTTCAGGTTCGCGTGGCGAGAAGACTCTCGCGAGGCGAACACCTCCAGACTTGAAATTTCCCTGATTCTTTATTCCCTTGACTTCTAACTTAACCTGAAAACAATAAAATAGCCATAAGTGCTTTATTTGACTCAAAACTGGCTAAATTAACCTAAAACTACTCAAACGACTCAAAATGTTGCTTAAGGACAATCAAGTCTAATTTGGGTGAAAATGAGATATAATTAGCACAAAACCCTGGTCATACTAGCCATAAAACTAGATGAGCCAGAGGCTTATCAAAATACCCCAAACTTAAACTTTGCTTGTCCCCAAGCAAACTAAAACTCAAAAACTCAAAAAGACTCAAGACATGGCAAGCTTAAGGATGTAATCAACTTTGCACAGATTTCAAGCAATTTAACAAAACAATTTTCTTCAATGTTCCCCCCTTTCAAACAAAGCAATCCCCACATTCAATTATTCTGAACATTTGAGAACTTCATCATTCAACAATCATTAATTTAAGCAGGGGATCCAAGTTACACATAAGAGGGAGATCACCAAATTCAAACAACTGCCTTCCTCACAAGGGAGTTTAGTGTTTCACTCAATCGCTCAGTTTGTCTAGGTTAACAACATTTCACTCAATTTCACTTTTAAGAGCACTTCCCATAAATTTGATTTTCATCTCAAAATGGTTCCCACAGAAAACATGCATGCAACATCAAAAGGTCTTTTATGGGTTATAATGGGGCCTGGCTAAGTGTAGGATTTACAAAGGAACTAGGTTGAAGTCCCTAGGAACTAAGAGAGCATGAAACGCTTCAAAACATTGAAATTCCACTCAAGTTCCTTTTCTCATTTTTCTTTTTGCCTTGGGTGACTACAGCCTTTCTTTCTTTCTTTTCTTTTTGGCATTTTTGCACTTTTTATTTTTTTCTTTCTTTTTTTTTCTTCTTTTTTCTTTGCCCTTTGGCTCCAACCTTTTTATTATATTTTTTTCTTTTTCCCAATCCCAAACAACACATCACATCCTTGTAGCCACCCCAAACTTAGTTTCTTGCAACCATTCTCTTGCTAAGATTCCATGCTCTCCTAATCTTAAGATCGGGTTAACATGGTTTTCCAGATTTTAGCTTATAACATAAGGTCAACAAGAAACAATAGGCTAATTAGGCTCAATGGGGCTAACTAAGGAACATGCATTAGGGATGGTTATTTTAGGCTAAGTAGTTATCTACAAAGAAAATGCCTAAATCATTTGAAGCAAACACATAAACATGCAAACCAAAAAGAGATTCAAGCAAATTCGGGAAAGTGCAATTCAAAAGTGATTCTCACAGTTAAAAACATGCTGGAGGCTCAAATCCTCACCTGGACAATTTTTGCAAATTGTTTGACGGGGATTCTATCCCTAGTGTGTGCTTCCCTTCACCCCAAACTTATCATAAATCATGCCATCACAACAAAATCTCAAAGTTCAGTTTGCAATCACATGGGGATCACTTTTCAAAAAAAAAAAATTCAACCTAGGGGGAATCATCACATATAAATCACATATCATGCAATCATCTATGCAAAATTAATCAAAATCCAGCAAACTTACCGACTCAAGACTCACACAATTTATTCAAGAGCTAAAAGAAAGAACAAGACCAACCAAACACAAAACAAAATCCAGAATTAGTTCCCTCCCCCACACTTAAAACATACATTGTCCCCAATGAAACAACATAACTATAAAATCAGAGTGAGGGAAAGGATAGGGTACTCCCTGATCAAGTGTCAGTGTAGGTGGGAGCTTCCAAGGAGAGCTCCTCAACATTAGCATCCGCAGGAACACCAGCATCCACACCATGGAATGGCTTCAGCCTCTGCCCGTTAACCTTGAAGGACTTGTTGCTACCTACACTTTTAATCTCTACTGCACCATAAGGAAAAACATTAGTAACAACAAATGGGCCATCCCACTTGGACCTAAGTTTCCCAGCCATAAATTTCAAGCGGGAGTTAAACAGTAAGACCTGTTGACCCACAGAAAATTCTTTTCTAGCAATCATCTTATCATGAAAATGTTTTGTTTTCTCTTTATAAATCCGGGAACTTTCATAGGCTTCTAGCCTAAGCTCCTCAAGCTGCTGCAACTGGAGTTTCCTTTCAACACCAGCTTTCTTCATTTCCAAGTTACAGCACTTGACTGCCCAATATGCACGGTGCTCAACTTCCACAGGGAGGTGACATGCCTTACCAAATACAAGCCTAAAGGGGGACATCCCTATTGGCATCTTGAAAGCGGTCCTCTGTGCCCACAGTGCGTCTTCCAGACGGCGGCTCCATTCCTTCCTATTCGGCTGCACCATTTTCTCTAAGATCTGCTTGATCTCCCTGTTTGATATCTCAGCCTGGCCATTGGTCTGGGGATGATAAGCAGTGAAAACTCTATGCACAACTCCATATTTCCTGAGTAAGGCTTCCATGGTACGGTTGCAGAAGTGAGTGCCCTGGTCACTGATAATAGCCCGAGGTATGCCAAACCTGCAAAAAATATTGGACCTAACAAATTTTGAAACAACTTTAGCATCGTTAGTCCTAGTGGGGATAGCTTCCACCCACTTTGAAACATAGTCAACAGCCAAAAGAATGTATAGAAAACCAAAAGAAGCAGGGAAATGACCCATAAAGTCGATTCCCCACACATCAAAAACCTCACAAAAAAGCATGGGCTGCTGCGGCATCTCACTCCTACGAGTGATGGCAGGGCCTGTTGTTTGACATTCCTTACAATTCCTGTAGACCTCATAGTCATCTCTAAAAATTGTGGGCCAGTAGAACCCAGAATCTAGGACTTTTCTTGCCGTCCTCTGCGGTCCAAAGTGTCCCCCTACTTGAGAGGCATGAGAAAAGTGTAAGATGGACTCTGTCTCATAATCGGCGACACACCTCCGAATCACCTGATCACTGCAAAACTTCCAAAGGTACGGATCATCCCACACATAGTACTTTGAATCACTCTTGAGCTTGTGGATCTTGGATCTACTTGTACCTGCAGGAACAACACCAGCAACAAGAAAGTTAACTATGTCAGTAAACCAAGGGGTTACCCCATGCAGATGTAGAAGCTGTTCATCCGGAAAATCATCCTGGATGGGAGAAGGATCCTCATCCCTTGCTATTCGGCTCAAGTGATCGGCTACCAAATTTTCAGCCCCACTCTTGTCTTTTATCTCCACATTGAACTCTTGGAGCAAAAGCATCCACCGAATCAATCTTGGCTTCGCTTCTGGTTTCTTTAACAGGTATTTGAGCTGCATGGTCGAGTGAAAACAATAACCTTGGAACCTAGCAAATATGACCTAAATTTATCAAGTGCAAAAACAACAACTAGCGCTCCTTTTCGGTGGTGGTGTAATTAGATTGTGCAGCATCTAATGTCCTAGAAGCATAATGAATGACATGGGCAGCCTTGCCCACCCTTTGTGCCGAGAACCTCTCCCACAAGATAATTAGAAGCATCACACATGAGTTCAAAAGGAGGGGTCCATCGGTGGGTGGATGACGGGGGTAGAGGTCAATGCTCTTTTCAGGTAGTCAAATGCCTTCTTGCAGTTGTCATCAAAATGGAACATGGCATCATTCTTCAGCAAGTTTGACAATGGCAGAGCTATCTTGCTGAAGTCCTTAATGAAACGCCTGTAGAAACCTGCATGATCAGTCTCAATGCATCTTTCTAGAACTAGACTCAGACTATGCAAACATGCATCAAATGAGGTACCATATACAGTGAAGTCATCCATGAACACTTCCATGCAATTTTCAATAAATTCAGTAAAAATGCTAAGCATGCATCTTTGGAAAGTGCCGGGTGCATTACAAAGGTCAAATGGCATCCTCCTATAGGCAAACGTGCCGAAGGGGCACGTGAAAGTGGTCTTTTCCTGATCCTCTGGGGCAATATGGATCTGGAAGTACCCGGAAAAGCCATCAAGAAAACAGTAATGAGATTTACCAGCCAGCCGTTCCAAAGATCTCGATCTATGAACGGCAAAGGAAAGTGATCCTTTCGGTGGCCTGGTTCAACTTCCTATAATCTATCTGAGACTACTTGCCACTATTCCGGACTCTAGTGGGTACAAGCTCATTATTATCATTTCTTACCACGGTGGTAGGACTTCTTGGGTACAACTTGCACTTGGACTTACCCAAGTACTATCGTGAGATAGGGTATATAATACCCGCCAGAAGTTTAGTCACCTCTTTCTTCACCACATCCGAAAACAATGGATTGAGCGCCTTTGGGCTCTGTCTAACTGGTTTAGCCCCATCCTCCAACAAATTCTATGCATACATCCGGAGGGGCTAATTCTGGGATGTCGCCTAAGGTCCACCCAATCGCCTTCTTGTGCTTCTTCAGAACCTCTAAAAGCTTAGCTTCCTGGTCAGAGTCAAGGCTGGAGGAAATAATGACTGGAAGTTTTTCATTCGTCTCCAAGTAAGCATACTTCAGGTTCCCAGGAAGTGGTTTGAGCTCTAAGGAGGGTGGCTGCTCAATGGATGGTACAATTGGAGTAGCCATGATGTCAAGGACTTCTGGCAATGCATGACTTCACTCTCACTATCACCCTGCAAAGTTGAATCAAGAAACTCAGCACAAACAACACACGGGTTAGTGTCAGTACAGTCAGTACATGAATATAAATCATCAAAACCAGAAATAAATGGAAAATCAGAAACAAGGTCCTCACAGGTGTCATCAATAATCTCAGAAAGCAACTCTAATTGGAAAACAGAGTGCTCTTCCAATGGATGCTTCATAGCATCGAAGATGTTAAACTTTGCCACAATATCACCAAACTCCATAGACATGGTCCCATCATTAACATCAATCTTAGTCTTAGCTGTCTTCATGAATGGTCTGCCCAAGATTATTGGTGATCTACTGGGATTTGTCTCTCCTGCCATGTCTAGGATGTAGAAGTCAGCAGGGAAAATCAACTCATCAACTTGTACCAGCACATCTTCTACCATTCCCATGGGTCGGGCACTGGTCCTGTTGGCCAACTGGATAGTGAGACCTGTATACTGCAAGGGACCAAGATCAAGGTTATTGAAAATAGAGGTGGGCATGACATTTATGGAAGCTCCCAAATCCAACATATAATTTTCAAATTTTATGTCCCCAATAGTGCATGGAATAGTAAAAGTGCCTGGATCCTTGCACTTCTGTGGTAGTGCCTGAGTGGGTGCTGAAACAGTAACTCTTTCTGGTGCAGGCTTAGACTGGATAAGAGCTGAGACATTTCTTCCCAAATTAACTCTCTCATTACCCTTCAACTTCCTCTTGTTGGTGCATAAATCCTTCAGAAATTTAGCATACTTAGGAACCTGCTTGATCACATCCAAAAGGGGAATATTCACAGCCACCTTTCTGAACGCATCTAGAATTTCCCTCTCCTTGTCTTCACCACCAATCTTCTTATTTTTCTGCACTCTGTGTGGGAAGGGGATTGGTGGTATGTACACTTTCTCAACTTCAACATCAACTGAAGGCTCAGGAGTTACCTCAACAGTTTCTTCATCTTTTCCAGAGGCTGCCTCAACAACTTTTCCAGATCTCAGAGAAATGGCACTCACATTAGGATTGGAGGCATTGGGATTTATCATTGTTTGTGCAGGCAGTTGACTTGATCTTTGAGATTGCTGTATGTTATTTATGGATGTGGCAAGCTGTCCAACCTGTGTCTCTAAATTTTGAATGCTAGCATCCGTTCGCTGCTGAAAATGACCAATCTGTCCAACCTGTGTCTGCAAGGCTTGAATGCTAGCATCCGTTCGCTGCTGAGACTGACCAATCTGCTGCTGAAAAAGTGTAGTCATTTGTGCAATCATTTGTGAAGTCATTTGCTTGAACATGTCCTCCAGGGAAGGTCCGGAAGGTGCAGAAGTGGTCACTTGAGGAGGATTCTGTGGTGCCGCCATCGGTTGTTGTTGGGATGAGTTCCCATACCGAAGGTTAGGATGATTCCTCCAGTTGGGATGGTACCTATTTGTGGAGAGGTCAGGAGTCTGTCTGGGTTCGATTGTTGCCTTGATTATAGGGATTGACTGCATAAGCTTGAGGCAATTCAATGACGAACTCTTCCTTCGGAATGGGGCATGCATCATACGGGTGCTCAGGATGATTGCACATGCCACAAAACCTTGCCGGCTGAACCTCATCCATTGCCATTTGCTTTACCAAAGAAGTGAGCTCATCCATTCTATTCTCAAGTGCCTGGATGGAGGAAGAGCTATGGACCTCATGCACACCTCTTGTCTCAACAGAATTTCTCCTAGTAGTAAACTGCTGAGAGTTCAGTGACATATTTTCAATTAATTGCTTGGCAGCAGCCGGAGTCTTATCAACAAGTGCTCCCCCACTAGCAGCATCCAAAATATTCCTATCCATCGGTAGTAACCCCTCATAAAAATACTGGATAAGAAGTTGCTCAGAAATCTGATGCTGCGGGCAACTGGATACTAACTGCTTGAATCTCTCCCAATATTCAGCCAATGACTCATTCCCTTGTCTGATGCCACATATTTCCTTCCTGATTGATGCAGCTCTGGAGGCAGGAAAATATCTCTCTAAGAAAACCTTCTTCAAATCGTTCCAGGTGGTAATAGAGTTTGGCTCAAGATATAACAACCAATCATTTGCAGCGCCCTGGAGTGAGAACGGGAAAGCTCTCAGCTTGATGTTATCCTCAGTTACTCCCTCTAATCTCAAGGTTGTGGAGCAGACAACCTGGAATTCCTTCAAATGCTTGTGTGGATCGTCACCTGCAAGACCGCTAAACTTTGGCAACAAGTGAATGAAACCAGATTTTAATTCAAAGGGAGTATCAGCACCAGAATATGCAATACACAAGCCATTATAATTAACATCAGGGGCAACAAGCTGTCTTAATGTCCTTTGGTCACCCATGTTATCAAAAACAGTTTTAGAATTAGAATCACTACTAGTGCTAGCCCGAATTTCTCTACGGCGTGTGTGCAGTGTTCTTTCAATTTCAGGATCAAAATCACACAATTCAGGGCAAGTAGACCTAGTAGCCAGACCAATTCAAAACAAAAACGAAAAAAAAAAAGAAAACAAAAGGAAAAATGCGAAAATAACAAACAAGAGTCCCCGACAACGGCACCAATTTTTTGGTCGCGCTGTCGCGCACGCACCAAAAAGCGAGCGGTTTATAAAACTGTAGTTTAGGAGCGACAACTCGGATATCGTCTCACAAGGACTCTTGACTTGTCATTTACCACAAAAATCAATTTTTTTTGGGGGGAGGGGGGGGGGGGGTTTGGATTTGGATTTGAAATTTAATGGACAACAATGCAAAAACAGAGCAGTTTAAAAGATTATCAAATAGCTAAAAACGATTAATCTACTGTTCTTGATTTCCCAACTATCATCGGTTCAAGCAAATTCCAAGCCCTAAGCAGATTCTAATCCCCTCCCGGTTGTAGCAACAATTTACAAGCGAAATCACTACTACAGATATATGTTCCTATTCCCGAATTAAGCAAACGGGGTTAAGCCCTTCGTGAACTAAGCGAACACGAATTGAACACACGCGAATTAAGCAAATGCGATTATATATAGGAACATAACATCACCGAAATAAATCAACAACACTATGCACTCCTGAATTAAGCAAACAGAAATATATAGCATAGCATTGAAAAGGGAGAATCATACAAAACAGGAATTACAAGAACCTCAAGTATGATGGAAATCAATTACAGTAGATTAATCTAAGAAATTTAGTTCTCCATGGAAAAACGAAACACACAGAAAATATGTAAAAACAATGGAGAATCCAAAAGTTGCTCTAATCTGCCCATAACAGCCATTTATAGTATTCAGAAACTGAGCCCAATCGCGAGGCAAACCCTCACTCGCGAGGCGGATATCATGAAGAGTCTGCAACGTTTGGTCTTCTCGCGGGGCGAAGTACTGCTCGCGTGGCGAGGAATGGAAGAGTCATGGCTTCTGGTCTTCAGTCTCGCGAGGTGAGACATGGATCCGCGAGGCGACACAGAATGGGTTGCATTTCTCTGGAACAGTCAGCTATCAGGGTCGCGAGGCGAGGTGTTGTTCGCGGGGCGAACCAGAGAGGATGACATTTTTGCTGTTCAGCTGGCTTTCAGGTTCGCGTGGCGAGAAGACTCTCGCGAGGCGAACACCTCCAGACTTGAAATTTCCCTGATTCTTTATTCCCTTGACTTCTAACTTAACCTGAAAACAATAAAATAGCCATAAGTGCTTTATTTGACTCAAAACTGGCTAAATTAACCTAAAACTACTCAAAATGTTGCTTAAGGACAATCAAGTCTAATTTGGGTGAAAATGAGATATAATTAGCACAAAACCCTGGTCATACTAGCCATAAAACTAGATGAGCCAGAGGCTTATCAGTTACTGATGTAAGCCCAATGGAACCCATCATGGATCAAGATGTCATTCAAGGACTTGGTGGGCCCATGACAAGAGCTAGGACCAAAAAGGCCCAACAAGCTCTAGATCAAATGGTGACTCTTTTAATGGACACAAGCCCAAGTGCAAGTGCAAGTAATGAAGACAATGAGCCCAAGTTAATAACTTTGCTCATCCAAACCCAAGAAGCATGAAGAGGGCGTTCAAATCCATGTCTTGGTTGTTTTCTTTTATTTCCAATAACTATAATGGTTAGTGTGATTAAGCCCAATTAACTTGTGATATTTTTTTGGGTCAAGTCCACTACTTTCCATGTGTTACACGAGTTCTAGAGAGTCTTGGGGAGGGAATCTTTGGCTTACATGTCATAAGAAACTCCTCATTAGTGTGCATAAAATTGTATTAATTATGGGGGTTACACTTTTATTTTGAGAAGCAAATGTAACTACCACATAATTAGGGTGATAAAGAGTCATGAAGAGGGGGTGGAGTGAAGACAATGAGGCTGAGCTATTCTTGGGGGTTAAGTTGGTTATTGCGAGTTTAAGGCCATTCAAAGGAGGGGGCGTAACCTTCAAATTATGGTGGCTGAGTTGAATGATTTGGTGGCTACATTATGAGGGGTTTTAGGCCAATTAACTCATGATTATGGTGGCTGAGTTAAGTGGGAGTTAGTGGGTGTTTTAGTGCCATGATTAGGTGAGTTAAGTGGAGGTTTTGGAATCCTATGGAAGGTAAAGTGAAGCAAAAGGACTCAGCCATGTTCTCTATATGTAAGACGCCACAAACACATGAATAAACAACTTTGATGTTGATTTTGGATTGAATCCATATTGTGAGAATTTGTTCTCCTAGGTTCTTGGTTGAACCAAGCTAAGTTCTTATCAAGAATCCAAGATTCTTGTGGCGAACATCATTTGGCTTATCAAACTACATGTTTGTAAAGCCACCCATTTCTCACCTTCTTCCATTTTTGTTTTCTTTCTTCATTTGATTTTGGTTACAAATTGGTTACACTAAGTGATTGACTAAAATTCAACCAAATAGATCATTCCAAAGGCAACTATCCATTTGGTTGTCATCAAGCGCTATCAAAGCTTAGGCTTTGGTTGAATTTTGAGTTTTTGTTCTTCATCTGCTACCTTTCTTCTTTTCTTCTTTTAAACCCAAAAACACACAAAAAAAATTACACTTTGATTCTATTTGTGAATGGAAATTTCGTTGTTGTTGTTCTTGCTCAAAAACAAGTTTTAAAGTGTGATTCTCTTCTTCAAAGTTTGAAAGAAAAAAAAATTGCGCAAATTATAAGAGGAAAAAAAATTGTGCATGAAATCTTGAGAAAAAAAGAAGAAGAGAAAAGTCTATTTGAGCAATTTGTGTTCTTGAAAAAAAAAATATTTCCTTTATTCCTTTGTTCTTATTTCCAAAGCTTTGTTTCTCTAGCCTTTCTTTTGTTTCCTATGTTTTTGATAAGTTTTGTGATTTTTGTTACTTGATTTTTTTTGGATTTTTGTGTGGTTTTTGTGTTTGACTCTTCTAAGAACTAAAGGAGAACATTTGAGAGGAAAAAGGCAAAAGTTTCCAAAATACATTTTTGTGTGGAAAAAGCCAAAAGAGTGAAAAAAATCCATTGTGTGAACTAGTGAGGGAGTGCAGTGAGGAAACAATAAATTCTTCTACTCAAATCATGGCAAACCAAGATGATAGTCCACCACTTTCTCCAAGGTCAGCGACCATTCATGCTAGAATGGCTACTCAAGTTCAAGCTCTTACAAGGCAAATGGAGGCAATGCAAGCAAACTATGATAGACAACTTACCAACCTTCAACACAATGATGATTCTAGTGGATATGAGAGTGAAAGAGGAAGACCTAGAGGAGGAGGACATAGAGGATGGAAACGTGATAGAGGACTTGAAGGGGTCAAAATCAAAGTTCCTCCCTTTATTGGGAAGAATGATCCGGAGGTTTACTTGGAGTGGGAGCTAAAAGTAGAACAAGTCTTTGATTGTAATTCTTACAATGAAAGCAAGAAGGTGAAAGTAGCCGCCCTTGAGTTCAAAGAATATGCCCTTGTGTGGTGGGACCAATTACAAAAATAAAGGAGGAGACATGGAGGAGAGCCCATAGACACTTGGGAGGAGATGAAATTTGTCGTGAGGAAGAGGTTTGTCCCAAATCATTATCAAAGGGACATTCACAACAAATTACAAAGGCTTACCCAAGGGACCAAAAGCGTTGATGAATATTTCAAGGAGATGGAGTTGGCCTTACTTAGGTCAAGTTTTCAAGAAGATAGGGAGGCTACCATGGCATGATTCCTACATGACTTGAATCAAGATATTCAAGACATAGTGGAGTTGCAACATTATGTGGAGCTTGAAGATTTGGTCCAACAAGCCATCAAGGTGGAGCAACAAATTAAGAGGAGGAAGTCCAAATATTCTTCTTCTTCATCTTCCAAGTTTCCATCCTCAAATTGGAAGGACAAGCAAAAGAAGGAGGGTGCACCAACCAAGGAGGCCGTGAGCAACATACAAGAAAAGAAACCCATGGAGACAAACTCTAGGAATCGTGAAGTAAGATGTTTCAAATGCCTAGGACATGGACATATTGCATCCCAATGCCCAACAAAGAGAACCATGGTGTCCATGAATGGGGAAGTGGTATCACAATCCGAGGCTTCAAGTGGGGAGGAAAGTGAAGAAGATGTGTTCATGTCGGATGGTGATTTACTCATGGTGAGGAGGCTTTTGGGAAGTCAAATGAAGGATCATGAAGCAAGCCAAAGGGAGAATATCTTTCATTCTAGATGTCTAATTCAAGGAAAGGTATGTTCTCTAATCATTGATGGTGGAAGTTGTGCCAATGTTGTAAGCACTAGATTGATGTCCAACTTGAATCTCGTTACTAAGGCACATCCAAGGCCATATAGGCTTCAATGGCTAAGTGAGGTTGGGGAAATGGTTGTGAACAAACAAGTAGAGGTCCCATTCTCAATTGGAAAGTATGAAGATTGTGTACTTTGTGATGTGGTGCCTATGGAGGCAAGCCATATGTTGTTAGGAAGGCCTTGGCAATATGACAAAAAGGCCATCCATGATGGGTTCCCAAATAAGTTTACCTTCATGTATCAAGACCGAAAGGTCATGCTTTCTCCTTTATCTCCAAAGCAAGTTAGTGAGGATCAAATAAGAATGAGAGAAAAAAGAGAGCAAGAGAGAAAAGAAAGAGAAGGAGAGAAAAAAAATTGAGAAAAAGAATGATGAAAAAATAAAGAAAAATCATGAGAAAAAAAGTGAGAAAAATGGAGATGAAAAAGAGGGAAAAAAGAGCTATTTTGCAACAAAGAGTGAGATAAAAAGTGCATTGGTCTCAAGGCAGCCCCTATACATGCTTTATTGTAGGGAATTTTGTTTAAATGCTAATGTCTCTAATAATATCTCTTTGTCTAGTGGTGTTAAAAATCTTTTGCAGGAATTTGGAGATGTTTTTCCAACGGAAGTGCCACATGACCTTCCACCTCTAAGAGGGATTGAGCACCATATTGATCTCATTCCGGGTGCATCATTGCCCAATAAGCCAGCCTATAGGAGTAATCCTCAAGAGACTAAAAAGATTCAAACCCAAGTGGAGGAGTTGATGCAAAAAGGGTGGGTTCAAGAAAGTATGAGTCCATGTGCAGTACCGATAATTTTGGTACTGAAAAAGGATGGTAAGTGGAGGATGTGCACATATCATAGGGCTGTGAATAACATCACAATTAAATATAGACATCCTACCCCTATGCTTGATGATTTGTTTGATGAATTATATGGTGCATGCCTATTTTCTAAAATTGATTTAAAAAGTGGGTATCATCAAAATAGAATTAGGGAAGGGGATGAATGAAAAACTGCCTTTAAAACAAAATATGGATTGTGTGAATGGTTGGTTATGCCTTTTGGGTTAACAAATGCGCCTAGCACTTTTATGAGGCTTATGAACCATGTTCTAAGAGATTTTTTAGGCAAGTTTGTTGCGGTGTATTTTGATGATATCTTAATATATGGTAAAAACTTATATGATCATCTTGAACATTTAAGGGTTGTTTTGCTTGTATTAAGGAAGGAAAAATTATACGCAAATTTGGAAAAATGCACTTTTTGTGTGGACCATGTAACAGCCTGATTTTAATTATGTTGTTCAATCGGTTAAAATATAATTAATTATATTTTAATTTGAGAGTTAGAAAGTATTTTTGATTAAAATAAAATCATATTCATAGTCTACATTATGGTAGAGCCGTAGAGGGCTACGGTAAAAACTTTGGTTGAAAATTCAGACGAAAGTCGGTCTGCGTTTTCACTGTCGGTATAAGTTTACTGAGCAGAAAACCTAATTTTGACCCGTGAATGAGACAGTTAGTGTTTTTAATATGTTTCCTTCAACTTTGGTTATTTTGAAAATTTTCGTTCAAAAATAGAATATAATATTTTATTCGAGCGAAAACGTCGGAAGAATTACGATCGGAAAATACAACCGGGTACGAAATGAAGCAGATTAGGGAGCACAAAAGACATGAAGTGACTTGATGGGACTTGATGGAAATGGGTTATGACACACTCTAAAAGTGTAATCATCACACTTTTCAAATTATAATATATTATATTCTAAAAACCTATTTTTCTCTATCTTCTCAAACCAAACAAGGCACAAGGTCAAAACTTGCTCTCCAAGCTCATTCCTCTCTCCTCAATTTCGTGCCACTCTCTCCCTTCTCTATCTTCTCAAACCAAACAAGGCACAAGGTCAAAACTTGCTCTCCAAGCTCATTCCTCTCTCCTCAATTTCGTGCCACTCTCTCCCTTCTCTATCTTCTCAAACCAAACAAGGCACAAGGTCAAAACTTGCTCTCCAAGCTTATTCCTCTCTCCTCAATTTCGTGCCACTCTCTCCCTTCTCTATATATACACCTCTCATTTTCACTTCATCATCTTCCTTCTTCAAACTCCATTAAACCTTCATCTTCTTCCTTTCTTCTAAAAGTTCAAGCTCTTAATGCTGCAGTTTTTATTCATCTTTTCTACTTAAGTTCTTCATTAAAGTTATTACTTACACTAAGGGTAATGCTCTCATATGAATCTTTTTGCAAGTTTCATCTTTTATTTCTTAGTTTACTTTATGTGTTCTTTATATGCTTTAAACTTCTAAAATCTCTCTAAAATGGTAGAAAACTCCTTTTGAGTTGAAACCACTTTCTATAGTCTTGTATTAACTTATATTTTCACATACTAAGAGGTCGTGTAAAACAAAAATCTCTACCTATCTCTTCCAATGAAGGCCGAATGCTTGCATTTGTGACTAGGAAGTTTCTGTTTCAACTTTTGGAATATGATCATGTGTTTGAGTTTCTAACTATCCATTGATCTTAAATCTATAAATCTTGGAAGTTTTGATAGCTTGTTCCTATGATGGCTGAAAATATGAATAAGTAAGCCTATGATACTATGTTTCAACTTTCCAAGCATGATCATGGATTTAGAACTCTTAATACCTTGTGATTCTAAACCTAAGAGTTATTGTTAAACAAAAAATATTTTCCTCATCATCCTTTGATGGCCGAAACTTAGTGTTTAGGTGCTAGGATGTTTGAGTTTTTATTTTTCCAAAATGATCATGGATTTAAGCTCCATAAGATATTTGGATGCTAAGTCTAAGAGATTGGAAAGTTTAAGGATTTCTAACTTGTTTATTCTATGTTATTAAAGCTAGGATGTATTACTTTCATTTTTCCAAGATGATCATGGACTTGAGCTCCATAAGATATTTGGATGCCAAGTCTAAGAGATTTGAATGTTTAAGTTTCCGTTGTTTTTCAAAATGATCATGGACTTGAGCTCCATAAGATATTTGATTGCTAAGTCCAAGATATTGGAAAGTTTAAAGATTTCTAACCTATAAATCCTATGAAGGCCGGACCTAGAAGGTTATGGACCTAGGATACTTTGTTCTTATTTTTCCAAAATGATCATGGTTTTGAGCTCCTTAATACATATGGATGTTAAACCTAAAAGATTGGAAAGTTTAGTGAATGTTAGCCTATTTTACTAGCCTTGGCCGAATACCCTAAGTTTATAATTTAGTGAGATTCTAATTCAACTTTGTTAAATGATCATTATTTATGAACTCCTAACACTTAAAGATCATAAATCCGTGAGTTGTATAAATTTCGGGAATATCTAACCCTAAGAACTAGTCTTGGCCAAACCTATACCTTGTGGTTTAGTGTTCTTGTTTGATTTTAACTTGTGATTTTGTGTTCATAACCTTAGACTTCCATCGTGGAGGAAACGAGGTCGTTCGTGGTATACCTCTTCGAGCATCTAATATCCTTACCTTCACAGAAGATGGAGTTAATACTTTGTAGTGTGACGACGAGAAGCTTCGAGTTTGGGAGTTCGGTGATAACCCAGGTGGGGGAAAGAACCAACCTATCGTCGGAATGGATAAGTAGTAGATTATATAATAATCGTGTAAGGAGACCTAAACCCTACTAGTAGTCGAGTAATCGACAAGACCAAAATCACATTGGAAACCTTTTCTGAAAAACCAATGGCGATTCGGGGATTGTAGGTTTATCGATATTAGGTTGATTTTATATTCTTGATGGTTGATTTGAGCTTATTACCTTTATTGAATTGATTTTTGTGCTATGTTGGTGATATTGGAATATTTTGATTGATATTGTTTTATGCATGATCTGCTTGGTTTTTATTATTATGCTTAGTGGATTTTAAGTAAAGTTATATATGTTGTCTATGAGATGATTGTTTTGGGTGTGAGGATAATGATGATTTAGAAGTGCCTAACTTAGATGATGTATGTTAAAGAGGTGTTATGGCATAGAATATGTGTCAAGTTCTAATGGAAGGTTAAGGCACTAGGATGTTGTTAAATCGGGTTGGTGGGATTCAAGTATAGCTGACTGTGTATTGGTAATATAATACACAAGGACAAAAGTGTATTGGTAATTGACACGGACTCGGCAAGTGTACCGGTTCGTTGCAAGTAATAAAACGGTAAGACCGGATATCGTTCTCAGGGATCGTGGACAATTACCACTTCGCAAATTAGACTACTATCTAGGCGATCAAATTTTGGAGTGAAGGTAGCTCTATCATCTAACAAGCAAACAAGAATAAAATATTTTTGTTCTTTTTGGAATTTTATCAAACAGTTAATATGCAAACAGAAAGATGAACAACAAATGATAGAATTGTTAGGGTTAGACTAAGCTAATCCTCCCTTGATTGTTATGAAATGAAAAGTAACACAGTTCCTAATTCAATTATGACAATCAAGTCTTTTCTGAAATACTCAAGCCTAATTCCTTAGGTGCATTGATCCTAAAGCCCCAAATTAAACCCTAATTCCTTAGGTGGATTAACCTGAGATTTTGCATTAAGTAAAGACTTATAAGATTGCAAGCACCTCAAGACCCATGCCTAGGCTCATGAACTACTTGGCATTTGATTCATGAGCAAGCTCTAACACCAACCTTCCAGTTATCTATTAAAGCAACTAATCATTCCTAGGATGATCAAGCCTAAGAAAGCATTAAGCATGGAATCAAACACTCATAAAGAACAAGGAAACTGCATTACAATCAAGTCATTTTACAATCAAGTTCAGAAGATCAATCATCTAACCCCAACAAAGGGGAGTTTAGCTACACATAATTGAAGATAAAACAAAAGAAAGAGTTACAGAGATGAACAAAGGAGAGAGCTCCATAGAATGTTGCACAGCAGCCACAGCAGCAGAGGATCTGTTTTTAGGGTTTTCTGAATGTTCCTTCTATTCTGCTCAGAAGTTCTTTTATAACTCGTGGCCGGTCACGGCCGTGACAGCCATCACGGCCAGGCCGTGACAGCCATCACGGCCAGGCCGTGACGGGTTCTGTCTCTTGCAGTTCTGGCAAAATCACTCTTTCGCGAGGCGAGCCTTTCTTCGCGACGCGAGCCAACTTTTTCATGCCCGTGATCTCCATCACGGCCAAGCCGTGATGGATTCTGACTTGTGGAGGTTTCTGGGTCACGGCCGTGATATACATCACGGCTAGGCCGTGATCGTCTCTGACTTTTGGTGGTTTTGGCACAATCAGTCTCTCGCGTGGCGAGCTATCATTCGCGTCGCGAGCCATTTTTTCACGCCCTTGATCTCTATCACGGCCAAGCCGTGATCGATTCTGACTTTTGGTGGTTTTGGGTCACGGCCGTGATAGCTATCACGGCCAGGCCGTGATAGCTTCTGACTTTTGGCCCCCTTTTTCTTCAGTTTTCAGGCCTTCTCTTCATCTCAGCTTCCTCATGGCTAAAACTTGGGCATTTAATCATAAATCCCTGCAAAACAACACACAATACCACCTTATCCGTTCCAAAGGAAAAACTAAACAAAATCCAACTAAAATGGCCTAACTAAATGCAAATGCATGCAGAAATGTACATGGAAAATGAGGTGAAATCACACTCATCAAATCACCCCAAGCTTAAGACGTTGCTTGTCCTCAAGCAAAAACCAAGGCCATAAGACCGAAATAAACAAAGCATGGATAGTGAACTAAGAACCCGAGTAAAATGATCCAAGTAACAGGTATTCAATTATTTCAGCAAGAGACAATCAATTCAAGTCCAATTAGGGGCTTAGTTTCCCTAGACTCACATTCTCACTGATTCGGGCACTCTATCTCACTTGAAGCTCACCCCAAGCTTGTTCATTTGCTTGGCTCTCTTTATTGCCTCACTCACTCAAGTGTTAAGGGAATATGACATTTCACTCCATTTTCCTCAAAGAATGATTCCTACCATAAGCTTGACTTTCAACCAAATCTTTACTTTATTAATGAAAACATCTAAGAATCAAGAGGTCTTATTCTTTGGTTGCAATGAGGCCATGGGATTAATCATTAGGTGGGGTAATCAAGAAAAGGACATTTCAAAAGGCTAAACCAAGCATCAAGCATTTCAACACATGACACCTTCTAAAATACCTTCTTGGGTTTTTCATTCATTTTTCCACCTTTCTTTCTTTCTTTTCTTTTCTTTTTACTTCTCATTCCTTTTTGTCATCCCCTTCTCCATTTTTATTTCTATTTTTTTTTTTTTTTTTTGGTTTGGAGAAGGGGAGATTTTTCAATTCAAGAGAAATAAATTTTTTTCAGATTCATTTTTTTTCTTTTCATCATCCCAAACTTTCAACTACATTTTCCAACCCTTTTTGCACAGTACTTTAGAAGGTCCCTCATAAGCATATTTAACAAAACATTTCAAGGTACCAAGAAAAGCATGCTATTCATTCAGGCTCAAAATGGGCAACTACGGGTAGCATTATTCATTCAAAGCTCAGAAGGCCAGAAAAAATACCTATTGCCTCAATCCTTTTCAAAAATGTTCTAAAAAATGTTCAAGTTTCGAAATGGTTTCAAGTCAAGTTCTAGAGAAAAACAATCCAAGAGGAACACACTCTACACAAAGAACGGGGGCAGATTTAGTGAGTACCCCCTAATGGCTCAAAAGCTCACATTTATTAGTTCAAGAACCAGTGAGAAACACAAATCCATAGAAACACATGCTAATCATCAACTATCCAAGACCATCTCAAGAATATTTAATGAAGCCATATCACAAGAATAGAAAATCAGGGGTCCAAAATTCACTATCACAAAAAAAAATTGGCACTTAGCTCTCACAATCATAAGCTCAATCTAAGCAGGGGTAACCGAATCATGCGATCATGCAAACTTAAGCCTATATGAATGCAATATTTACAATGCAAGCAAAAAGATTACCCCTACCCCAAGCTTAAAGACTTACATTGTCCTCAATGTAAATAATGAAGCTTAGAGAGGGGAGAAAACTGGAACAACTCACCCAGGTGGTAGTGGTGCTGCATCACATGCTTTCTGGTTTTGTTTCCTCCTGCCCTTCTTCTCCTCCTTCCTTCAAAATCTGAAAGCACTCAACAAAACTATTAACAAACCTCTTGAGCTTCTCAAATTATTCAAGAGGGGAAAAATCAAAAATAAAAGAGTGAATGAAAAGAAAACTTGGGTTGCCTCCCAATAAGCGCTTCTTTAACGTCACTAGCTTGACGGATGATTTCTAAGATGGTGCCTCAAGAGGGATGGAGACTGCCTGACGATTAAAATCTCCTCCACGGTAGTGCTTGAGCCTTTGCCCATTGACAGTGAAAGTATTTCCGGATGTTGGATTTTCCAATTCAACTGAACCAAATGGAGAGACTGACTTGACATAGAATGGGCCTGACCATCTTGATCTCAATTTGCCCGGGAAAAACTTGAGTCTTGAGTTGAACAGCAAAACTGACTGGCCTTCTTCAAATTGCTTGGGAAGAATGTACTTATCATGCCAGAACTTGGTTCTTTCCTTGTATATCCTGGCACTCTCATAAGCCAAGAGTCGGAACTCATCCAACTCATTCAATTGAAGCATCCTCTTATCCATGGCCAGCCTTGTATCAAAGTTTAGGGCCTTCACTGCCCAAAAAGCACGGTGTTGTAGCTCTACCGGACGGTGACATGATTTCCCGAACACTAATTGGTAAGGTGACATACCAATAGGTGTCTTATAAGCAGTCCGATAGGCCCAAAGTGCATCATCCAATTTCTTCGCCCAATCCTTCCTTGCATTGTTCACAGTTTTTTCCAAAATCCTCTTCAACTCCCGGTTGGACAATTCCACTTGCCCACTGGTTTGGGGATGGTATGGTGTGGTAACTTTGTGGTTCACCCCAAACTTGGCAAGCACTGCATTGAACTCCTTATTGCAAAAGTGAGTACCCCCATCACTAATGATAGCTCTAGGGGTCCCATACCGGGTAAAAATATTCTTCCTCACAAAACTGATCACAGTTCTTGCATCATCTTTCAGAGTTGGTACGGCTTCCACCCACTTGCTCACATAATCAACTGCCACCAGAATGTACTTGTTGTTGTAAGATGACGGGAAAGGGCCCATGAAGTCAATCCCCCATACGTCAAAGAGTCCCACCTCAAGTATACCCTTCAAGGGCATCTCATTTCTCTTGGAAATACTACCGGTCCTCTGACATTTATCACAATTCATCACCCAAGCTCTGGAGTCCTTGAAAATAGTGGGCCAAAATAGCCCGCTTTGCAAAATCTTCATGGCGGTCCTCTCACCACCAAAGTGTCCTCCATAGGGTGAGTTGTGGCAGTGGGTCAACACCCCATTAATCTCTTCTTCCGGTATGCACCTCCTCAGAATTCCATCCGAACCTCTTTTGAAAAGATACGGCTCATCCCATATATAGAACTTGGCATCATGAATGAGCTTCTTCCTCTGTTGTGCATTGAAGTCCTTCGGAATCTTATTGGCTGCCTTGTAATTTGAAATATCCGCGAACCAAGGTGCCACTTGCACCACAAACAACTATTCATCTGGGAATTCCTCTTGAATTGGCAACTTTGCTTCTGCTTGGACATCTGCTTGTGGAAGCCTAGACAAATGGTCGGCTACCACATTCTCCACTCCTTTCTTGTCCTTTATTTCCAAATCAAACTCTTGGAGTAGTAGTATCCACCTAATAAGCCTTGGCTTAGCATCCTGTTTAGTCATAAGATATCTCAAGGCAGAATGATCAGTGTAGACAGTAGTTTTACAGCCAATCAAGTAGGATCTAAATTTATCAAAAGCAAATACCACAGCAAGCAATTCTTTTTCAGTCGTGGTGTAATTCAATTGGGCATCATTAAGCACACGACTGGCATAGTAAATGACATGCAACACTTTATTTTTTCTTTGGCCCAAAATGGCTCCCACCGCATAGTCACTTGCATCACACATTAGCTCAAAAGGTAAACTCCAATCTGGAGGTGCAATGACCGGTGCGGTGGTGAGTTTTTCTTTCAAAATTTTGAAGGCATGCATGCAATCATCATCAAATATAAAAGGAATATCAGCTACCAAAAGCTTGCATAAGGGTTTCACAATTTTTGAAAAATCTTTTATGAACCTTCTATAAAAACCCGCATGCCCTAGGAAGCTTCTAACACCTTTCACATTTAAGGGAGGAGGAAGTTTTTCAATCACTTCAATTTTGGCTCTATCAACCTCCATCCCCCGTGATGAAATTTTATGCCCAAGAACTATACCCTCCCTAACCATGAAATGACATTTTTCCCAATTTAAAACGAGGTTAGTTTCTTGGCATATTTTTAGAACACAGGCAAGATTATTCAAACAGTTATCAAAAGAATCACCAAACACAGAAAAATCGTCCATAAATACCTCAATAAATTTTTCATTCATATCAGAAAATATGGATATCATGCACCTTTGAAAAGTGGCGGGTGCATTACACAACCCGAATGGCATTCTCCTGTATGCATAGACTCCATAAGGACAGGTGAAAGCGGTCTTCTCTTGGTCCTCTGGGTCAACCACAATCTGGTTATACCCGGAGTACCCATCAAGGAAACAATAGAAAGCATGGCCCGCCAACCGCTCTAACATCCGATCAATGAAGGGCAAGGGAAATGATCTTTTCTCGGTGGCCTCATTCAGTCTTCCGTAATCAATGCATACCCTCCATCCAGACACGGTCCTAGAGGGAATAAGTTCATTCTTTTCATTTGCTACCACCGTCATCCCCCCTTTCTTCTTGACAACTTGGACCGGACTCACCCATGGACTATCGGAGATGGGATAGATAATGCCCGCATCCAACAACTTCACAATCTCCTTCCTCACAACTTCTTTCATATTCGGGTTGAGTCTTCTTTGCGGTTGCCTAACCGGCTTGAAATTTTCCTCCACACGGATTTTGTGCATGCAAAAGGAGGGGCTTATCCCTTTCAAATCGGACATAGACCATCCGATTGCAGATTTGTGCTCCCTAAGCACCCTCAACAACTTCTCTTCTTCCAAGGAATTCAACCCACTATTGATGATAACTGGGAATGAAGAGTTCATCCCAAGGAAAGCATAACGGAGATGGGATGGCAATTCTTTCAACTCTAGCACCGGTGGGTCACCCTTGTCTTCAATTCTCACATCTTCCACCACTTTGTCTTCATCGGTATTCACAACCAGACAAGCCTCCAGGAGATTTAATCATGAGATCAACTTCTTCCGCACATACTTCTTCTTCTACATCCTCTACCATTAGAGCTGCTTCTAACGAATCTTCAAACTTATGGTGCAAACTCTTGTCAGATAATGAATCAATGAGGTCTACTATCATGCATGTGTCCTTGTCGCTTGGGTGTTTCATTGCCTCAAACACATTAAAGGTGACCTTTTCGTCTTGTACCGAAGCACCAATTCCCCTTGATTGACATCGATCAAAGCTCTACTGTTGCTAGGAATGGTCTCCCAAGAATCGGAGGAGTGTCACCATCTTGACCATATCTAACACCACAAAATCTGCTGGAAAAATGAATTTATCTACCTTCACCAACAAATCCTCCACAACACCATAGGGATATGTAATGGAGCGATGCGCGATTGAAGAGAAATCCCTGTTGGTTTTACCTCACCAATCCCGACTTCTTGAAAATGGAGAGCGGCATCAGTTAATACTTGCCCCTAAATCGCACAATGCTCTCCCTATGTTCGGATGACCGAGTAGTGCATGGGATAGTGAAACTGCCGGGTCCTTCATCTTTACTTGGTAACTTCTTTTGAAGTATAGCGCTGCACTCTTGATGAAGCATAACTGTCTCCTCCTTCCACCTCCTCTTGTTTGTAAGAATCTCTTTCATGAACTTGGCGTAGGAGGGCATCCGTTGGAGAGCTTCGCAAAAGGAATGTTGATTTGTAGCTTTTTGAATACATCCGAAAACTTAGAAAATTGCTGGTCTTTTGCCTCCTTCTTCAACCGTTGGGGGTACGGGATTACGAAATATGGGGCAGCTCTTTGGGATTATCAACCTCTTCCAGAATCTGTCTTTTAGTCTTCTTCTTCGCAAATTCTTCATCAACCAATTTCTCCCTCTGCGGTTCTTCAGCTTCTACACCAGTAGGAATAGAGGTAGTATCTTGGGAATTTCCGGGTTCTTCATTGTTTACCTCTTCAAACTGCACCTTATCAATTCTAGCATCACTTGTCTTTTCTTCCCTCTCTCTTTCTTGTGGATTTAACACTCTCCCACTTCTTGTAATAATGGCCTTACAATCTTCCTTTGGGTTCTTCTCAGTATCCCCAGGCAATTGTCCTTGAGGTCTCTCTGCCATCTGCCTTGCTAGTTGGCCTATTTGATGCTCCAAGTTCTTGATTGAGGCATTCTGATTCTTCATAGTCTCTTGAGTAGCTTGCATGAACTGGCCTAGAATGTTCTCCAATTTGCTTGAACTCTCTTGAGGAGGCTTTGCTTGAGTACTTGAACTTTTCCCTTGTCTCCAACCAAAGTTAGGATGGCTGCGCCACCCCGGATTGTAGGTGTTGGAGTAAGGATCATTTCTAGACCCTTGGTTGCCCATATAATTTACCTCTTCTTGTCCCGAACTTCCAACCACATTGATCTCACAGTTTCCATTTGCATGGTTGCCTCCACAGAAATCGCACACTAAGGTACCTTGAACTTGGACAGCTTGTAGTTGAGAATTCTGCAGTTGAACCGACCCCAATTGCTTGGTAAGAATAGCCATTTGCGCCTTGAGAGCGCCAATTTCATCCAGCTCTAGAACACCTCTCTTGACCATTGACCGAGAACTAGGCATTTGATAGTCATTGTTAGCCATGTTCTCAATCAAGTCCTTTGCTTCTTCGGGCGTCTTCTGACTCAATGTCCCTCCTGCAGCCGCTTCAATCATACTTCATGAATTCCTGTTGAGCCCATTAACAAATGCTGCAACCTGCTGCCATGTCTCTAGTTCATGATTGGGACAAGCCGTGAGTAAGGACTTGAATCTCTCCCAGGCTTCATAGAGTGACTCACCATCCCTTTGTGCAAAGGCATTGATCTCTGATCTCAGCTTAATCATTCTTGACGGAGGAAAGAATCGAGATAAAAACTTGCTGACCAAGTCGTTCCAGGTGATGATGCTTCCATGAGGATGAGATTGAAGCCATGCCTTAGCTCTATCCCTCAAAGAGAAAGGGAAAAGCCTTAACCGAATGGCCTCATCAGAAGCTCCGTTTAACTTGATGGTGTCACACAGCTCAATGAAAGTACCAATGTGAGCATGAGGGTCTTCACTCTCCAAACCTCCAAACTGGTTTTGCTGCACAAGGTGGAGAAGTGATGCCTTGATTTCGAAATTATTGCAAGCCACTGCGGGTCTCACAATCGGAGTTCCACATCTATCAACTCTAGGGGAAGTGTAGTCCCCCATTGTTCTCCTTGGTGCATTCTCTTCCGCCATGGTGACAAATGCTACTTCAATTTGTGGTTCTTGCACACTTTGGGTAACTCAACTTGTTGCTCTTGTCTACTAGAAGATGTTCTTTCTCTCTGTTCTGTCTTGCCTTGGCTTTCTTTCTATTCCTTCTACAGAGTTTCTCGATCTCGGGTTCGAATTGGAGTTCACTGGGTCGATTGTACCTCGCATACACCGAACAAACAGAGTAGCGCAGAAAAAGCAGAAGAAGAAAAAAAAAACAGAGAAAAACAGAAAAATACAGCAGGAAAAGCAGAAAACAAGAAAGAAAAAACACACAGTAGGAAAACAGTAAAAATGCCTAAATTAGGAGTCCCCTTTGGTACTCGTGATATTGGCACACCGATCCCGAAGAACGGCGCCAAAAACTTGACACGGACTCGGCAAGTGTACCGGTTCGTTGCAAGTAATAAAACGGTAAGACCGGATATCGTTCTCAGGGATCGTGGACAATTACCACTTCGCAAATTAGACTACTATCTAGGCGATCAAATTTTGGAGTGAAGGTAGCTCTATCATCTAACAAGCAAACAAGAATAAAATATTTTTGTTCTTTTTGGAATTTTATCAAACAGATTAATATGCAAACGAGAAAGATGAACAACAAATGATAGAATTGTTAGGGTTAGACTAAGCTAATCCTCCCTTGATTGTTATGAAATGACAAGTAACACAGTTCCTAATTCAATTATGACAATCAAGTCTTTTACGAAATACTCAAGCCTAATTCCTTAGGTGCATTGAGCCTAAAGCCCCAAATTAAACCCTAATTCCTTAGGTGGATTAACCTGAGATTTTGCATTAAGTAAAGACTTATAAGATTGCAAGCACCTCAAGACCTATGCCTAGGCTCATGAACTACTTGGCATTTGATTCATGAGCAAGCTCTAACACCAACCTTCCAGTTATCTATTAAAGCAACTAATCATTCCTAGGATGATCAAGCCTAAGAAAGCATTAAGCATGGAATCAAACACTCATAAAGAACAAGGAAACTGCATTACAATCAAGTCATTTTACAATCAAGTTCAGAAGAGCAATCATCTAACCCCAACAAAGGGGAGTTTAGCTACACATAATTGAAGATAAAACAAAAGAAAGAGTTACAGAGATGAACAAAGGAGAGAGCTCCATAGAATGTTGCACAGCAGCCACAGCAGCAGAGGATCTGTTTTTAGGGTTTTCTGAATGTTCCTTCTATTCTGCTCAGAAGTTCTTTTATAACTCGTGGCCGGTCACGGCCGTGACAGCCATCACGGCCAGGCCATGACGGGTTCTGTCTCTTGCAGTTCTGGCAAAATCACTCTTTCGCGAGGCGAGCCTTTCTTCGTGACGCGAGCCAACTTTTTCATGCCCGTGATCTCCATCACGGCCAAGCCGTGATGGATTCTGACTTGTGGAGGTTTCTGGGTCACGACCGTGATATACATCACGGCTAGGCCGTGATCGTCTCTGACTTTTGGTAATATAATACACCGTGTATCGGTAATATAATTGATAGGAGACGATCACGGCCTAGCCGTGATGTATATCACGGTCGTGACCCAGAAACCTCCACAAGTCAGAATCCATCACGGCTTGGCCGTGATGGAGATCACGGGCATGAAAAAGTTGGCTCGCGTCACGAAGAAAGGCTCGCCTCGCGAAAGAGTGATTTTGCCAGAACTGCAAGAGACAGAAAGCGTCACGGCCTGGCCGTGATGGCCATCACGGCCGTGACGGACGACGGACTTATAAATAAACCTGCACTGAACAGAATTAGGGATCTGCACTTGGAGGCAGGCTGAGGCTGGCGGCTGGAGAGGGTTTCTACCCAAAAAGGGGGGTGTTTTCTCTGCTCTTGGATGGGGAGAAGATGGAGGAAGCTTGTCTATGAGTGTTCTCCATCCCTTTTCTCATTCTGTTTTGTATTTCCTTTCATCATGAGTAGTTAAATCCCCATTGTTGGGGTTAGATATAACTTGTCTGAACTTATTGTATTTGAATTGGTGTTTTAATGCAAGTCTCTATTTTCTTATGAGTATGTGATTCTGTGCTTAGTGCTTTCCTTGGATTAGCTACCCATAGGAATGATATGTTGCTTTAATAGATGACTGGAAGGTTGGTGTTAAGGCATGCTCATGAATCACATGCCAAGTAGTTCAAGAATCTAGGAATAGGTGTTGAATGCTTGCAATCTTATAAGTCTTGACTTAATGCAAAATCACAGGTTAATCCACCTAAGGAATTAGGGTTTAATTTGGGGTTTTAGGCTCAATGCACCTAAGGAATTAGGCTTGAGTATTTTAGAAAAGGCTTGATTGTCATAATTGAAGTAGGACTTGTGTTGATAACCATTTCGTTGCAATTAAGGGAGGATTAGTGTAGTCTAACCCTGACAATTCTAGCCACATCCCTGTTTGCATACCAAGTGTTCGACAAAATTCTTAAAAGGCAAAAAAATATTTTGTTTCTTTATTTTCTGTTGAATCTCTCATACTTTATTTTAGTCTAGATAGTTGTTAAGTTTGTGAATTGGTAATTGACAACCAATCCCTGTGGATACGATAACCGGTCTCACCACCGTATTACTTGATTGCGACGAGGTGCACTTGCCTTTATTTAATATCTCAAAAAATACATGCACCAAGTTTTTGGCGCCGTTGCCGGGGATTGGCTTTGTCAATATCATTAGTAACAAATGAGACAACTAGTTTAGACATTTTTTTTTATTTTTCTGTATATAACTGATATTTTTCTTTTGTTAGTTTTGTATATATTTGAATTTTTGTTTCTTTGATCTTGGGCTTATTTGTCTGTGAGGTGAAAATTGGTTTGGTAGGATCATGGACTACAATTGGTATCAACCATCTGATGCAGAATTGGAGATATCTGAGTTGCAGCTGCGGGTAGATATGCTGCAATTAGCCGTAAACATCCAACAAGTGAGTAATGAGCTGTCAAGGGCAACGGTCTCTCCTCCACTAGTGGTAGGTTATGCTGAATGGGGAAATCAATTTCCCAACACTCCCACTCCATGGTGGGGGAACCCTCCAAACAATACTTTGATGGATGAAGGGGAACATTGGGAATCTTCCACACCTTGGTATGATGAGCCATCCCCATTGGAAGTTGCTTGGGAGAACTTCAAATCCGCATTCCCAGTCGAGGTTGAGCAACCTATCCCGGATAGTCAACCTCACTTAGAGGCTGTTTTGGAGAACTTCATGGCAACAACAATGGAAGAATTAAAAAATCAAGAAGATGCCATTCGAAGTCTCGGGGTACGTATTGAGGAACTCTCTAACCTTCTATCCGAAATGCCATATGGGAACTTGATGGATGATGATGAAGATGATGCAATGATGGATGAGGAGGAAGAAGAAGAAGTGGGAGCAACCGAGTCAAGAAGTGAAGACCCTGTTTTGGAGAACATAGTTGCACCATTCCCCATTGAACCCTTGACTAAGGAGCCTGAAAGGAAGAGGCAATTGGAGGATATCTATTTCACCATGCTTGGAGATGATGAAAAACTTTTGGAATTAGATGGTGCTATTGATTCCTATGCATGTGTGGAATGTGATGGGAGAAACACTTGTGTGGTTTGTGCGGAGATTTCTGCATATTTGGAAGGTGATGGATTTGGCAATGCTGAAAGTGAAGATTGTACAGAAGCCAGAACAGCACCAATGATCCTCTCGAATTGTTGGCCACCTCACATTTTAAAGCAGTCAACAATGGAGTTCATGCCTCTGCCTGAGGTTGAACCCCATTTTTATTGGGAAGATTTTATGGATAAAGGGGTCATCTTTGACCCGAGAGGAATTGAAAAGCGCTTCCCATTTGAAGAAGTCAGCATGAATTTCGGGCGCTCACTTCCACATTTTTGCTGCAAACTGTGGGATCCAGGTGAAGGATCTCACATGGTTAACATCCCTTGGTCCTTATACCACAGGTTATGGGATCCAGGTGGATGCTTCTTGATAAGTCAAGCTAGTGACGTTAAAGAAGCGCTTATTGGGAGGCAACCCAACTTTTCTTAACCCTTCTCTTTAGTTAATTTTGTTTTTGCTTTAACCTCTTGAATAATTTGAGAAGCTCAAGAGGTTTGTTAATAATTTTTGTTAAGTGTCTTCAGATTTTGAATAAAGGAAGGAGAAAAAGAGCAGGGAGAAACAAAGCCAAAAAGTATGTGAGCCAACACCCGCTACCGCCTCGGTAAGCCGTTCCATTTTTCCTTTGTTTTATTTTATTTTTTTTCCTTTCCTCTCTCCAACTTGATTGTTTACATTGGGGACAATGTAAATCTTTAAGCTTGGGGTAGGGGTAATCTTTTTGCTTGCATTGTAAATATTGCATTCATATAGGCTTAAGTTTGCATGATCGCATGATTCGGTTACCCCTGCTTAGATTGAGCATCTGATTGTGAGAGCTAAGTGCCAATTTTTTTGTGATAGTGAATTCTTGAACCTAATTCTGTTTATTCTTGTGATATGGCTGCAAATGAATATGCTTGAGATGATCTTGGATAGTTGATGATTAGCATATGTTTCTTTAGACTTGTGTTTCTCACTGGTTTTTGAACTGATAAATGTGAGCTTTTGAGCCATTAGGGGGTACTCACTAAATCTGCCCCCGTTCTTTGTGTTGAGTGTTGCTCCTCTTGGATGAATTTCTCTAGAACTTGACTTGAAACCATTTTAAAGCTTAAAATTTTTTTGAAAACATTTTTGAAAATGATTGAGGCAATAGGTATTCTTCTGGCCTTCTGAGCTTTGAATGATGAAATGCTACCCCTTAGTTGCCCAAGTTTGAGCCTGAATGAATAAAATGCTTTTCTTGGTACCCTGAAAAATTTTGATACATATACTTGATAAGGGACCTTCTAAAGTATTACAAAAAGGGTGAAAAAGGTAGTTGAAAGTTTGGGATAAGAATCAGAAAAAATAATTCTTTTGAGTTGAAAAATCTCCCCTCTCCAATTATAAAAAAAAAAAAAAAAGAAAAGAAAAGAAAAATATAAAGAGATGGGGATGACAAAAAAAAGAGAAGTGAGAAATAAAAGAAAAAAAAAAAAGAAAGAAAAGAAAGGTGGAAAAATGTATTGAAAACCCAAGAAGGTATTTTAGAAGGTGTCTTGTGTTGAATTGTTGATACTTGGTTTAGCCTTTTGAAATATCCCTTTCTTGTTATCCCCACCTAAAGATTAATCCCATGGCCACGTTACAACCAAATAAAGACCTCTTGATTCTTAGGTGTTTTCATAAATAAAGTGGAGATTTGGTTGATAGTCAAGCATATGGTAGGAATCATTCCTTGAGGAAAATGGAGCGAATTGTATATATACTTGAACACTTGAGTGAGTGAGGCAAGAAAGAGAGCCAAGCAAATAAACAAGCTTGGGGTGAGCTTCAAGTGAGCAAGAGTGCCCGAATCAGTGAGAATGTGAGTCTAGGAAACTTAAGCCCCTAATTGGACTTGAATTGATTGCCTCTTGCTGAATTGTTTGAATTGCCTGTTACTTGGATCATTTTACTCGGGTTCTTGGTTCACTATCCATGCTTTGACTGTTTACCTCTTTTGGCCTTAGTTTTTGCTTGAGGACAAGCAAAGTCTTAAGCTTGGGGTGATTTGATGAGTGTGATTTCACCTCATTTTCCATGTACATTTCTGCATGCATTTGCATATAGTTAGGCCAATTTAGTGTTGATTTTGTATAGTTTTTCCTTTGGAACGGATGAGGTGGTTTCTGTGTGTTGTTTTGCAGGATTTAATGGAAAAATGCCCAGAAATCAGCCTTGGTGGAGCTTGGATGGATTAGAGCCTTAAAAGTCAAGAAAATGAGCTAAACAGAGCCCATCACGGCCGGCGCGTGATGACCATCACGGCCTGGCCGTGATGACCATCACTGCCGTGATCGAGCGAGAGAAGAAGGCAAAAGTCGAGATCGCGTCACGGCCTAGCCGTGACGGATATCACTACCCCGTGACCAACCAGAAAATGAGGGCTCGCGTCGCGAACACTTCTCTCGCCTCGCGAGAGTTAAAAACTTGAAGACACGCCTTGGGCCGAAAGCGTCACGGCCTGGCCGTGATGGCCATCACGGCCGTGACGGACGACGTGACTTATAAATAAACCTGCACCGAATGCAATTAGGGATCTGCACTTGGAGGCAGGCCGAGGTGGCGGGCCGGAGAGGGTTTCTACCCAAAAAGGGGGTGTTTTCTCTGCTCTTGGATGGGGAGAAGATGGAGGAAGCTTGTCTATGAGTGTTCTCCATCCCTTTTCTCATTCTTCTGTTTTGTATTTCCTTTCATCATGAGTAGTTAAATCCCCATTGTTGGGGTTAGATGTAACTTGTCTGAACTTATTGTATTTGAATTGGTGTTTTAATGCAAGTCTCTATTTTCTTATGAGTATGTGATTCTGTGCTTAGTGCTTTCCTTGGATTAGCTACCCATAGGAATGATATGTTGCTTTAATAGATGACTGGAAGGTTGGTGTTAAGGCATGCTCATGAATCACATGCCAAGTAGTTCAAGAATCTAGGAATAGGTGTTGAATGCTTGCAATCTTATAAGTCTTGACTTAATGCAAAATCACAGGTTAATCCACCTAAGGAATTAGGGTTTAATTTGGGGTTTTAGGCTCAATGCACCTAAGGAATTAGGCTTGAGTATTTTAGAAAAGGCTTGATTGTCATAATTGAAGTAGGACTTGTGTTGATAACCATTTCGTTGCAATTAAGGGAGGATTAGTGTAGTCTAACCCTGACAATTCTAGCCACATCCCTGTTTGCATACCAAGTGTTCGACAAAATTCTTAAAAGGCAAAAAAATATTTTGTTTCTTTATTTTCTGTTGAATCTCTCATACTTTATTTTAGTCTAGATAGTTGTTAAGTTTGTGAATTGGTAATTGACAACCAATCCCTGTGGATACGATAACCGGTCTCACCACCGTATTACTTGATTGCGACGAGGTGCACTTGCCTTTATTTAATATCTCAAAAAATACACGCATCAAATATCCATCCAAGTAACAAAAGTATGAATACCTAGCTAACCTTTCAAGCATTTGATCAATAAATGGGAGAGGGAAGTGATCTTTCCTTGTTGCCTTATTTAGATTCCTATAATCGATGCACATTCTCCAACCGGTTACTGTCCTAGTAGGGATTAGTTCATTATTTTCATTTTGAATAACAGTCACCCCTCCTTTCTTAGGAACCACATGCACCGGACTAACCCATTCACTATCGGAGATTGGATAAATGACCCCTGCATCTAATAGCTTAAGCATTTCTTTCTTAACCACCTCTTTCATTTTAGGGTTCAACCTACGTTGATGCTCAATGGATGGTTTATGCTCATCTTCCATTAAAATGCGATGCATGAAAAAAGAAGGATTTATGCCTTTAATATCATCAATTGTATATCCTATCACTTTTCTATGCATTCTAAGCTCCCTAAGTAATTTCTCAGTTTCCAACTCATTCAAGATGGCATTTACAATTACCGGATATGAAGAGTTAGGACCAAGAAATTCATACCTCAATGTAGAGGGAAGAGGTTTTAGTTCTACCTTAGGGGCTTCTTCATCTTTCAGATCCTTACTCTTTGGTGTCAACTCAAGTTTCTCTTTCTTTGTTTTGTTGGGAGGAATTTTTGGACTAGCCTCCAGAAAGCAGGCATAATTCCTTACTTCTCCTCCATGAGCGTTTAAGTCTCCACCAATCAAACACATTTCTAACGGGTCATCAACACAAGCCTGATGGGATTCTTCTTTCACCACTTGGTGCATTAAGTCAACCCTGCAACAAGAATCTTCAAAAGAAGGGTGTTTAATAGATTTAGCTAAATCAAATTCAACTTTATCATCACCCATAGTTAAAGTCAATTTCCCATTTTTAACATCAATAATGGCTCCTGCGGTAGCCAAGAAAGGCCTACCAAGAATAATGGGGATTTGGGAATCCTCTTCCATTTCAAGTACCACAAAATCCGCAGGAATAAAAAATTTACCCACTCTAATAGGAACATCCTCCAAGATGCCTACTAGGAATTTGACGGACCGATCCGCCAATTGAAGGGAGATTGTTGTGGGTTTTAGTTCACCCATCTCCAACTTCTTGCAAACAGAGAGGGGCATAAGACTAACACTAGCCCCCAAATCACAAAGAGCTTTATCAAAACTAGTGTTACCAATTAAGCATAGAATAGAGAAAATACCTGGATCTTTCAATTTAAGAGGCAATTTATTTTGAATTAAAGCACCGCACTCCTCGGTTAAAGCCATTATTTCATAGTCCTCTAGCTTTCTCTTATTTGACAAGATATCCTTAAGAAATTTAGCATATGTCGGCATTTGTTGTAATGCCTCAGTGAATGGTACATTAATGTACAATTTCTTAAGGACCTCTAGAAATTTTCCAAATTGCTTATCTAACTTGGATTTAGCCAACCTTTGAGGAAAAGGTGTCGGAGGTTGGTAAGGTGGTGGAGGGACATACTTAGACACTTTTTCGCTAGGCTCTTCCTCTCCTAAGGGTTGCGTCTCAGTAGGTTCCTCCTCCTCAGCTACACTCTTGTTATCACTCTCCCCTTTAGCCTCGAGATTCTCAAGTTTCTTACCACTCCTTAGACTCACGGCTTTACACTGTTCATGATTTGGGTTCACCTCAGGTTATCCAGGGAACTTGCCCGGTTGCCTCATTGAATTTCCCGCTTTTTGGGCAATTTGAGTTTCTAACATCTTGTTATGGATGGCTAAGTTATCTACCTTAGATGTTAGTTCATTTATTGCCTCATTAACTGCCCTACCTTGTTGCCTAAATTCTTCATTTTGCTTAGTTTGAGTAGCAACAAAGTTTTCCATAAGAGACTCGAGTTTAGATTTTTGTACCTGAGGATACCCCGATGCGGGTTTCTTATTACCTTGCCCTTCCTGGAATTCGTGATTCAACATGTTGTTGTAGTTCCCGTAGGAAAGGTAAGGATTATTCTTCCTCTGGTTGTAGGTGTAGCGACCGAGAAAAAAGAACTTGTTTTTCCTTTTAGGGAGAAAACATGGAGTCGCCACCAACTTTATTTAATTTCAGGGAAGTTGGAAAACCCTTTAAGAAAAAGCTCTGGGTTCGGGAGTCGATTATGTCTAGGGAAGGCATGGATACTTAACCCCACGACACCCTAGAACATCCATAAAATGGTTACCCAAAATTAGTTGTGTAAATTATTAATAACTTCGAAAATATTGGTTTTACCCCAGAATCAATTTCTTAAAAAAACATCTTTAGTTGTGAAAATATTTTTTATTAAAACTAAATGAGGTTGAACATGGCACATAAGTCCACGGGGCAACCTCAAAATCTAAAGGGTTGAACATGACACTTGTCATAGGGCAACCCAAGAAATAAGATTGTTTTAATCAAGTGATCATCCTCTGTTTTTACGTAAAAGTAGCTTTACCATGTGAAAATAGAATAACAATGAAATATTTTATTAAATAATTCAGTAGATAGAGGTACAGGACATCATAGTAAACAAAGACGAGAATGAAACATTTTTACTGACTTATTCAGTCTCAATACCCCTGGGTTTTTCTTTTGTCATAAACAGAGACACTGGAAAATAAAATATCAAGAGAAACTTATGAATAATATCAACAAGGAGAACAAAGACTACCAAATGAGGGTAGAATAACAATGATTTTGTTTTCACCCAGTGGTAAGATTTCAAGATCAAAACCTTTACCTTTCGATCTCACAGATTCTCTTTTAACTCTTCCTTCTTAACCACTCTAATAATAGAGAAGAGAAAAAACTCAGATCTCTAATCTCTCTTCTTCACAAAGAAAAATGTTAGATACAAATCTCCTCTCCTCTTTTTCTTCTCTTCTGTTTTCGTCCCCCCTTTCTCTCTTTTTCCTCTCCTTTTATAGACGGAGGAGAGGGCTTCTTGCTTCTTCTCCATTGGCTTCAAGGTCGGTTTGTACGAAATTCAAGGCTTGGGCGGTTCTGAGCAGCAATAGCGTGTGTTCAGATGGGGGCGGCGTGAGCAGTGGAAAGGAGGTGATTTGATGTGAAGGTTGCATGTTTGAAAAGAGAAGGAGATTGGGGGTTTTGTCTGATGTATATGATGGCCTTTTAGGGTTAGGAGTAGGGCTGCTAGGTTAAAACGAGGGAGGAGGTGAGGAAGAAAAAGTACCAATGGGTAGAGGAGGTGCAAGGATGGTTCTGAGCAGAAATAACGTGTGTCCAGATGGGGGGCGCAAGCATCAGAAAGTAGGTGATTTGTCGTGAAGGTTGCGTGTTTGAAGAGGGGGGGCTTTGTCTGATATGTAAAATAGGATTTTTTAGGGTTAGGAGAAGTAACTCAATCTCCTTTCTTTTCCGTTGATTGTCATTTCCTCCTTCTTTTTTTCGTCCTTTCTTCATTATCTTCCTTTTCTTCTCTCTTTATTCTTTAGCCTCCAGCCTGAAAATAAAATTGTAGTGGACGGAATCTCTTCATCCAACAGGAACTTAGATATGCAAAAGTAGATATACACTGGATGGACCTCCTCGTCCAACAAAAAATTAGATAATTGCAGGGGACAGAACCTCCTCGTCCAACAGAAAAATAGATAATTGCAGTGGACGGAACCTCCTCGTCCAACAGAAAATTAAATAATTGAAGCGGACGAAACCTCCTCATCCAACAGAAAATTAAATAATTGAAACGGATGGAACCTCCTTGTCCAACAGAAAAATAGATAATTGCGGTGAACTAGACGGGACCACCACGTCCAACAGCAAGTGCAATGGACTGGACGGGACCACCCCGTCCATCAGCAAGTGGAATGGACTGGACGGGGCCACCCCGTCCATCAGCAAGTTCAACGTGATGGACTGGACCTCCCCGTCCAACAACAAGTGGAATGCAATGGACGAGAACACACCGTCCAACAGCAAGTGCAATGGACTAGACTGGACTGCGTCCAACAGCAAGTCCAATGCAATGGACGGGAACACCCCATCCAACAGCAAATGGAATGGACTGGACGGGACCACCCCATCCATTAGCAAGTGCAATGGACTGGACTGGACCGCGTCCAACAGCAAGTCCAATGCAATGGTCTGGAGTGGACCGCATTTAACAACAAGTCCAATGCAATGGACGAGAACACCCCGTCCAACAACAAGTGCAATGGACTAGACTGGACTGCGTCCAACAGCAAGTCCAATGTGATGGACGGAACCTCTCCGTCCAACAGCAAATTAGTTATGAGCCCTCTCCTTTCTTCATTATTTTCTTTTTCTTCTTTCTCTCTTCACTATTATTATTAGTCTCCTTGAAACATAATATCATAAAAAAAAGAATAAAATGAAGACGGACAAAAATGGGTGTTCACAGTTGCCCCTCTTTACTTGTTGCATACTAGAAGACATGATTAGTCGTGACTTTTCATGTATTGTAATAATGAACAAGTAAAGAAAAATGAACACATATTTTGTCTGAAAAAACATGAGGAGCTTAGAAGAAAACCTTACAGTTTGAAAATAGAATTGCAGTGGACGGAACCTCCTCGTCCAACAGGAGAGTGAATATGCAGCGAGCCTTAGAGCTCGAAAATAAACATGTAATAGACGGAACCTCTTCGTCCAACAGAAAATTAAATGCAATGGACGAAACCTCCTCATCCAACAGAAGAGTAAATATGCAATGGACGGAACCTCTTCGTCCAACAGAGAATTAAATGTGATGGACGGAACCTCCTCGTCCGACAGAGAATTAAATACAATGGATGGAACCTCCTCGTCCGACAGAAGAGTAAATGCAGTGGACGGAACCTCCTCGTCCAACAGAAAAGTAAACATGCAATGGACGGAACCTCTTCGTCCAACAGAAAAGTAAACATACAATGAGCCTTAGAGCTCGAAAATAAACTTGTAATGAGCCTTAGAGCTCGAGAATAAAGATTCGGTGAGCCTCAGAGCTCGAAAATAAACTTGCAATGAGCCTTAGAGCTCGAGAATAAAAATGCAGTGAGCCTCAGAGCTCGAAGATAAAATTGCAGTGAGCCTCAGAGCTCGAAAATAAAATTGCAGTGAGCCTCAGAGCTCGAAAATAAACTTGTTGTGAGCCTCAGAGCTCGAAAATATTAAATCAGTAATGTGAAACAAATGAGAATCCCTTCCTTTTGAGGACAACGGAACCAAGTGCTCCATGGGAAAACTTCCACCAACCAAACCCTTGTTCACCGGCCACTTTGGGACGAGGCATCACTCATTCTTTTAACAACATTGGTCACCCAAGAATCTGATAAACTCTGGATGTTATGTTTATCCTCCCAAGCTTAATTGCATCATTCTTTTGTCGTCCAGTGCATGCTACCTCTTCCATTGAATTTGAAGTATTGAGTTCTCTTGTTTTAAACCATTCATTGGTGCTACCATTAGAATTATCAAATCATACCATTAAACTTATATTTACTTTTATTGAGACATGCTATAGTGATTGAACATGAGAGTGAACACATCGGGGGAGTGTGGAAGAAAACCTCTTGCCTTAATACGTGAATTTAGTTTGTTAAGAGACAATAACAACGAGAACAAAATTACGAAAGGGATCATGAAGATTAAAAAAAACAAAGCAAAGAAAATTACGAAGATCACATAAAATTTGCCCCAGTATTGGTCCTTTGACTTTCATTTAGTTGATTCCCCTCAGCCTTTTGATGACACAGATCTTGGCTTCTGTTTCTGATTCCTCAAACACACCTTCTTCGACCATTCCTTAACAATTTTGCCCCAGTATACTCGGTTGGATAAAATTGCCCTAGTATGGTGAGTGCTTGTGGAAATGTTGGATCACATTCTTCTCCTAGGCTGCCTTTGTAGGTTTTCAGCCTAAGACTCCCTTGCCCTATACTCGGTTGGATAAAATTGCCCTAGTATGGTGAGTGCTTATGGAAATGTTGGATCACATTCTTCTCCTAGGCTGCCTTTGTAGGTTTTCAGCCTAAGACTCCCTTGCCCTAATTTTTGCCTAGGTTGCCCTTTCGGGTTTTCAACCTAGCGGGCCTTTGCTTTTCTTTTGTTTTCATTGTGTTTTGCCCTAACTTTTGCCTAGGCTGCCCTTTCGGGTTTTCAACCTAGCGGGCCTTCAAGCGTAGAACATTTTCACAGCATCAGAGTTTACCGGCCTTGGTAACTCTTCCCCATCCATGTTTTGCAGAATCAAAGCTCCTCCTGAGAATGCTTGTTTGACAATATAAGGGCCTTCATAATTTGGTGCCCATTTTCCTCGGGCATCCTCCTGACTAGGGAGGATTCTCTTTAAAACCAGGTCTCCCACGCAAAATTCTCTAGGACGAACCTTTTTATTGAAAGCTCTTGCCATTTTGCTTTGTTACAATTGCCCGTGACAGATAGCTGCCAGTCTTTTCTCTTCTATCATGTTCAAATGCTCATGCCGAGTTTTCACCCACTCAGATTCTTCTAAATATGCTTCCATCAAGACTCTTAGCGAAGGGAGTTCTACTTCGATAGGTGAGACAACCTCCATCCCGTACACCAGAGAGAAAGGGGTTGCCCTAGTGCTTGATCGTATATTAGTCCGATAAGCATGTAGAGCATAAGGCAGCATTTCGTGCCAGTCCTTATAGGTTACAACCATCTTAGCAACGATCTTTTTGACATTTTTGTTTGCTGCTTCAACTGTACCATTCATTTGAGGCCTATAAGGAGCCAAATTGTGGTGTTTGACTTGGAAACCATCGCAAAACTTTTGAATCTCGATACCATTAAGATTAGCAACATTATCTGTGATTATCCTCTCTGGGATCCCGTATCTACAGACGATGTCCTTCTTGAGGAATTTGAGAATCACCCTTTGAGTTATGCTGGCATATGAAGCAGCTTCTACCCATTTAGTGAAATAGTCTATCACCACCAAAATGAAACGATGACCATTGGAAGCCTTGGGATTAATGGGACCGATGACATCTATTCCCCACATCGAAAAAGGCCATGGGGATGCTAAACTGTGCAGTGGAAACGCAGGTGCATTAACCCGATCTGCATACATCTGACATTTTTGGCATTTACGAACATGCTACATACAATCTGACTCCATAGTAGACCAATAATAACCACATCTCAAGATCTTCCTAGCCATCATGTGACTGTTGGCATGAGTCCCACAGATTCCTTCATGAACTTCGATCATGATCAATTTAGCTTCGCGAGCATCCACACATCTGAGTAGGGTACCATCATATCCTCTTTTAAACAAGATTTCCTTGTTTAAGAAAAAGGTCATAGCCAGTCTTCGGATGGTCTTTTTATTTACTTCACTTGCCTCTATCGGCCATTCCTTGTTCTGAATATATTGCTTGATATCATGATACCAAGGCTTACCATCAGGTTCTCCTTCCACATGAGCACAGTATGCCGGTTCATCTTGTACTCTAATTTGGATGGGTTGGACATTGATATGGATATCCAGCTTGGTCATGACCGCTAGTGTGGCTAAAGCATCAGCAAATTGATTCTGGCCTCGACTTAAATGCGAGAAAGTAATCTCGTCGAACTTTGCAATCAACTGAGTCAAGTATTTCTGATACGGAATCAACTTGGAGTCTTTGGTCTGCCATTCACCATTGACTTGGTAAATGATTAAAGCTGAATCCCCGAAGACTTTCAACTGCTTTATACCAAGTTCAAGGGCCATTTGCAATCCACCAGCACATGCCTCGTATTCCGCAATATTATTCGTACATTCAAATTTCAGTTTTACGGCCACCTGGTACTGCTTGCCATTTTGTGAGATAATCACTGCTCCTATACCACTGCCATGCATATTGACTGCTCCATCGAAATACATTTTCCACACATCTTCCTGTTCTTCGTCTTCCTCGAGGGACATTATCTCTCCATCTGGGAACTCGGAATTGACAGGCCATCCATCCTCAAGAGGATTCTCTGCTAAATGGTCAGCAATCACACTTCCTTTGATGGACTTTTGAGTCCTATATTTGATGTCAAATTCTGACAATATTACTTGCCACTTCGAAACCCTTAAGGAGATATGAGGACTTTCGAAGATATGCTTCAAAGGATCCATTCGAGAAATTAGCCAAGTGGTGTGATATAACATGTACTGTCTGAGTTTTCTGGAGGTCCATACTAGTGCACAACAAGTCTTCTCGATTGCCATATAACGAACCTCACAGGCGTTAAACTTCTTACTCAGATAGTAAATTGCCTGCTCCTTCTTGCCAGATTCATCTTGTTGTCCCAGCATTGCCCCATTGAGGTTGGCAGTATGGTGAGATAGAGTAACAATGGACGACCTTGGGTAGGTGGTACCAACACTGGGGGATTCAGCAGATATGCCTTTATCCTATCAAAGGCCTCTTGACAGTCATCATCCCATCTTCCTGGATTATTCTTCCTGAGGAGTTTGAAGATTGGTTCGCATGTGCTAGTCAGATTTACAATGAAGTGTGCAATACAGTTCAATCTTCCAAGAAAACCCCTTACTTCTCGCTCGTTCTTAGGTGCTGGCATGTCACGTATTGCTTCCACCTTGTTAGGGTCCACCTTTATTCCTTTTCTACTGACAACAAAGCCAAGTAAATTCCCTGCGGATGCACCGAAAGTACATTTTGCAGGGTTGAGGCGCAACTTGTACTTTCTTAGCCGCTCGAATAACTTTCTCAAAACTGCCACATGACTTTCCCCTTCCTTGAACTTAGCCACTATATCATCAACATATACCTCTACCTCTTTAGGCATCATATCATGGAACAATGCTACCATGGCACGTTGGTAAGTGGCCCCAACATTCTTTAATCCAAAGGGCATCACTTTGTAACAAAAAGTTCCCCAAGGAGTGATAAAAGTTGTCTTTTCTTTATCGTCATTGTCCATGAGGATCTGATTGTACCCAGAATACCCGTCCATGAAATAAAACCTATGACTTCTGGTTGTACTGTCTACAAGGACATCAATATGAGGTAGGGGAAATCATCCTTTGGACTAGCTTTATTCAGGTATCGGTAGTCCACGCACATTCTGACCCTTCCATCCTTCTTTGGTACTGGAACAATATTAGCTACCCATTCCGGGTGTCTAGCTACTTCCAGAAAGCCAGCCTCTAACTGCTTGGTCACTTCTTCCTTGATCTTCAGCGACATCTCATGATGCATTCTCCTTAATTTTTGCTTCTTTGGAGCCACATCTGGGTATAAGGGAATTTTATGCGATGCTATCTCAGGATCTAGACCTGGCATATCTCTGTAGGACCATGCAAAAACATCCAGATATTCTTTGAATAGTGCAACCATTTCTTCTCGCTCTGGGTTATCCACTATTTTCAACTCCTTCTTGTCTTCCTCGGTTCCCATATTGATCACTTCTGCAACCTCATCATTCGGGCTAATCCCTTCCTCTGACCGTTTCACCACTTTTATGAATTCTTCAATGTCTTCTTCTTCCTCATCGGATTCAAGGTTGTATTCATCAGCGGCCGCGAGGGAATCAATAAATGAGTTTTCAAAGTTCCTCTCCTGAGGTAAATCTTTAGTGGAAGAAGTATTCCTGGAAGAAAAGTCGGGAATAGAAGTATAGGCAAGAGTCTTATTTATGACAGAAAAGTTTGAACAAAATAAATAAATGAAAGAGAGAGAAAAGAAACGACGGAATCAAAAGGAAAACACCAGACAAAGTGTTGCATTTTCATTCATGTCTCAAAGAAAGTAAACATCAGTTCACAATTAGTACAATAAGATAATTACTTTATGAAAATAACATCAACAAATGGTTCAGATTTCCAATTGTTGAGAACTTCATTGCTAGCAGGGAGATAGATGATATGGTTCTCGTCCAGCTCCTCTTCAAGTGTGCTGATAGTGAAGTGAGGGGAAAATGACTTTTCAGGACTGATAACTTCAGCTACTGGGAAAGTCTCTGTCATAAGAGGAAGATACTTTCTCTCACCACCTTCTCCTTCTTTGTTCTCAAGAGTCATGAATTTCACCCCTTCTATCAGGTGGGGCTGATACCCCAATCTGTGCCTTCCTTCTCTCATAGTTGCTTCAATTGGCTGAGAGATCCCTTGCAGCTGAGGCCCTAGGCCTTTTCCTCTTTGATACCCATTCTTTTCCATGATGCGGACTACTACTTCATTCACATTCTTCATTGGGGGCTCTCTTTTCTTGTTCTCTGACTTCAAGACCTCAAAACTACGCAGTGAGTCGTCTTCCATCTTCTCTGTACTTTCTACATAAGGTACTGTGGTGGGCTTTGTCAGCATGATTTCCTCTTCACCACGGACAGTAAAAATGGATCCATCTTGGATATACTTCAAACACTGGTACAGAGTCGATGGGACCACTCCTGCTTCATGAATCCAAGGCCTCCCCAGAAGCATAGTGTAAGCTGGTTGGATTTCCATGACCTGAAAGAGGACAGAAAAAGAACTAGGCCCTATTTCAAGGGACATAGTTATCTCTCCTAAGATTCCTCTTGCTGTCCCATCAAAGGCTCGTACAATCATTTCTTGTGGTATCAAATCCGCCACACTTATATTTAGCTGCTTGAGGGTGGACATCGGAACCACATTCAACGCCGAACCACCATCTACAAGCACTTTTGCAATCACAAACCCCACACACTTTAGGGTGATGTGTAAGGCTTTGGTGCTACTGCGGGATTTCGAGGCCACTTCATCTTCCGAGAAAGTAATCATGTTGACATGCCTGATTGGGTCCACCATATTTACCACATTTTTCGGAGTGACGTCAGGTTTGACATACGCTTCATTCAACACCTTCAATAATGCCTTGCGATGCAACTCTGATGTCAAGACAAGCGACAAAATAGATATCCTTGCCGGAGTTTTCTTCAACTGTTCCACCACATCATATTCACTTTGCTTCATGATCTTCAGAAACTCTTCTTCTTCTTTTCCTTTCTCTTCATCCATAGTTTCCTCTTCTTTGGATTCCTTCATCATTTTTTCTTCAGCAGGGGTGTAGCATCGCCTACTCCTTGTAATGCCTCCAATTTTCACAATATTAGTAATTTGGGCCTTCGAGGTCTTTCCCGCGGCTCCAGTTAGTTCAACCTTCTGTTCATAATTCCATGGTACGGCATGTGTATCAACATAAGCAAAAGAAGTTGGATTTTTCACCCTTACGATGACTCTTTCTGGGTCTGAAGGTTTGTTCATGGGTGGTACTCGGAGTACAACTTTTTCAACTACATTGACTTCCTCTGCAGCACCTCGTCTGGCTTGAATCACCCCCAAGGTGAGTAACCTCTGAACCTGGACTTTGAAATCCTAACAAGTTTCGATGTCGTGCCCCACTTGCCCACGATGATAGTCACACCTTAGATCCTTGGCGTACCCCGTTTCTTCTCTTGGGATTCTCACTGGTGCAACAATGTTGTATCCCACATCCTTCAGTTCTTCGAAAATCTTATGCATTGGCACTCGTAGTTCCAGCACCTTCCTAATTGGGGACCCTGTTACCTCCAAATTGTTTACTCGATTTCCATCATTATGATTCGGGATTGGATTCTTAACGATATTAGGCCCAACCTCTTCTTCGAACCCTAGCCTCCCACAAGCAATCAACTTTCTCACTGCCGTCATAAAAGCTTCGCAATCCTCAATAGAATGTCCTGTGACATCCATATGATACTTGCAAGTCTGATTTGGATTGTACCAAGCAGGAAATGGTGGTTCTAAGGGACGTACAGGGTTTCCCGCAATCAAGTGGCGATCAAACAATTGTTGGAATAAATCCGCATTAGAGATGGACAATTTCGGGAAGGGTGGCAGATTTGGACTTTGGAAACATCCTTGGTTTGGGAAATTTGGGCGAGGCGGAGGATAGTTTGGGCGGTTTTGTGGGGGTGCAGACGGGTAATGGGTGTATGATGGGCGGGCAAGTTTATATGGTTGGGGGTAGGAATATTGTTGATTTGGTTTTGCGGGTAAGTGTTGGTTTGTGAGGATGATTGTAACGGGTAAAGCGGGGTTTGTGTCTGGTATGGGATATGTTGGTTAAGGTTATAGGGTGCTTGGTACTGAGGGTTAAAGTTCCATTGGCGTTGTACATAATTCGCCTCAACTTCCTTCTTCTTTGGTTGAAATCCCTTCCGGGATGCACTTCCTTCACCATCATTCATGGGGAGCTTTCCAGCTCTTGCTAAAAATTCAATCAATTCACCGGCGGCGATCAAGTAGGAGAAATATTTGTAGGCGACCCCAGCCATGGCCCCTATAAAAGGTGCTCCGAGGCTTCCTAGAAAGTATGAGCACATTTCAGATAAAGTCAACGGGGGCTGAACTTGTGCAGTCAAACTCCTCCACCTTTGGGCATATTGCTTGAGGGGCTCCTCACTTCTTTTCTGTAGTGTAGTCAATTGTTCACGACTCGGGGCTGCATCCAGGTGGAATTTGTACTGGTCCATGAATAAGTCAGCCAATTCCGTCCATCGCGAGATCTTGGAATGGTCCAATTGGAGGTACCATTCTAAGGCGAGGCCAGTCAAAATTTCGTGGAAAAGCTGATAAGGAATTTGTCATCCTTGGACTAGATTGCCATCTTGGTGTTGTAACTAATGAGGTGAAATCGTGGGTTCCCACTTCCATCATATTTGGAAAAATCAGGAATCTTGAAGTCCTTGGGGATCACTACATCTGTGGCGGGACATAGTTCTTCTATCAGGAGAGGGCCGTAGGTACTCGGGCCTTTTATTGCTTTTATCTGTTCTTCCATTTTCTCCATCCATTCATCTCTCATCTTATCCTTACCAACCTGGACTCCCGCTGACTGACTGTGAGTAGATACATGTGGTTGCTCCCATGTTAGTGCGGTATAGCCCGGGACTTCATGATAGGCATTTTCAAAAGAGGGTATCCTTCTCCAATGGGAAGTGTTATTGGTGCCGTGTGATGTGTCTGGTTGGGGCCAGATACTCCTTGAATGAGACCCGTGCTAATGTTTGAAAACATTGGTGCTGTTACCACAGAAGAAATCCGCTGCCTACCAGGTTCAATTGTATCTCTGTTCGCACTAAGCATGCTGAGAGATTCCCTCATATCTTGTAGTACGACTTCTAATCTTGCTTGGGTTTCAGTCATCTCGCTTATTCTTCCCCTCACATCATCTATCTCAGAGCTTAGGTTTATTCCTTCCTCAGACGCATTGGCAGCCATCCTAGTCCGAGATCTGGTATCGTAAACTCGGGTTTGGTTGGTGTTACCTTTCCTAGGTCGCGCAATGGTTCCTGAATCCTCAGAAGGATGTGACTCTGTAAAGCATTTTAAAAAAACTCATTAGTCAATCCAAAATTTTGTGTGTGTGTATGTGTGCATGTGCAAGTTATCATCCTTTGTTCGATCGTGAGGGTACTCTTAGGAAGACTGTCGTATACACCTATAGCAAGAAAACACATCCTGCAATCAAATCTAGTGGTATGGTTCCCTCTAGTTTGAATGCAGTTGGTGTCAAGTCCATGGGAGAATCCACTCCTTGATAAACCACACCCGTACTAGCAACGTCCTTATTTTACATAGAAAACACGTCGTTTTTAGGGTAAAAATACAGTTGATGATGTATCTAAGGGAGAATGCACTCCTCGATAGATATCATCTAAAAACGCTCGACAGTCATTGATGAAAAACTTTCATTCCATTACAAATCATGAGCCTTTGATCAAAATAAAAGAAGTACATTGATAGTTTTCATCTTTCTCCGAGGTCTACAAAGTTCTACGTTAAGAGTCTCATCTTCTTTTTCCTGAACCCTCTGGCAAGTTTCCCAAAATGATTGAGGAATTCGGTCACCTTTGGTGGTAGCTGAAGGAAATGGTTCATACGAATATGGACGAATGCCTCTTCAAACCGCTCCACCAGCTGGGAAGTGTGATATTGGAGCTTATCCATCACCTCCTCGTATTTTTTCTTCCATGCTTCCTTTTCATTCATTACATCCTTCACCACTAATTTCCATCCTTTTACCCATTCTACATGACGTTGAGCTTCAACCCTTTCAGAGTCTTTTATCTTGTTTTTGAGCCAATTTTCTCTCATGTTGGCTTATGCTAATAGCTCGTGATACTTGGCTGCTTCGTCCCATCCTCGATCAGAGTACATTTCTGTTTGGGCCAAGGATTCTTGCAGGGATTCAACCCTCTCTTTTAGTACATGTATTGTTTCAACGTGAACCCCTACATTTGTCTCGAGCTCTTTTTTCCTTTTTTGAAGTTTGACAAGCATCTTCTCTTGACATCCTATTTTTTCCAGCAGCTCCTGAATTTTTGCTTCTTTGTCTTTTCTTGCCCTTTTTACACGACTCGGGGCTTTATGGGCATCGGCGCATTCATCCTTCAAATGCTCAATCTGTAAACTTAGCTTCTGCACTTGTCTTCGGAGCGTGATAATAGTTACTTCGACAGCTTGGTCTTTTTCATCAAAAATCCTCATCTGAGCTTTTAGAACTTCGATTTCTTTCAACATTTGATCTTTGGTTAGAGGATTATTTTCCTTATAGAGAGGGGATGCAGGTCTTAGAGGGAAACCTCTTCTTGCTTCTCTCCATACTTCATATCTTTTTGTGTGAGCTATGATTCGCCTTCCTAATTCCTCCGGTCCTTTTATATGAACATCATTCCATGCTGACCTTACTGCTATCGTTTGACTCTTGATGCCTTCGCCTTCTTGGTATAGGAAGAATATCCCATCGAGCAGCTCTTCGGGGGGTTCATCCTGTGTCCACTTGAGTTGACGCATTACCAAAGCTGGTGAGTATGATACACAACCTCTGGGACCCATCAATGGAACATTTGACAAACTTCCACAGCTGAATACAACTGAATCTCTATTATACCATGGACACATCCAACTAAATGATCGCGGGTCGATCTGATCAAACTCTTGTTTCCACTCATATAGCTTACGTGGCTTTAGTTGCATGCGAGTGAATCCTTTCAGCGGGTCATCTGTTCTATCAATTTTATCACGAGCGTACAAGTGAGTCATGATCCAAACATACAATATTGACGCACAACATCGCAGTTTCCCTTGTTGATTCTGATGACAAACCTGTAGGGAGAGGAAAGTTTCAGCTAAGATAGCAGGGACCGGGTTTACACCATATTCTTTGACCCTATAGAAAACATCCATGGCTGACTGATCAATCAGATCTGGTACAAAAGGAAAGGGCACCAACCCATATATCATGAGGGCTAGTACTTTGTTGAAAGTAACCCATCGTTGTTGCTGGCCCAGCTTGTTGAGATACACTTCCAAAAATTGCCTCTTCAACCCTTTGGTGGTTCCCTTTTCTGTTTTCTCTATCTGTTCCGATTGAAGCTCCGATAGACTTGCTATTTTCCGATCTGTTACATGTTGGCCATAATACATGTAGAAGCGAGTCTTCTTTTGAATTGACAGTCTTAGCATATAAGCATACTATTCCATGGTTGGAGTGATGTCTAAGTTAGGCAATTCAAAACACCTCAAAGTTGAGTTCCAATATTGGGCCAATGCACTCAGAGCGGGAGCTTCCACTGGAACACGCAACAGGTCCAATATTCTACCATACTTGCTGACAAAGTCTGAGCGTGCTTTTTCTGACATTTGCTGGCTGAGTTCACATAATCTCTTCACGTCATTGAGTGTCACATCGATCTTGATATTTTTCTTGGAACATCTCGCGTTGCTAGTACTTTTTTCTGAACCAAACTTTTCCATTTTCTTGCTATAAGGTGAATACCAAAATCTTCCAACAAAGAGACACAACAAAAAAAATGAGTATAGTAAAACAAATATATCTTGCATGATTCATGTTGCATGGACCCAATGGGGTTGAAAACCCTGATGGGTATGCATTACCTTCATTATGACATAGCGCCTATTAGGTGTGCAATAATATTCGAATATGTCGTTCAAGTTTGGGGCAGCAATGTGAATCCTCTAGTTTTGTGAATATTCACGATGAGCATGCATGACAATTTATGCTTATGATGATAGAGAGAGGAATGAAAAGTACGCCCCCTTTTGCCCTAAGCCAGGTAAAACCTAAGGATGGACACGCCCTAAGGTTAGGACTCTAAACAGGTTGGCCACTAGGTCTGCTCTATTAGTGAAAGTTGGGACGGGTCTAGACCTCTAAAAGTCATGGTCCCCAGATTGCCCTCATAAGGATATGATTCATGAATCTAGCCACAAGTAGGGATAAACCCTCTCAATATGACTATTCCATGATCTCATGTACAATCTGAGTGGTTAACTGACAAGTATCAGGGAGGTACAAGACCTCTTCAATAACAATATCAGAGCACCGCCTAATCTTTGGGTTTTTGAGCAAGCTCGGGTATAGAGCTAAGTGTGTGTGCAATATGTGATAGTGATGTGTGTGAAGGGGGCATACAAACCTGTAACACTTAAAAGTAAAAATAAAAAGAGAAGACAAGAAAAACCTACAAAACACAAACATAGATATATATAAAAATGGTTATAAGTTCTCTACCCTGTTGTTAAAACAAGGGAAACAGAAAAGAAAGGAGGAGGAAACAAAAACACTATTAGTGAAACATATATAACAATAACGTGAGTTAAAATGTATGTACAACTAAATTTTCTCATTTAAATAAGAGGAAAAACCCAACCAAAAGGACAATCCAAACAGACATCACTAAAAATAAAAACATTTTTTAGTTTTGTCATTTAATGTAAGGAGAAAAACAACAAGATATAATCATAAAAGGTTTACAAATAAGCTACACGTTACTAAAAATTTACAAAACCAATTTTTACGGGCTTGACTCTCTTAAAAGAAATCCCCGGTGGAGTCGCCATCTGTAGCGACCGAAAAAAAGAACTTGTTTTTCCTTTTAGGGAGAAAACATGGAGTCGCCACCAACTTTATTTAATTTCAGGGAAGTTGGAAAACCCTTTAAGAAAAAGCTCTGGGTTCGGGAGTCGATTATGTCTAGGGAAGGCATGGATACTTAACCCCACGACACCCTAGAACATCCATAAAATGGTTACCCAAAATTAGTTGTGTAAATTATTAATAACTTCGAAAATATTGGTTTTACCCCAGAATCAATTTCTTAAAAAAACATCTTTAGTTGTGAAAATATTTTTTATTAAAACTAAATGAGGTTGAACATGGCACATAAGTCCACGGGGCAACCTCAAAATCTAAAGGGTTGAACATGACACTTGTCATAGGGCAACCCAAGAAATAAGATTGTTTTAATCAAGTGATCATCCTCTGTTTTTACGTAAAAGTAGCTTTACCATGTGAAAATAGAATAACAATGAAATATTTTATTAAATAATTCAGTAGATAGAGGTACAGGACATCATAGTAAACAAAGACGAGAATGAAACATTTTTACTGACTTATTCAGTCTCAATACCCCTGGGTTTTTCTTTTGTCATAAACAGAGACACTGGAAAATAAAATATCAAGAGAAACTTATGAATAATATCAACAAGGAGAACAAACACTACCAAATGAGGGTAGAATAACAATGATTTTGTTTTCTCCCAGTGGTAAGATTTCAATATCAAAACCTTTACCTTTCGATCTCACAAATTCTTTTAACTCTTCCTTCTTAACCACTCTAATAATAGAGAAGAGAAAAAACTCATATCTCTAATCTCTCTTATTCACAAAGAAAAATGTTAGATACAAATCTCTCTCTCCTCGTTTTCTTCTCTTCTGTTTTCGTCCCCCCTTTTCTCTCTTTTTCCTCTCCTTTTATAGACGGAGGAGAGGGTTTCTTCCTTCTTCTCCATTGGCTTCAAGGTCGGTTTGTACGAAATCCAAGGCTTGGGCGGTTCTGAGCAGCAATAGCGTGTGTTCAATGGGGGCGGCGTGAGCAGCAATAGCGTGTGTTCAGATGGGGGTGGCGTGAACAGTGGAAAGGAGGTGATTTGATGTGAAGGTAGCGTGTTTGAAAAGAGAAGGAGATTGGGGGTTTTGTCTGATGTGTATGATGGCCTTTTAGGATTAGGAGTAGGGCTGCTAGGTTAAAACGAGGGAGGAGATGAGGAAGAAAAAGGACCAATGGGTAGAGGAGGTGCAAGGGTGGTTCTGAGCAGAAATAGTGTGTGTCTAGATGGGGGCGATGCGAGCAGCAGAAAGGAGGTGATTTGTCATGAAGGTTGTGTGTTTGAAGAGGGGGGGCTTTGTCTGATATGTAAAATATGATTTTTTAGGGTTAGGAGAAGTAACTCAATCTCCTTTCCTTTCTGTTGATTGTCCTTTCCTCCTTCTTTTTTTCGTCCTTTCTTCATTATCTTCCTCTTCTTCTCTCTTTATTCTTTAGCCTCTAGCCTGAAAATAAAATTTCAGTGGACGGGATCTCTTCGTCCAACAGGAACTTAGATATGCAAAAGTAGATATACACTGGACGGACCTCCCCGTCCAACAAAAAATTAGATAATTGCAGTGGACGGAACCTCCTCGTCCAACTGAAAATTAAATAATTGTAGGGGACGAAACCTCCTCGTCCAACAGAAAAATAGATAATTGCAGTGGACGGAACCTCCTCGTCCAACAGAAAATTAAATAATTGAAGCGGACGAAACCTCCTCGTACAACAGAAAATTAAATAATTGAAGCAGACGGAACCTCCTCGTCCAACAGAAAATAGATAATTGCGGTGGACTAGACGGGACCACCACGTCCAACAGCAAGTGCAATGGACTGGACGGGACCACCCCGTCCATCAGCAAGTCCAAATATGATGGACGGGAACACCCCATCCAACAACAAGTGGAATGGACTGGACGGGACCACCCCGTCCATTAGCAAGTGCAATGAACTGGACGGGACCACCCCGTCCATCAGCAAGTTCAACGTGATGGACGAGACCTCCCCGTCCAACAGCAAGTGGAATGCAATGGACGAGAACACACCATCCAACAGCAAGTGCAATAGACTAGACTGGACCGCATCCAACAGCAAGTCCAATGCAATGGACGGGAACACCCCGTCCAACAGCAAGTGGAATGGACTGGACGGGACCACCCCGTCCATTAGCAAGTGCAATGGACTGGACTGGACCGCATCCAACAGCAAGTCCAATGCAATGGTCTGGAGTGGACCGCGTCTAACAACAAGTCCAATGCAATGGACGAGAACACCCCGTCCAACAGCAAGTGCAATGGACTAGACTGGACCGCGTCCAACAGCAAGTCCAATGTGATGGACGGGACCTCCCCGTCCAACAGCAAATTAGTTATGAGCCCTCTCCTTTCTTCATTATTTTCTTTTTCTTCTTTCCATCTTCACTATTATTATTAGTCTCCTTGAAACATAATATCATAAAAAAAAGAATAAAATGAAGATGGACAAAAATGGGTGTTCACAGTAGGGATTCGAGGGAGCATAATTTGGTAGCTTCGGGTTCGTGTCATAGAAATTGTGACATGAGTTCACTTGTTCCCCTGAAGCACCGGACTCAGGAGCGATACCATGTGGGCACTCCAATATGTCATGTCCCTGCATTCCACAAATCTCACAAACAACATTAGTAGCACCGATTGAACTCACATGAGCCTTTTCAAGCTTATCAAAACGTTTATTTAGTGAGTCGAATTTAGACATAATCAGATCGATACTATTCATTTCGAACTTACCCCCCCGAAAGCTTTTTCGGGTTATTACCTCTTTCCGAACCCCATTGGTGATGGTTGGTGGCCACATTCTCAATGATGTTGAATGCTTCAATCAGGGGTTTGTTCATAAAGGCTCCACCAGCTGCGGAGTCGAGTGACACCTTTGATGAATAATCCAATCCGTTGTAGAAGGTATGCACTAACAATCACCTCTCGAGTCCATGATGTTGGCAAGACTCTAGCAATCCCTTGTAGCGATCCCAAGCTTCGGATAAGCATTCTCCGTCCTTTTGGAAGAAACCGGTGATCTGAGTCCGTAGTTAAGCAGTCTTGGATGGAGGAAAGAATTTCTCCAAGAATGCTTGCTCTAGTTGGTCCCAAGTTGACAACGTATTAGCGGGCACTTGCTTCAACCAAGCTTTCGCCTTTCCAGTCAGAGAGGAGGGGAATAACCTCAAGCGTATAGCATCGACCGGGGCACCTTGAATCCTTATCACATCAGTGAATTCCAAGAATGTCTCCACATGATCAGTCGGGTCCTCCGAGGATAATCCTCCAAACTGATGTTGCCTAATCATGCTAATTAACTGAGGCGGTATAGTGTAGTTCTCCGCCTCAATTTCTGGCCTTGCAATCCCAGTTCGCAGACCCCTAGCATTTGGGACTGCGTAGTCCTTCAGTGGTTTGGTATCCGGTAAATTCGCCATGAGTGGAATGGGAATCAACCTCTCTCTCTCTTTGTAGTCTCCTACGTCTATGAAAGGTCCTTTCGATCTCGGGGTCGACTTCAATAAGGTTTCCAAGACTTAGGGATCTTTGCATAAAAGAGGAAAATACCTATGGTAGAGAGATAGATACTCTAGAAAAAGAAAAAGAAATAAGTAATAAAATAAAATAAAAAAATGTCCAGAAAAATCAATTTAAAAATTAAATTGAAATTCAAGAAAACACAGTCCCCGGCAACGGTGCCAAAAACTTGATAGGAGCCCGGCAAGTGTATCGGATTCGTCGTCAAGTAATAAAAAGAGATCGAACCACAGAGACCGTGATCTTAAATGACAATTAGTTATTAAATTGATTTCACTGAATTGAAATAAGATTTGGTTTTTGAAATCGGAATCAAGTAACAATCAAATTTAATATCGCAATTAAACAAAACAGGAAAGCAATTCAAATTGGGGATTTTCAAATTTAAAAGGGATTCCCAGGAATTGGGATACCACAAAACTGCCTGTGTTACTAAATTGACTACTCTCCTTGTTAATTACCAAAATTTTCTTGAAGGCGAATTTATCCTAAATTAGTTAATGCTCCATCTCGGGTTACAAAAACAGTGCCCAATTAAATCAATCCCTACTCTCGTGGTAATTGAATTTAAATCGAACCCCTTGAGTTTTGTGACAATTCGTGAACCCTCGAATGACCGCTTCTAACTCTCGTGATTTAAGTCCTAAGTTTGATTCCTATAGATCCGATACCTAAGTTCACCGCTAAGTTCGTCCTTAGTGTATCTATGACACGCAAATAAGTGGCCACCGAATTTACGAGTAATTAAAATAATAGGGATCAAATCGAAGCAAAAATTGAAATTAATAAGAAATAAAAAATCAATTCATCACCATAAACAAGTCTTCGGCATAGCCCCAATTCCTAGAAACAAGACTACCACTCAAGCATTGCCATGGTTGTAGCAAGCTTGATTGAAAATAACATAAAGAGAAAAACCTAAGAGAAGAGAAGAAGAAGAAGAAGAAGAAGAAGAGAAATCCTAATTTTTCTACGGTAAGCAGTCCAAAAAAAGTGCCCAGATTCGAGCCCTAGAGGGCTATTTATAATCTGGGGTAACTTGAATCCCAAGCCAACACAAAAACCGGATCAAATCAGTTGTTGAAGATCCATAGATTGCGCGTCACAGCCGTGATGTCCATCAGGGCCTGGCCGTGACAGATTCTGCCTTGAAGGGGTCTGGCTCAGTTGACATGTCATGGCTGTGATGGGCATCACGGCCTGGCCGTGACAGATTCTGACTTTTCCATTCTTCCTTTTCAGCGTCACTTGATCATGGCCGTGATGGGCATCACGGCTAGGCCGTGATCAGCTCTGTTTGCCTCATTTTTTTGCCTTCCAAGCTCCATCTTCATGCCAGCTTCAACACAACTGATCCTGAGCAATTTAATCTTCGATTCCTGCACACAAGCACCACAAAATCACCTTACTCGTTCCAAGGTAAAAACTAACAAATAATCAAATAAAATAAGCCTAAACTATATGAGAATGCATGCAAAATGTCACAGAATTATGAGGTGAAATCGCACTCATCAATAATACACGTAAAAATCAAGAGTTCTCACGAGACCACTTCCACCTTAGGGAATGGGGGTGGAACACCTTAACGGGAATGGAGGTGTGCACTAGGTGGAACATCCTAATGGGAATGAGGGTGTGCCCCGATGAAAATGAGGGATGGTGACAGGAGCGGTAGTGTCCACGATAACGTAAAGACATGGTGACAGGATTTGAGAGGTTATGTTAAAATTGAAATAGACAACTATAAACACGAGAATGGGGGGGTTGAATTGTGTTTATCAGAATTTAAATAAAGTTGAAATCTTTTCGCATACAAAAGCTAGGTTCAAACTCGTGGAAAGATACAAGACAGATGGGTGGCTCGTCTAATGAAATTTTAACATTGACCTTGGCAAACACACCACTTGATAAGCGTATAAGAAAACTAAAGCAACTAAAGAGTTTAAGGAAAGAGAGATTGACATAGTTATTTATCCTAGTTCACTCTTCAAAGCAAAGAGCTATGTCCAGTCCTTGGCAGCACCAAGATTTATCCACTATAACTGATCAGGTTACAGACTCAAGTATTGTTTGCACACCTAGCCTCTTCAGGCTCAAAGACAAGTATTCTTTGCACACCTAGCCTCTTCAGGCTCAAGACAAGTATTCTTTGAACACTTAGCCTCTTCAGGCTCACCCAGGTTTGTTTGAGATATTTGGTTTATAATAAATACAACTTCTCACAGACAGATCTTTCACTAACACTCAGAGAGTGGTTTAAATTTAAAGCTTAGGAAAGTCTGCGTAATAACTTCAAATGATTGAAGAATACATAATGAAAGAGTGAAGATATTAATGCACAGAGTAATGGCTCTTTAATCCTATGTGTATTCTCTCTTATATGTGCTTCATCTTTAATGACTTCTATAGTTATGGTCTTCAACCATTTAGGATCCGTTAGAGACATTCCCTCAGATGTTGGCTTCTAGCAAAACTTCATTAAATGCAATAGAGTCGTTCTGGCCAGCCATTAATGCAATAGGAACGTTGGTTGTACTCTAACATGAATGATGATGGCTTTATGCATCGTGATACAACCATATCAGAGTTGTGCAGAGAGCTTTTTGTACTTTGCTGAGTACAATTCCCTTTTCGTGTAAGGACCAGAGGTATTAGGGAATAAAGCATGTTGGAAGAATTCTTTAACTGGTCTTTGGTACTGATATCCGAGGTTGCTTGAGAGAGTAACTTCTGACTTTTTTTTATTCTGGTTCTTGAAATAAGATTCTGATAATTCTAAGAGAATTCGCGTTCATAGGATAAGCGTGCCCATCTTGAAAATAGCTGCGTCCATCTAGCCATTTAAGATTTTACATTCGGGCTAGTAGACGAGCTCCAAATGCTATGTCATTGGACGGATACTCCTTTAACTGGTTGAACGTAACCTAGTAGACGAGCTCCATATTAAGGACTCAGCAAGTCCAAAGACTTGTGTGGACGAGCGCTTCTGTTTCCTTAGTGGATGAGCACTTCCATCACTTCAGTAGACGAGCGCTTCTATCGCTTCAGTAGACGAGCGCTTCTGTCACTTTAGTGGATGCTGGCTTTTATCACTTTAGTGGACGCTAGCTTTTATCACTTAAGTGGACGCTGACTTTTATCACTTTAGTATTAGACGTGAGATTCTATCACTTGCGTTGGACGTGAGCTTCAATCACTTCAGTGTTGGACGTGAGCTTCTATCACTTGTGTTGGATGCGAGCTTCTATCACTACAGTGTTGGACGTGCGTTTCAATCACTTGCGTTCGACGGATGATTCTATCACTTGCGTTGGATGAATGATTCTATTATTTGCGTTGGATAGATGATTCTTACAGTTTTAATTTGCACACTAGATTGACATGTTAGCAACCAATATGAAGGTTAATTAAATCATTAACCAATATTTAGTTATCATCAAAACTTAAGGAAATGCACATCAGACATTTTAGAGACTTAACAAAAATAAAGTGTCAGATTGCCTGAGAGTAAGGGTAGAGGATGATATATATTAACTTGAGGATGATTCGTTAGTTATGTGTGTTGATTGTCTGTGACAATTACTGTATAATGTACTATGACTCTTTTTCACTTTTTGATGATAGAACTGCTTCTTATCCCCTATGTTTCTGTATTTTTGTGGGTTACTTTGGTTTACGTTAGAAGACCCAATGGAGGGTTATGTTGCTGAGGAGCTGGATGAAATTCTGTATGAAACGGAGATTGCTGAGGAGTTGGATGGAACTCCTTACGAACCAGACGCTGGGGGTTGAGCTGTGATCCATGGCGATTAGAGTATAGACATTATGGCCAGTGTGTCTAAGAAGAATTTTTTATATTTCCGCTAAGTATGTTTGTTATTAAGTTTATACCTGTGAGGGATCCTACTGAGAGGATACCCTCAACAGTGTTTTAGTATTGTAATGAACAATTAGGTGTGTATTTATCTATGTTAAAGTTGTTGTGTTTTAAATTTGCAGAAGTTATATGATAATTAAATAAGTTTTAATTTTTATGTATTTTCACGTTAAGCGCGTGATTAAGAATTGATTTAAGAAGGTAATTAATCTAATAAAACACCGGGGGCACAACGGGGTGTCTCAGACCATGTGATTTTCCTTGGTTTTGTGATAAATTCAAAAGGGGTCCATGTGGACCAAGAGAAAATTAAGGCCATTCAAGATTGGCCAACCCTAAAAAATGTGAGTGATGTAAGAAGCTTTCATGGTTTGGCTAGTTTTTATAGGAGGTTTGTTAAGGACTTTAGTACCTTGGCTGCACCTCTTAATGAAATTGTCCAAAAAAATGTTGGGTTCAAATGGGGGGAGAAACAAGAAAATGCTTTCAAAGAACTAAAGGAAAAACTCACCCATGCACCAATACTTGTTTTGCCTAATTTTGCTAAATCTTTTGAAATTGAATGTGATGCTTCTAGTGTTTGTGTTGGGGCTGTTTTGATGCAAGAGGGGCATCCAATTGCTTATTTTAGTGAGAAATTAAGTGGAGTTTCCCTTAATTATCCCACCTATGATAAGGAGTTGTATGCCTTGGTAAGAGCTTTACAAACTTGGCAACACTATCTTTTTCCCAAAGAGTTTGTGATTCATAGTGACCATGAGTCTTTGAAATATTTGAAAGGGCAAGGAAAGTTAAATAATAGACATGCAAAGTGGGTTGAATTTCTTGAACGTGAAACACAAAAAGGGTAAGGCCAATGTTGTGGCGGATGCACTTTCAAGAAGACATGATTTACTTTCTACCCTTGAAACAAAATTGTTTGGACTTGATGCATTAAAGATTTGTATGCGCATATCTTTGCTAATTGTGTGCATTCAACCCAAAATGGATATTTTAGGCACCAAAGGTTTTTATTCAAGGAAAAAAGATTATGTGTGCCTAAAAGTTCCATAAGGGACTTACTTTTGAAGGAGTCGTATAAAGGGGGTTTAATGGGGCATTTTGGGGTTCAAAAGACTTTAGACATGTTGTATGAACATATTTATTGGCCTCACATGAAGCATGATGTGCAAAAATATTGTGAAAAATGCATTGTGTAAAAAGTCAAAATCTAAAGTGATGCCTCATGGACTTTATATTCCTTACCTATTCCTGATTTTCCTTTGATTGATTTGTCTATGGATTTTGTCATGGGATTGCCTAGATCGAGGAATGGTAAAGATTCATTTTTTGTTGTGGTGGATCGATTTTCTAAAATGGTACATTTTATACCATGCAAAAAAATTGATGATGCTTGTCATGTTGCAGATCTATTCTTTAAGGAAGTGGTGAGACTTCATGCTCTCCCAAGGAGTATTGTTAATGATAGGGACACCAAGTTTCTAAGTCACTTTGGAGGACATTGTGGGGCAATCTAGGTACAAAGCTTCTCTTCTCCACTACTTGCCATCCTCAAACGGATGGGCAAACTGAAGTTGTGAATAGGACACTTTCTTCCCTTTTAAGGGCTGTGATTAAAAAGAATATTAAATCTTGAGAGGATTGTTTGCCTCATGTCGAATTTGCTTACAATAGGGCCATTCATAGTACTACTCAATATTCTTCTTTTGAGGTTGTCTATGAATTTAACCCTTTAACTCCTCTTGATTTATTGTCATTGCTTAACTCTTCAATTCTTAAGCATAAAGATGGTGGGGCCAAGGCTGAATATGTGAGGAAGTTACACGTGCAAGTGAAGGTCCAAATTGAAAAGAGAACCGAAAGCTATGCTAGGCAAGCAAACAAAGGGAGGAGGAAGGTGGTATTTGAACCCGGGGATTGGGTTTGGGTACACATGAGAAAGGAAAGGTTTCCTTCCCAAAGGAAATCTAAACTTCAACCAAGGGGAGATGGACCATTTCATGTGGTGGCCAAGATAAATGACAATGCCTACAAGATAGACCTTCCTAGTGAGTATGGTGGGATTAGTGCAACTTTTAATGTGGCTGATTTATCTCTTTTTGATGTAGGTGATGAAGATTTCAATTCGAGGTCGAATTCACTAAAAGAAGGAGGGGATGATGTAAACCCAATGGAACTCATCATGGATCAAGATGCCATTCAAGGACTTGGTAGGCCCATGACAAGAGTTAGGACCCAAAATACCCAACAAGCTCTAGATTAAATGGTGGCTCTTTTAATGGACACAGGCCCAAGCCCAAGTGCAAGTAATGAAGACAATGAGCCCAAGTTAATAACTTTGCTCATCGAAACGAAATAAGCATGAAAATGGCGTGCAAGTACATGTCTTGGTTGTTTTCTTTTATTTCCAATAAGTGTAATGGTTAGTGTGATTAAGCCCAATTAACTTGTGATTTTTTTTTTGGGTCAAGTCCACTACTTTCCATGTGTTACACGAGTTCTAGAGTGTCTTGGGGAGGGAATCTTTGGCTTACATGCCATAAGAAACTCCTCATTAGTGTGTATAAAATTGTATTAATTATGGGGGGTTACGCTTTTAATTTGAGAAGCAAGTGTAACCACCACATAATTAGGGTGATAAAGAGTCATGAAGAGGGGGTGGCATGAAGATAATGAGGCTGAGTTATTCTTGGGAGTTAAGTTGGTTATTGTGAGTTTAAGGTCATTCAAAGGAGGGGGCGTAACCTTCAAATTATGGTGGCTGAGTTGAATGATTTGGTGGCTACACTATGAGGGGTTTTAGGCCAATTAACTCATGATTATGGTGACTGAGTTAAGTGGGAGTTAGTGGGTGTTTTAGTGCCATTATTAGGTGAGTTAAGTAGAGATTTTGGAATCCTATGGAAGGCAAAGTGAAGCAAAAGAACTCAGTCGTGTTCTCTATATGTAAGATGCCACAAACACATGAATAAACAACATTGATGTTGATTTTGGATTGAATCCATATTGTGAGAACTTGTTCTCCTAGGTTATTGGTTGAACCAATCTAAGTTCTTATCAAGAATCCAAGATTCTTGTGGCGAACATCATTTGGCTTATCAAACTACATGTTTGTGGGGCCACCCATTTCTCACCTTCTTCCATTTTTGTTTTTTTTCTTCATTTGATTTTGGTTACAAATTGGTTACACTAAGTTCTTGACTAAAATTCAACCAAATAGATCATTCCAAAGGCAACTATCCATTTGGTTGTCATCAGTTACCCCCCAAACCGGGACACTCGGAGAACCCAGAGGAACAATGGCAGACCAGGAGGACAAACTTCAGCACACTTTGCTTGTGTTGAAAAGGATAAAGTAGCTGAAGCCTTCACCGGGCCAGGGCATCATTCTGCCCAAAGACAACAACTTGGAGCTGACTGCCTTCTGCGACTTTGACTGGGCAACATGCCCCCTGACCAGAAAATCCACATCAGGCTACTTGATGAAGCTGGGAACTGCACCTATATCCTGGAAGACTAAGAAGCAAGTAACTGTGGCAAGGTCCTCAAGTGAAGCAGAGTATCGGGCCTTGGCACATGCCACTAGTGAGGTTATGTGGCTTAGAGGGTTGCTGAAAAGTCTGCATGTGAAGTGTGATCCCCAACCATCATCATCCACTGTGATAATCAGGCAGCCATCCACTTAGCCGCAAACCCTGTCTTCCATGAAAGGACAAAACACATAGAGGTTGACTGCCACTTCATTAGGCAACACATTCAAGCTGGACAAATCACACCACAGTACATTCCAACAAAGGCTCAAGAAGCTGACATCTTCACCAAAGCTCTAGGGACAAAGAAGTTTCAGGAGCTTACTGACAAGATAGGAGTTCATAACCCATGTACTCCAATCTTGAGGGGGAGTAATGAAAATGTAACTTAGTTGTTTTTAAGTTTTTTTTTTCTATTTTCTATTCTGGGCCACCTGTTTGGGCCATTGGGCCTTTGGCCTATGTTGTGCTTGTTAAACAACCTGATTAACAGATCTAGCTAGTTGTGTAGATTCAGTTGGGCTTCTGTTAGACTTTTCTTGTTTTGCTTCTTCTCTCAGTTGCTATAAAGAAAAGCAACTCTTCTGTATCAAATTGTTTTTTTTTATTCAATAATATTTCTTGAGGTGTTATTCAGACAAGCTTGTTTCTATTAGGTTTGTCATATTAAATATTGTATTTTAATGATAAGGAACCCTATTTTGTTTTAAGGAACCTTCCCTGCCATGTCACCCAACTCCAATAGGAAAAAAGAATAAGAAACCGTTCTTTTAAGATAAGGAACCCAGTAAGACATCCTTCTTGGAGATGCTTTTATAGTTCCTTTTCATGCCTTCTTTCCATCCAATACAAATTATTTATCAAAATTAAGAACTTTTCAATTTCAAAATATTTATAAATAGCCATGTCATTTTAAGCATTGTAGGCGCAATCAACACACCCGGATGCCAAATTAGTGACATTGCCCAATGCAATAGTTGCCTTTTCACTGAAACGGCCAATTCGGTAACCATTAATATATTCAATTGACTCAGATGCCAAAATTTCTTTTTCACACGTAACCTGCTTGAATATTGCTGACTGGTTTCTCATTTTCTAATGAGAAAATTTGGTTAATTTGAAAAAATAATCACTTTTCAATTAATCCAGAGATTCAGAGACGCAACTTTCATGCATCTTCTAAGGAACAGCACCGATCTGGACGGAAAGGGAGTGGGGAGGAGGAGGATGGAGGAGGTCATGTGACTTTTTAAGTAAGGTTTTAATCTAATCCGTTAAATTTTTTTAATTATGATCCAATGACTCTTATTATTAGTTCTCATTTCTCACAATAAGGAGGAGTTTTCACTTAATACACTCCCATGTTTGGTATTATATTAAATTTGGGAAATGATTGATTGAGTTAGAAATTATTTTTTTATTGGAATGTTTTTAATTAATAATTGATTTGATTTTGAAATTCCTTCCCATTTAAGTTGTGTTTATTAAGAAATTCATTCAAATGTTAAATTCGAAAGAATTTAATTTGATTTTTGTTTTGATTATTTGAGTTGTTCCTTATTCATTTACCTTTATACTTATAACTATTATAATTAGAGTAACAAAATAAATTTCATTCATCTTTAAGGCATCTCAAATAAAAAATTCATTTTCAAATTAATTCCATTCCTAACTTGTACAATGTATTCTTAGATGATAATTAATTTCTGAATCAAGTCAAATATCCTAATTTCTATCATTACAAACGCCACCTTTTATATTATTTTAAAATTTAATATTGTTTGTCATTTTTATTCTTTTATTTCGTAAATGTTATATACTTTTGCTTGATATATAAAAAGAGCATTAATTTATTATATATCATTACAATGTGTGGCTCATCGTAATTACCTTTTTTTTTAACAAACATCACAATTTACCGTAAAATTCACATATAAAATGATTTGTGATTGGTCAAAGATGTAAAAAAAAAAAAGTTATATTAACAATGTACCAAAATTCAACTCTTATTAATATCTTCTAAATTAATTTTATCTAAATATCTGATTGATCCAATCTCAACTTTATCCCACAACAATATAGTAAAAAAATGTTGTTTTTTATACCACAAATTTTTTTAATACACCACAATTTTTTTTAATATCCCAAAATATCATATTGTCTCTTTTCCGGTATATATGTTTAGGGTGTAGTTACTGGAAATATATTTCCAGTATTATAGAATTATAATACCGGAATTATAGTTCCGGTATGTTATCGACATTAAAATTACACTTTCGGTATGTTACCAAAATTCTGAAAAAACTTATAATACCGAAAGTATACTTCTGGTATGTTACCGAAATTCAAGCTGGAAATCAAAACATATCTTTGTAGCCAGCTCACTTGTAATAAACAATATAATGACACATGTCTTCTTAGGAACCAGCATTTCTGAATGCAAGAATCACACCAATTTTTCGGCTTGAAACCCTAATAATATGGTGTCGTTGAAAAAGATTTATATGTGATGCTCTCAATTGCTACATATGGGGAATCCTCACCATAAAGAATAGGCTTTGCTTCTACACTTTGCTCTGGAAAGTCAAATAGTGAAGGTTACCATATGACAAATTTTTCAATAAAAATAAAAAAGCAAGGATTCAATAAAAACCCAATCCCCTTCTAACCCCCTACCCCCACCTCCAGAAAAGGAAAAAAAAGAAAAAGAAAAAATAAAACCAATAGGTCAGATAATGTCTCAAATAAAAGGAATCAAAATATCGGAAATATATTTCCCGTGTTGTAATTTTTCAGAATTTCGATAACCTACTGGAAGTATACCTCTGATATTATAATTTTTCAAAATTTCGGTAACATACCGGAAGTATGCTTCCGATATGTTAATTTTTTCAGTATTTTGGTAACATATCGGAAGTATACTTTCGGTATTGTAATTTTAATATCGGTAACATATCGGAACTATATTTTCGGTATTATAATTATATAATACCGGAAATATATATCTGGTAACTACATCCGAAACATAAATACCAGAAAGGAGAATGGGGTATCTTGGGGATATTAAAATATTTTATGGTGTATTAGAAAAATTTGTGGTGTAAAAAGCAACACCCAAAAAAAAATGGTATAATCCTAATATGGAGTTGGGATCAAACCTAATTAAAAGCTCGGCCCAATCTGGCCCATCGTGACCCTAACACCTGTAGCAACAGACAACAGTAGACCTAGCAGGGTAGCACTGTGGCGCCAGCCCATTCTCAAGACCCACATGTTTATAGTTTTGGACTCTAGCCCAGCCAAATTGCAAGATTGATGTTAAGAAGTTTTTATCGGCCCATTTCATGTATGGAACCGACGTCTGGTTTTAAGACAACGAAGTTAACCGCTGGTTCCTTTGCTATCAAAGTAGGATTACTTGTGGTTGGGGTCCAAAGTTACATTGGGGCATGGGTTATCAAATGAGTTAAGAGTGGTTGGGTAATTTCATGCTCGAGAGAAAAGTCAGGTTGATATTTTGACAAGAATCCTGGTTATGTGTGGGAGTATGAGTGCTAAATGATATTCTTTTATTATTATTATTTTTTGGCTTGTTTCTCTTGTGGAAATAGGCCTTGTTTCATAATAAGTAGAGTGACAGTGACATGATGTCCAAGTTATTTACCGTTTTTCATTACAAGAATTAAGCTCTTAATCATTTAATGAAAAAGCTTTAATGCCATATGTAGAATCAAATCAATCATCTAGAAGCATTTTTTCAAAGAGCAAAATATTTCATTTGCTCGTAATATAACTAGGGCTATATGGTAGATTCCTTTCAAGCTTGGACAGATGTAATCTAGTAATTTACGTTCCTCCTCAATTTCAATTAGAGTTTTCCGCACGTAACACATGCAGACTGTATTGAGTACTATTGATACTCTATTGAGCTTGCTCGTTTAACAGCCATGTCAAAAAATTGTCTTAATGCAAATATTTAATTTGCACCCAAGGAACTTTGGTATAATCTCGTTAAAGAATTAAGTTAGATCAATTGAAAATAAGCATGATTTAGATATCACATTGCATGAAATTTTCATCCACTCAACCATATCGATCTATGTCATCAAGTGCATTGATATGATGGTCGTTGGGGTTTAGTCACGATATACGTTAGTGACGACAGCCACGGTGGTTCTATTATTGATGTATGAGGTGGACCGGATTGTAAAGGAGAAGTCTAAGGATAAATATCATTCGGATGCGTGCCTAAAGAATTTTGATATAATTATTACGATGTATTGCCCAAGTGGGAGATTATTGGAATATTGTATTCCAATATCATAATGTGGACAAATATCGGTAACTAATTATATTAGCTATATTTATCTTTTAGGGGCCTTAATTGATATGTGATCAAATTAAGAGACAAGGTCAATCAGATTTCTGATTTGATAATTGATATTATCATTAATTATCTGATATTGGCAAAATATGAGTGGATGTCAACAATGACCAATTTCGGAATAATGGAAACCCTAACTGGCCATCACACTATATATAGGCTATGGTCCCCAACACACCGGACACAACGCACACCGCTAACCATCTTTGTTATCATCATCATCTATGTTGATTGTCAAGGTATTCCGCATTAGAAGACAATCAACAACTCCTAAGGAAAAATCATAAAGCAACCGCTAACCATCTTTGTTATCATCATCATCATCTATGTTGATTGTCAAGGTATTCCGCATTAGAAGACAATCAACAACTCTCGGTTCGTGATTCAACCTTTGGTTCGTGATTGATTGCCTCTCTCCCCGTACATGAAGGTTGAGATCAAGTCCATCATTTGAAGAATGCTTAAGATCAGGAACCCAGGTATATTCGTAATCTTAGAATCCTAGTAATCTGACATGATGTAGATCCTAGGGGCTTTGTGGTGTTTTGCTCTAGGATTTATGCATATAGATTTAACGCTTCCACATAAAGAATAAAGAAGAAATATCTAATAGAATTACTTGAATGTGATTGGTTGATTTTCTTTATGATATATGTTTTTTCTTATATAGATTGGTTGATTTTCTTTATGATATATGTTTTTTCTTATACACGAAAGGTGCTAGACTTACTCGAATGTGATTTCTGATATAATGTTTTGCTGCAAGTTTCAATGCTTTGGTCATATGGATTGGAAAAAGTGAATTGTTTTCAATATGGATATATATTTGCACGTACAAGAAAATACACTGCTAGACAAATTGTTGACTCGCTGTTCATATAAGATAGAATTAAAACAGGGCCTTCACGTTATATCATCGAATTCTTTTTGGGCGCAAATTGAAATGGCATTTTACTTGCTTGCACATGAATCTTTTATTAAATATATTTTTATATGTCAAGATTCAATTTGTCCTCTTCTGAAAGTGGATGGAATTATAGGGTGAACGTAAAAAACTTTTTCTTTTATATATATAGAATGGATTTGAAAGAAAAGGTAAAGTAATGTGATTGATTCATTGTATTATATTTATATAAATTATATGTATTTGATTTGGCACATTGCTTTTGAAAGAATTCAGGAGTCATAATTGAAAGTGAAATTTGACGCTGGACATGGTTTGTTAATCAACCTTATGGTGAATTGAGGTGAACCATGGAAAGGATCTTGCGTCCTCGTGTTTAAAGGAAGCACCGCTGTGCTTGACATAAAGAAAACACAATTAAGATTCTTTTCACACTAAAATATCCAGGTATCTAAATTTTAGAGTGAAAAGGGCAAATTTGGGACCTCCCCATTTTTTATAATTGTCTGGTATTTTTGGTTGGATTGATTGAAGCAATACGTCGTCAAAGTAACCTCTGTTTATAGATTGATTTAATTGAATTTATTAAGATGTGCATAAAGTTATTTATGTGAACTGAACTTGACCCAAAGGTAAATGACAGTTTGGCCGAATAATGGAGTGCCTATGATGATAAATGTATGGTTATTATAGAGGTATTGTTCATATGAATAACAGAGTGTCCAAAGATAGCTGTTATTTGATAGAACTTATCACCAATGTTTGATCATTGCGTGAGAGGGTCACTTACAGTTAATCCTTCCTAGTTCAAAGATTGGGGATTAATGTTGTGCTAGGCATCTTGTTGGGTCTTTAATTTGCCAATTTGGATTTCGAGTGAGCAAATTAAAGTATGAAGTCACCAAAGTGCCCTCTCTTGTGGAAATTGCTCATAAGAGATTAATGAATGTTGTGTGGGTATATATCTATGCGGGTATTAATCAGCCGAAAGGAACGTTAATATTTGGTCGGATTGCATTCACACATGTGACGGTAAACACTTGACGATTATAAGGTTTACATGTGAATAATAAATCAATAAAAAGAGAGATTTATTATTTTGACAAAATTAATTGTCAGTGTTTGATCATTGTAACAAAACACCATTAGCAATGTTACTGTCCGAAGACTTGATATTAATGATGCATTGTGTATTTTGGTGAGTATCTTTACGATACTTTTGTTCTCTTTAAAGTTAATATTGCTTATGTATCTACTAATTTAATCCTCGAAAGTTTTAACTTTTAGGATTGAAAGGAAAGCAATAAAGTTGTTTTTTGATCTAGACCTGAAGTAAAGAAGGAGAAAGCCACCTTCTCTCACTCAATCAAGTACTTCTGAAGAGAGAATCATGTATAGAAAGTGGAACGGCTCCAATTGCTTGGGTCTTATGATCATAAAGCATAATATTCCAGAAATCTTTAGGGGTGTTATTTCGGATGGCATAATTATTGCCGTGTTCCCTTGCTAAAGTTGAAAAATGCTTTCTAAAAGCAAAAAATAAAAATGGTGAAAACAAGCACTCATTGGAGAGTTTGTTTTTTCATTATGTATAAAGGCAAAGGAAATTTCAGGAGGTCTTTATGGGAATGTCCAATCTTGCTCATAAACTTAAAGCGTTAAAGCTTGGCCTGTCTAACGACTTGCTTATGCATTTAGCATTTGGTATTCTTTCATGCACAATTCAATCAATTCAAGTCAACTTATAACTACCGAAAGGAAAAATGATATCTTAATGAATTAATTTATAAGGTGTGCAAGAAAGGAAATAATGAAGCAAGAGAAGACAGATTGTGCTCATTTGGCGGATACCTCTAAAGATAAGGGCAAACAAAAGAAAATTAAGGATGAAGCTGCTAAGGGTCCATCTTAAAAGAAACAACTAAGGTCATAATTGTTTCTTCTATAAAGACATCGGGCATCTAAAGAAGAAATGTCCCAAATATCATGTTTGGCATGCCTATAAAGAATTGTCTGACCTGATGAAGGTTAAGTGGTGTTGAAAGATGCATCTATATTGGAGTTTACCAAGTCAATAAAGGATAAGGCTATTGATGTTTCATATTATTGTTACCGGCTAATATTTGGAATTTAAAGACATTTTGGTTTAGTCATCATTTAGATGAAATCTAGTTTTGGTTTCTTATTGAACAAATCAAGAATAATTTTTTTTTCATTTAGAAACGATGGATTTAATTTGTCTTTTAAATTCAAATATTGTTGGAACCAGTTAAGCTATGGACTATGACGATCTGCTTAGTATTGAAACCTCTTGTGGTAAAACATTGAGTAAGGAGTCATATGGCACTAAGCATAAAGATGGCGATAAAAAAAAATTAAGGATCATTATGATAGAGACATTCAGGGCACATCTCTATAAATAGAGTTGAGCGACTTGTATAAGGGAATCCTAGATTACATTGGCCTTATATATTTTATTGTTTGTATATGTATTCAAGATAAATAGATCAGAACATGACTATCAAGAATACAATTAAGTCCTATTAGTGACTCTTAAAGTTATGGTGAGGAGTATGATTAGTCATTCTACTTTACCAGAGTCATTTTGGAAGTAACACTAAAGATTGCAGCTTAAATGCTTGACAGAGAACCAACTAAACTAACCGACCAATCACTTTTAAGTATAGGAATATCCAACTAAGGCAAGGCCTTATAAGCCTTGCGAAGGAAATTGGAGTCCCAAACACTGAGTGGCTACATTGGTTACTCTAAAATTTCAAAGGGGTATGATTTTTTTTTTAAATCCCAAGTTAAAGATACCTTGAGACAATAATTGACTAATTCTTTGAGGATATTGAGTTTGGGGGGGGGGGGGGGGATAGGGTTAGAGACATTATCTTTGAGGAAGAATTGGTTCTAATCCATGAACCAATTCATATAGTTGCTATTTGTGTAGTAAATTTGAATCCTTGTGAGGATATTGTTGTTATTCTTCCTATTCAAGATAAGGAAATTATTCCTGAAGGTCAAACTCAACACCCTAAAGAACTAGAGCATCAAGAGTCGTTGAATTTTGTCATGATCCACTAAAGAAATGATGAATACTATTTTGGATAATTATGTAGTATTTCTCCAAGAACATAAGGTAAATGATGTAATGGAAGATGATTCTATCAACTCCCATTAAACCATATGAAGTTTCATTCGGAAAAGTGGATTGAAGGAACGAGTACAAGCTTAAGCTAGACAATGAGGTTTGAAACTTGTCCATTTACCTGAAGGTTTCAAGAGGTAATATGGAGAGGTATAAGGATTGTCTAGTGACAAAAGTCTATACTAAAAATAAAGGATTCATTGTAAAGAGACTTTCCCTTCAGTACCAATGAAGGACTCTTTTAGGATAATCATGACTCTCGTTGCTCATTATAAATTTGGATCTTCATAACATGGATGTCAAGACGGTGTTTCTCAATGGCAACATTGATGAAACATATGTATATAGTGTAACTAGAAAATCTTGTGTTGAAAGACATAACGAAGATGGTTTGCAAATTGACGGAATCTATTTATGGACTAAAGAAGATGTCTCATTAGTGATACCACAGGTCCTATCAGGCGATTGTCTCATTTGTTTTTTAGATAAATATCGTGGAAAACTGTGGGTATCATAATTTTAGTGGGAGAAAATTTATATTCCTCGCGTTATATGTTGACACTTTTACTAGCCAGCGATGATATAGGCTCATTGCGCGAATCCAAGAAATTTCTAAAAAAAAATCAAGATGAAAGATCTTGGGGACGCCTCTTTTGTCTTAGGAATTTAGGTACTTAGAGGTCACTCTCGAGGTATCCGTGGATTATCACAAAAGAGTTATATCGATACAGTTTTGGATAGTTCAACATAAAAGATAGTAAACCAAGGAATACCTCGATAACCAAGGGAGACTATTTTAGTCTCAAATAATGCCCAAAGGGAAATATGGAAATTTAGGGAAATACAGAAGATTACTTATGCTTCAGCTGTGGGAAGTCTGATGTATGCTCAGGTTTGTACGCATCTAGACATAGCGTACATAGATGCAGTGTTAGACAAATACTGGAGCAATCCAGAAAAGGATCATTGGAAAGCATCCAAAATGGTCATAAGGTACTTGAAGAGAACAAAAGAATATATACTCATGGATCGGAGATTTGAAAGTATAGAGATCATAAGGTATTCTGACTCCGATCTTGTTGGGTGCCAAGATAGAAGGCATCCAACCTCAGGATATGGCTAAGGGATTTTGTCACTGGGCTACATATAATAAAAGGAATTGAAAGACCACTCAAGGTATATTGTGACAATAAGTCAGTCGTGTTGTACTCCAATAAAAACAGGAGTTCATTGAAGTCGAAGGTTATCGACAACGGGTTTCCAATTATCGATAGAACATATAGGAACATACATTTGAGCTAGCTAACCCACTAACCAATGGCTTGACACCTAAGGTCTTTCATGAGCATGTTGCTCACATGGGTGTTGTTTCTGAGATTGCCTTAGATTAGTGGGAGTCTTTCCTTTAATTTCTTTGTTCTATGTTCTATGTTCTATGTTTTGGATTTGGTACATACTTTATGTAATGTTTGATTTTCTCCAGAAATAAAGTTTTTGAGGTTAATATTATAATAATTGACGTACGTTTTGATTATGTGCAGTTATTTAATTTGCACCTAAGGAACTTCAGTATGATCTCTCTAAAGAATTAAGCTGGACTGGTTGGAAATAGGCATGATTTAGAGATCACATTGCATGAAATTTGCATGCCACTCATCCATATTGATCTATGTCATCAAGTGCATTGATATGGTGGTCGTTGGGGTTTAGTCACGATATACGTTAGTGACGACAGCCACGGTGGTCCAATTATTGATGTATGAGGTGGACCGGATTGTAAAGAGGAACTCTAAGGATAAATAGCATTCGGATGCGCGCCTAAAGAATTTTGATATAATTATTATGATATATTGCCCAAGTGGGAGATTGTTGGAATATTTTATTCCAATATCATAATGTGGGTAGATATCGATAACTAATTATATTAGCTATTTATCTCTTAGGGACCTTAATTGATATGTGGTCAAATTAAGAGATAAGGCCAATAGATTTCTGATTTGATAATTGATATTATCATTAATTATCTGATATGGGCAAAATATGAGTGGATGTCAACGATGACCAATTTCGGAATAATGGGAACCCTAATTGGTCATCACACTATATATAGGCTATGGTCCCCAATACACTGGACATAACGTACACCGCCTCTTCTCCCCATCTGAAGAACGACTAAGACATAAAGAGTCCAGGTTGAGGAAAAACCATAAAGCCACCGCTAACCATCTTTGTTATCATCATCATCTATATTGATTGTCAAGGTATTCCGCATTAGAAGACAATCAACAACTACTAGTTCGTGATTCAACCTTTGATTTGTGATTGATTGCCTCTCTCCCCGTACATGAAGGTTTAGATCAAGTTCATCCTTTGAAAAACGCTTAAGATCACGAACTCCTGTGGATTCAGGTATATTCATAATTTTAGAATCCCAGTAATCTGGCATGTTGTAGATCCTATGGGCTTTGTTGTGTTTTGCTCTAGGATGTATGCCTATAGATTTAACGCTTCCACATAAAGAACAAAAAACCTAAAGAATTAAAGAAATTTCTAACAATTTGCTCATAACATAACTAGGGATATATGGTAGATTCCTTTCAAGCTTGGACAGATGTAATCTAGTAATTTACGTTCCTCCTCATTTCAATTAGAGTTTTCCGCACGTAATTGAGTACTATTGAAAGTCTATCGAACTTGCTCGTTTAACAACTATGTCAAAAAATTTCTTTTCCGTTTATATGACTAATGTAGTTCATGGTTAAAATAGGTTGCCCATTCGATTTTAAAAGTTTGAAAAACTCACAAAAATAGAAGGAAAAAAAAACCTTTCACGTAATATTTTATGCAGGTGTGTCACTTGCATAGAAGTGTTTGATATAAAAACATCACAATCTATATTTAATCCTCTTTTTATCTCTTCATTTTTTCCATCATATGCAACGATCCCTATCTCCCCTGTAAGGAATCTTTGTTTGTACTAATATATTTTCTATACTTTATGTAACAGTCTGATTTTCATTATACTGTTAAATCAATTAAAATATAAGTAATTATATTTTAATATGAAAGTAGAAAATATTTTGTTTAATAAAATAAAATCATATTCCTAATCCACATTATCATATGAAGTCACAAGAAAAATTTTGATTGAAAATTCGGACGAAAAGTCGGTCTGCGTTTTCATCGCCAAGATAAGTTTACTGAGCAGTAAACCTAATTTTGACCCGTGAACGAGACGGTTAATGTTTTTATCATGTTTCCTTCAACTTTGGTTACTTTGAAAATTTTCGTTCAAAAATAAAATAAAATAAAATATTTTATTCGGGTGAAACCTTCAGAAAATACGATCGGATGTGCAACCGGTTACGTATTTAAACAGTTAAAGGAACCCTAAAGGATGAGGGAAGGATTGATGGGATGCCAAATTAAATGCTTATGACATACTTTAAATGCTTATGACACACTTTAAAGTAATCATGATTACCCTTTTCAAATTATAATCTATTTTATTTCAAAAACCCATTAAACCTTCTTTAAATGATCCAAACAATGCCTTAAACCAAAACTTCCTCTCCAAGCCTTGTTTCCTCTTCTCAAAACCGTGCACCCTCCCCCTTTCCTCTATAAATACCACTCTTCATCTTCACTTCATCACTTTCCTTTCTCCTACTCCATTAAAACTCTTAAGCTTTCATATTTTCTTAACTTCAAGCTTCCAAAGCTTTAGTTTTTCTTCTTCTTTTCACTAAGTGTTCTTCATAAAAGTTGTTCCTCTTGCTTAGGGTAATACTCTCATGTATTCTTTTCTTTAAAAACTTCATCTTTTTCTAAAGTTTCTTCTTTATGTCATATATGAGCTTTTATCTTCAAAAATCTCTCAAAAATGGTAGAAAACTCCTTTTGAGTTGAAACCAATTTCTATGGTCTTGTATTTACTTGTAGTTTAACATACTAAAAGGTTGTGTAAAACAAAGTTTCCTAACCTCTACTTTCTAATGAGGCCGAAAACCATGCATATGGTTTAGATGGATCTTGTTTCAACTTTTACAAGTATGAGTTTGTATTTAAAGATTTGTTTTCCAAAATGATCATGGACCAAGGCTCCTTTATGTTAAAGGATGCTATGTCTAAAGTGATTGGAAAGTTTAAAGATTTATTTCCCAAAATGATCATGGACCAAGGCTCCTTTATGTTAAAGGATGCTATGTCTAAAGTGATTGGAAAGTTTAAAGATTTTTACTCTACTTTTATGTCATTTACTTTTATGCCATTTATATTTATGTCATTTACTTTATGTCATTTACATTGTGTCATTTACTTTTATGCCATTTATATTTATGTCATTTACATTATGTCATTTACTTTTATGCCATTTATATTTATGTCATTTACTTTATGTCATTTACATTATGTCATTTACTTTTATGCCATTTATATTTATGTCATTTACATTATGTCATTTACTTTTATGCCATTTATATTTATGTCATTTACTTTATGTCATTTACATTATGTCATTTACTTTATGTCATTTATGATTCATTTACTTATGTCATTATACCTTAATTACTTATAAACCTATGTTGTTCTTACCTTATGTGCTTATGAGCTTTGTTATTTAAAGTCCTATGTTGCTTTCAAGATGATCATAGACTTGAGCTCCATAAGTTATTGGATGCTAAAAGGTCTAAGAGATTGGAAGAATTTAAATATTTTTATCATAGAAACCCAAGGATGGCCGAATCTTAAAGGTTATGGACCTAGGGTGTTTCGTTTTCATTTTTCCAAAGTGATCATGGTTTTGAGCTCCTTACTATTAATGGATGCTAAACCAAAGAGATTGGAAAGTTTAAATGTTCCTAGCCTATCTTATTGGTCAAGGCCGAATCTCCATCAAGTGTAACTTGGTGGGATTTTTGTTCAAACTTTGTTTAAAGTAATCATGTTTTAAACTCCTAGCACTTAAGGATCATAAATCCAAGAGTCGCATAAATTTCCGAAACCCCTAATCCTAATCCTAGTTTATTGTATGAACCGAACCTGTACCTTGTGGTTAGTGTTCTTTGATTGAGTTTTAACTCATGATTTCATGTTTTGTAACCTTAGACTTCCATCTCGGAGGAAACGAGGAGCTTCGAGTTCGAGAGTTCGGTGATAACCCAGGTGGGGGAAAGAACCAACCTATCGTCGGAATGGATAAGTAGTAGATTATATAATAATTGTGTAGGGCGACCTAAACCCTACTAGTAGTCGAGTAATCGACAAGACCAAAATCACATTGGAAACCTTATCTGAAAAACCAATGGCGATTCGGGGATTGTAGGTTTATCGATATTAGGTTGATTTTATATTGTTGATGGTTGATTTGAGTTTTATTACCTTTATTGAATTGATTTAGTGCTATGTTGATGTTTTGAAATATCTTTGATTGACTTGATGTTATGCATGATCTGTGTGGTATTTACTTTATGCTTAGTGGTTAAGCGAAGATATATATGTGGTCCAAGAGATGAGTTGTTTTGGGCGTGAGGATCATGATGATTTTTAGAGGTGCCTAACCTACATGAAATATGTTAAAGAGGTGTTGTGACATCGAGCATGTGTTTAGGTCTTGATGAGAGGTTAAGGCACTAGGTTATGACCCTTGGAGTCTGCGAGGTTCATAAGTTGTGTTGTTTCTATAACCGTATGTGGGACACATACAAGACCCGAAGTCCTTGTGGGACCGTCCAAAGGGTAAACTTAACTTGTGCAGCTACGAGTGTCATTGCTTTGCATGAGCACCTCTGGGAGTGGACGAGGTGTGCACCGGGATCATCGTGCAGCTGTAGTGTCACGCTTTGCGTGAGCGTTCTTACCATGGTGAAGGTGTGCACCGGGATAATCGTGCAGCTATAGTGTCATTGCTTTGCATGAGCACCCACGGTCCGGGGTGTGCACCGGGTTTAATGTGCAGCTATAGTGTCATTGCTTTGCATGAGCATTCTCACCATGACCAAGGATGTGCACCGGGAATGGGACGTGTCGCTTGGACGACTGACCGATAACCATAACTATGATGGGGAAACCATAGCCATTTTCAGTATCAAGTTTTAGTTGTAGGAGTGAGGGTAGGATGAATATAAGAATTTTATGGAAGATGGATGATTGATTGATGTTGTGTCTGTGATAATTATTGTATAGTTTACTATGACTCTTTTCCGCTTTTGATGATAGAACTGTTTCTTATCCCCTGCATATTTCTGTATGTTGTATTTTGTCTCCTTGTGGAATCATACGAGAAGACCCTGTGGATGAACATAACCAGGAGGAGTTGGATGGAACTCCCTACGAACCGGATGCCGGAGGACGAGTTGTGACCCATGGTGATTAGGGTCTAGTTAGTTATGGCCAGTGCGTCTATGTCGTGAAGCTTTATCTTTCCGCTTATGTTTTGTATAACTATGCACCATTCGGGATCCTATTGATGGGATGCCACAAAACAGTGTTTGGATAACTACGATGCTTTAAGTATATGTAATATATTTATGTTTGCATATTACTTTCTATATGAATCTATTTGCTTAAGAAATTAAGTTTCAATTTTTACGTAATTCTCACGTTAAGCGTGCGATTAAGTAATTAAATAATGAGGTTTTAAACTAAATGTCACAAAGGGGCACATCGGGGTGTCTCATTTGGTATCAGAGCAGTTTGATTCTGATCGGACTGCTAAAAGTTAGGGTGTTGTTACTGGCCGTGTCTAGTTGAATCCACATCGGATTTAGACTATGTTTAGAATGGGGTAGAGTGTCCAAAACTAATACAAAAGTTAATATTAGTATGGCATATGGTATTTATATACTTGCTTATGTAGTATTATATGTCATACTAATTAGAGCGGATGATTTCTTTCACCAGAATCATGGCACGTGGAAGAGGACGTCCAACTAATAGTGGAGAAAGGACTCCAGAAAGGGTCATTGAGCTGTCACAATGACAACGCGACATTGGAGGAGGATCATCTTCGACTCCCAACACCATGGAGACAATAGCTGCTGCTATGCTTATTGCAAACCCAGCGAGAATCTTTGAGATCTGCAAATGAACAAAGAGCAGCTAGATATCAAGAACCGGAGGAGGGCAGTAGCAGCTGAGGATGCCGGATTGGCAACCTTTATGAATGGGAAGCCACCTAAATTCAGAGGAGAATACGATCCAGAGAAAGCAGAATGGTGGATACAGGAGATTGAGAAGATATTCGATACTATGTCTTGCCGAGAGGATAGAAAGGTGACTTATGCCACCTTTATGTTGACCGAGGCGAGAATGCAGTGGAAGGGCAAAAGAAGGTTATTGGAGGCTGAAGGTAGTGTAGTTACCTGGAAATTAGTCACTGATTGCTTCTTCGAGAAGTATTTTCCACGTATAGTTAGACGTGAGAAGGAAAAGGAATTCACAAACCTCAAGCAAGGCAATATGTCTGCATTGGTGAGTATGCATCGAGGTTTGAGGCGCTGATCAAGTTTTGAGAATATTATCGAGGGTTTCCGAATGAAGACTGGCAATGTAGACGATTTGAGGAAGGGCTCAGAGATGAGCTGCAGAGGGCTGTAGTGTCTCTTGACATACAGTACTTCCCAGAGATAGTCGAGAGATGCAGTGCCATCGAAAGTATAGATCTGAGGATAGCTAATGAGCGAAAACAAATGAGGATTGGAGGACCTAACCGATCAAGTTTCCGAGGCGCGGGGAAGTGGTTCCCGGTGGAGACAGAAACCATATGTTAGACACAGGCGAGAAACAGGGACCAGCACCGGTACTAGAACGGTCGACAATCGCAAAGTGTAGTTTGCTTCAGATGTGGGGACCACATTATGCAAACAAGCTGTTCAAGTGGACCCAATCTGTTTCAACTGTGGGAAATCGGGTCACATGGCACGAGAATGCGGACAGAAGGTTATGCAACAACTAGCGACTACGGGAAAAGGTTACGGAGATAATAGAGGTGGAGCCGGAAGAGGTGCCCAAACGACTAGACCCCAAGCCACTGGAAGGGGTGTTACCCGTGAAGGGAGCTGAATCCTCCCAATCTGCTGAACTCATACAAGGTATGTGTCTGATAGCTGGTAGACTCTCTAACGTATTGTTTGACTCAGGCGCTACTCATTCTTTTATCTCGCATGAGTGTAAAGATCATTTGAACTTAACTGTCTCCAAATTGCCTTATATCCTTACGGTATCTACTCCAACTAGTAATCCTTTGATTACCATATCTGTTTGCTTAAAGTGTCCTATAGTGATTGAAAATCGAACTTTTGTTGTAGACCTCATCTGTGTGCCTATCCCACGGCTCGATGTTATCCTTGGCATTGCTTGGCTTTCGGCTAACCATGTAATGCTAGATTGTTCTAGTAAGACCTTATCATTTCTTGAACCTTCTAGTATAGTGTCTGCCAATGAAGGAATACCTCTGAGGAGTAACAACTCTCTGGAATTTGTGAGGCTTTGTGCAATGGAAGCTATTGAGATCCCCAACATAGATTCTATACCTATCGTGAGAGAGTTTCCTGAAGTTTTCCCTCCAGACGTTCCAGGTTTGCCACCGGAAAGAGAAGTGGAATTCACTATAGACCTAGTACCAGGGATAGGACCTATATCTATAGCACCTTATCGGATGTCACCGGTTGAGTTGACTGAGTTGAAGGAACAATTGGACGATATGATGGGGAAAGAGTTCATCAGACCGAGTGTTTCTCCTTGGGGGGCACCGATGTTGTTCGTTAAGAAAAAGGATGGAAGTGCGAGGTTGTGCACAGATTACAGACAGTTGAATAAGGTGACAATTAAGAACAAGTATCCGTTGCCTCGGATCGATGACTTGATGGATCAGTTGAAGGGAGCAGCAATATTCTCGAAGATTGATTTAAGATCTGGGTATCATCAGATCAGGGTAAGGAAGGAAGATATACCCAAGACGGCTTTTAGGACGAGGTATGGGCACTATGAGTATTTAGTCATGCCTTTCGGTGTAACTAATGCGCCAGCCGTGTTCATGGATTACATGAACCGAATTTTTAGACCTTTCCTCGATAAGTTTGTTGTTGTGTTTATCGACGATATTCTTATCTACTCTCGTACGTGGGAAGAGCATGAGGAACATTTGAGTTTGGTATTGCGAGTCTTAAAGGATAGGCAACTTTATGCCAAACTTTGCAAGTGTGAGTTTTGGCTGGAAGAAGTGCAATTCCTAGGGCACGTGATTAATAAAGAAGGAATAGCCGTAGATCCAGCTAAGGTTGAGGCAGTTCTTAAATGGGAACGACCTAAGTCAGTGAGTGAAGTACGGAGTTTCTTAGGACTTGCTGGATATTATCGGAGGTTCATAGAGGGATTCTCTAAGATTGCGTTGTCCATGACACGATTAACAAGAAAGGATACAACTTTTGTATGGGCGGACAAGTGTGAGCAAAGTTTTCAAAAGTTGAAGGAAAGGTTGACTACATCACTGTGTTGATCTTACCAGACCCTCTAGGACAGTTTGATGTATACTGTGATGCATCATACCAAGGTTTAGGTTGTGTTCTGATGCAAGAGGGAAGAGTTGTCGCTTATGCTTCCCGACAATTGAGGATTCATGAGAGGAATTACCCGACTCATGATTTGGAGTTAAGCGGCAATAGTGTTCGCTTTAAAGATATGGCGACACTTTTTGTATGGAGCAAGGTTTAATGTTTTCAGTGACCATAAGAGCCTGAAGTATCTATTCGATCAAAAGGAATTGAATATGAGGCAGCGGAGGTGGATGGAGTTCATAAAAGATTACGATTTTGAGTTATTGTACCACCCTGGTAAGGCCAATGTGGTAGCAGATGCCTTAAGTAGGAAGTCCTTGCATGTATCCGCAATGATGGTTAAGGAGTTAGAATTGCTTGAACAATTCAGAGATCTGAGCCTAGGAATGGAATTACGGAAAGATAAAGTTTGCTTAAGTATGGTCACTATTAGTAGTGATTTCTTGAAAGATCTTAAAGATAAGCAAGTTCAGGATCTATACCTTCGGGAGGTTAGTAAGGGGATAGACGGGGGTAAACTTTCTGAGTTCACTAGGGGAGCAGATGGTGTGTTAAGGTTTAAGGATAGGATATGTGTGCCGAGGGATGCGAACTTAGGAAGATTATTTTGGAAGAAGCACACAAGAGTAAGTTGAGTTTTCATCCTGGATCCACAAAGATGTATCAAGATTTGAGGAAAATGTTTTGGTGGACCATAATGAAGAAGGAAGTAGCAGAGTATGTTTTATCTTGCTTGGTGTGTCAAAAGGCGAAGATTGAACATCGAAACCAGCAGGGATTATTACAATCTTTAGATATCCCGAGAATGGAAATGGGATAGTATAGCTATGGATTTCGTGGCGGATTACCACGAACTCCTAAGAAGCATGATGCGATTTGGGTTATCATTGATAGGTTGACGAAGTGTGCTCACTTCTTACCTATTAGAGAAGGTGATAAATTAGAAAAGTTAACCCGGATTTACATCAGTTAAGTGGTTAGATTGCATGGCGTGCCATCAAGCATTGTCTCGAGATCGAGATCCTAGATTTACCTCTCAATTTTGGAAACAATTGCAACATGCCTTGGGAACGAAATTGAGAATGAGTTCTACCTATCATCCCCAAACCGATGGGCAATCGGAGAGGACAATTCAATCATTGGAGGATCTATTGAGAGCTTGTGTGTTGGAACACACTTTGGCGGTTAGGATGAGTTCTTACCATTGATTGAATTTACTTATAACAACAGTTTCCACAGTAGTATCGGAATGGCACCGTATGAGGCTCTGTGACGGCAGAAAGTGTAGGACCCCATTATGTTGGTATGAGACTGGTGAGAACCAAGTTTTGGGCCGGATGTGGTACAACGGACTACGGAACAAGTCGGCAAGATAAGGGAAAAGATGAAGGAAGCACGGGATAGGCAAAGGAGCTACGGTGACAAGAGGAGGAGACCATTAGAATTCCGGGAAGGTGATCACGTATTCTTGAGAGTTACTCGGAAAACTGGAATTGGCGAGCTATCAAATCTAGAAAACTTACTCCTCGTTTCATGGGACCTTTTGATTCTTCGACGAATTGGTCCAGTAGCTTACCAAATGGCGTTGCCACCAAATCTTTCCAACATTCATGACGTCTTTCATGTTTCTCAGTTGAGAAAGTACTATCCTAATCCATCCCATGTGATTGAGTCTGAGTCGATACAACTGCGAGAGAACCTAGAGCATGAGGCCTTACCTGTGAGGATCGCAGATAGAAGGATTAAGGAACTTCGTGGTAGACAGATTCCTTTGGTTAAGGTCATATGGGATGAAACTACTGGAGATGCAACTTGGGAACGCGAGGCGGATATGCAACAACAATATCCACATCTTTTCTGAGGTATGTAAATTCCGAGGACGGAATTTTCTTTTAAGAGGGGTAGTAATGTAACAGCCTGATTTTCATTATACTGTTAAATCAATTAAAATATAAGTAATTATATTTTAATATGAAAGTAGAAAATATTTTGTTTAATAAAATAAAATCATATTCCTAATCCACATTATCATATGAAGTCACAAGGAAATTTTCGGTTGAAAATTGAGGCGAAAGTCGATGCATGCGTTTTCACCGCCAATATAAGTTTCTTGAGCAGAAAACCTAATTTTGACCCGTGAACGAGGCGGTTAATGTTTTTATCATGTTTCCTTCAACTTTGGTTACTTTGAAAATTTTCGTTCAAAAATAAAATAAAATAAAATATTTTATTCGGGTGAAACCTTCGAAAAATACGATCGGATGTGCAACCGGTTACGTATTTAAACAGTTAAAGGAACCCTAAAGGATGAGGGAAGGATTGATGGGATGCCAAATTAAATGCTTATGACATACTTTAAATGCTTATGATACACTTTAAAGTAATCATGATTACCCTTTTCAAATTATAATCTATTTTATTTCAAAACCCATTAAACCTTCCTTAAATGATCCAAACAATGCCTTAAAACAAAACTTCCTCTCCAAGCCTTGCTTCCTCTTCTCAAAACCGTGCACCCTCCCCCCTTTACTCTATAAATACCACTCTTCATATTCACTTCATCACTTTCCTTTCTCCTACTCCATTAAAACTCTTAAGCTTTCATATTTTCTTAACTTCAAGCTTCCAAAGCTTTAGTTTTTCTTCTTCTTTTTCACTAAGTGTTCTTCATAAAAGTTGTTCCTCTTGCTTAGGGTAATACTCTCATGTATTCTTTTCTTTAAAAACTTCATCTTTTTCTAAAGTTTCTTCTTTATGTCATATATGAGCTTTTATCTTCAAAAATCTCTCAAAAATGGTAGAAAACTCCTTTTGAGTTGAAACCAATTTCTATGGTCTTGTATTTACTTGTAGTTTAACATACTAAAAGGTTGTGTAAAACAAAGTTTCCTAACCTCTACTTTCTAATGAGGCCGAAACCATGCATATGGTTTAGATGGATCTTGTTTCAACTTTTACAAGTATGAGTTTGTATTTAAAGATTTGTTTTCCAAAATGATCATGGACCAAGACTCCTTTATGTTAAAGGATGCTATGTCTAAAGTGATTGGAAAGTTTAAAGATTTATTTCCCAAAATGATCATGGACCAATGCTCCTTTATGTTAAAGGATGCTATGTCTAAAGTGATTGGAAAGTTTAAAGATTTTTACTCTACTTTTATGTCATTTACTTTTATGCCATTTATATTTATGTCATTTACTTTATGTCATTTACATTATGTCATTTACTTTTATGCCATTTATATTTATGTCATTTACATTATGTCATTTACTTTTATGCCATTTATATTTATGTCATTTACTTTATGTCATTTACATTATGTCATTTACTTTTATGCCATTTATATTTATGTCATTTACATTATGTCATTTACTTTTATGCCATTTATATTTATGTCATTTACTTTATGTCATTTACATTATGTCATTTACTTTATGTCATTTATGATTCATTTACTTATGTCATTATACCTTAATTACTTATAAACCTATGTTGTTCTTACCTTATGTGCTTATGAGCTTTGTTATTTAAAGTCCTATGTTGCTTTCAAGATGATCATAGACTTGAGCTCCATAAGTTATTGGATGCTAAAAGGTCTAAGAGATTGGAAGAATTTAAATATTTTTATCATAGAAACCCAAGGATGGCCGAATCTTAAAGGTTATGGACCTAGGGTGTTTCGTTTTCATTTTTCCAAAGTGGTCATGGTTTTGAGCTCCTTACTATTAATGGATGCTAAACCAAAGAGATTGGAAAGTTTAAATGTTCCTAGCCTATCTTATTGGTCAAGGCCGAATCTCCATCAAGTGTAACTTGGTGGGATTTTTGTTCAAACTTTGTTTAAAGTAATCATGTTTTAAACTCCTAGCACTTAAGGATCATAAATCCAAGAGTCGCATAAATTTCCGAAACCCCTAATCCTAATCCTAGTTTATTGTATGAACCGAACCTGTACCTTGTGGTTAGTGTTCTTTGATTGAGTTTTAACTCATGATTTCATGTTTTGTAACCTTAGACTTCCATCTAGGAGGAAACGAGGAGCTTCGAGTTCGAGATTTCGGTGATAACCCAGGTGGGGGAAAGAACCAACCTATCGTCAGAATGGATAAGTAGTAGATTATATAATAATTGTGTAGGGCGATCTAAACCCTACTAGTAGTCGAGTAATCGACAAGACCAAAATCACATTGGAAACCTTTTCTGAAAAACCAATGGCGATTCGGGGATTGTAGGTTTATCGATATTAGGTTGATTTTATATTGTTGATGGTTGATTTGAGTTTTATTACCTTTATTGAATTGATTTAGTGCTATGTTGATGTTTTGAAATATCTTTGATTGACTTGATGTTATGCATGATCTGTGTGGTATTTACTTTATGCCTAGTGGTTAAGCGAAGATATATATGTGGTCCAAGAGATGAGTTGTTTTGGGCGTGAGGATCATGATGATTTTTAGAGGTGCCTAACCTACATGAAATATGTTAAAGAGGTGTTGTGACATCGAGCATGTGTTTAGGTCTTGATGAGAGGTTAAGGCACTAGGTTATGACCCTTGGAGTCTGCGAGGTTCATAAGTTGTGTTGTTTCTATAACCGTATGTGGGACACATACAAGACCCGAAGTCCTTGTGGGACCGTCCAAAGGGTAAACTTAACTTGTGCAGCTACGAGTGTCATTGCTTTGCATGAGCACCTCTGGGAGTGGACGAGGTGTGCACCGGGATCATCGTGCAGCTGTAGTGTCACGCTTTGCGTGAGCGTTCTTACCATGGTGAAGGTGTGCACCGGGATAATCGTGCAGCTATAGTGTCATTGCTTTGCATGAGCACCCACGGTCCGGGTGTGCACGGGTTTAATGTGCAGCTATAGTGTCATTGATTTGCATGAGCATTCTCACCATGACCAAGTATTTGCACCGAATGGGACGTGTCGCTTGACGATCGACGGCCATAACCATAACTATGATGGGGAAACCATAGCCATTTTCAGTATCAAGTTTTAGTTGTAGGAGTGAGGGTAGGATGAATATAAGAATTTTATGGAAGATGGATGATTGATTGATGTTGTGTCTGTGATAATTATTGTATAGTTTACTATGACTCTTTTCCGCTTTTGATGATAGAACTGTTTCTTATCCCCTGCATATTTCTGTATGTTGTATTTTGTCTCCTTGTGGAATCATACGAGAAGACCCTGTGGATGAACATAACCAGGAGGAGTTGGATGGAACTCCCTACGAACCGGATGCCGGAGGACGAGTTGTGACCCATGGTGATTAGGGTCTAGTTAGTTATGGCCAGTGCGTCTATGTCGTGAAGCTTTATCTTTCCGCTTATGTTTTGTATAACTATGCACCAGTTCGGGATCCTATTGATGGGATGCCCTGAAAACAGTGTTTGGATAACTCTGATGCTTTAAGTATATGTAATATATTTATGTTTGCATATTCTGTTCTATATGAATCTATTTGCTTAAGAAATTAAGTTTCAATTTTTACGTAATTTTCACGTTAAGCGTGCGATTAAGTAATTAAATAATGAGGTTTTAAACTAAATGTCACAAAGGGGCACATCGGGGTGTCTCACTTTACGTACTAATCAAATAAATAAAAAATCATACATACGCCTAAAACGTTTTAAAAATTCCACAACATCAAAAACATAAAATCTATAACTTGCTAAAAAGGAATTAACAAGTAATAAGGGTGCGTTTGGGTAAACAACTTAATTAAGAGTTTGTCCCGTAAGACCTTATTGCATGAGAGCTTATGCCATAAGTGCTTAAAGAACGAAAAAGAAAGAAAGGGGCATGAGAGGATTCGAATAGTGAAAAACACGGAGAAGGTGTTTAGTGCATAAGCTCTTATGATAATTCCATAAGTTTCTCCCAGTGACTTATGAAAATAGGTCAAAAACTCCTTATGGGATGGCATAAGTTATTTTTATAAGCTCTGCCAAACACACTGCATAAGAGCTTATGTCATCAGATAAGTCAAAAGGAGCTTAAATAAACTCTTCCAAACGCCACCTAAATACAGTGGGGCGTGGGGTAGCTCAAGTGGCTAGAGTTAAGGGTTTAAGGTGTTGAAGGTGTGGGAGGTCCAAGGTTCAATCCTTGGCAAAAGAGAAAAAAAATTGACAACTAACATGCTAACATACTAACATTTGCCTATAAAAAAAAAGTAATAAATATAGTGGGGGGTGGGGTAGCTCAAGTGGCTATAGTTAAGGGTTTAAGGTGTGGGAGGTCCAAGGAAAGAGGAAAAAAATTGACAACTAACATGCTAACATATTAACATTTGCCTATAAAAACAAAGTAATAAATATAGCATTTGTGAATTTTTTTTTTGTTGAGGAAAAATTTCAGAATGAGGGGAGACTCGTGGGATAACAGTTTGTCTATCAAAGGAAAAACTATAAGGCTGCGTCTAAGGTGGACCACCTCACAAGTGGTCCACGTGAGTCCAAAGTTTTACAGCCGTTAGATTTAATGTGACAAGTGGTCCATGTGAGTCCAAAGTTTTACAATCGATAGATTTAGGGTCATTTACCTATTATAACAGGTGACCCTGCCTTTTATGTTATTAAATATTATATATTTTATTTTAGCCCCTCTGACATGGTTTGACAAAATTACCCCTGCCATTCACTACCATCCCAAACGATTCTCACAGTTGTACTTCCCCTTGCCACAGGGCCATCACGATCACCACCTTTATGGCTCCACACCTCTCTAGCATGTATTCCCTTGTCCCTTCCGCCATTTGCCTAGTCGGAGTCTATCCTTGCAACCTCTCGAAGTTGGACTATTATTGGGGTGGCTCGTAGCCGCTCAAAGGGAGCAGACTGAAATGAACATATATAAAACACTAGAAGGGGGTTGAATTGTGTTTTAAATACTTTTTGGAAAACGTTGCAGTTTGACCTATAAGACACAATGATGCGTCTGATAATAAAAAGGAGATTCACCTTCCAACCCAGTTAGCACAATTAAAGTAAAGCAAACTGAAAAGATTAAGCTAAGAAAATGAGACATAGTATACTGGTTCACCCCAAACCTTAGGCTACGTCCAGTCCATGACTTCACCAAGTATTTGCACTATAACTGATTAGGTTACACAAGGTATTATTTGCACATATAGCTTCTGCAGGCTCAACTAAAAAGTATTTTTTTCACACCTAGCCTCTTCAGGCTCAAACAAGTATTCTTTCAGCAAGCCTCTTCAGGCTCTACAAACAGTAAGAGTTTGAATGAAGCAACAGCTTCCCAGATTACAACTTTGCAGATCTATCGAGTAACACTCACATAGTGAATAAGTACTTGAGGTAGGTGAGATCGCAATAAAGACTTCTCAATAAATACAAATTATTTGAGCAAAGAAGTTTTCTATGAAGAACTTAAGAGAGCTTTGAATGCTTGAGAGTATTGAATGCGTGAGTTAATGTATTCAGGTGTGTGTCTTCAATGGTCTTAAAAGTCTTCTATTTATACTCAAGAGAGATAAGTCCGTTGAGGAGAGTTCTTCAGGTGAGTATTCTTTTGTTCTTCATCCATAAATGCCAAAGAGTCGTTCTGGTCTTGCATTTAATGTTTATGATCGTTGGTGAGCTTCAAGACAAATTGAACGTATAGGTTGGCATAGCTTTACTAGAGTGCAGCTTGATTCAGAGCAGCATTTGTTGCTTTTCAGACTTGAGCAGCACGACTTTCCTTATTTGTGTTAAGCGGGTCCGCGATTAAGTAAAGTTTACTTTGCCTTTTGTAACAAAAAGATTCTTCAGGTGCGGAATGATGCTTTGAGCTTTCTGATATCGAATTTCTTTATTCGAAATAATAAGGGAATATTCTTTGTGTTTGAATATTGTTAAAGCGGGGGACTTTCAGTCGCCTGATCAGAATTTGGTAGAGACCGAGTCATTGATCAGAAGCATCATTAAGACTTTGTTTCTTTGTCATGAGACTCTTGTATACTGATCTGCACACTTAATACACATATTAGTATATTTCACAAGGTTCACTTAAAATCATTCTTTGTTTGGATTCATCAAAATCAGAGATGTCTAAAGATGTAGTCTTAACAATCTCCCCCTTTTTTATGATGACAAACATTATCTTATGATTTTAATGAACTAAGGATAAAAGTAGATTTAAGCATAGAGAATCATATGAAGTATGACTATATTCAAGGTTATAAGAATATTCAAGTTAATTAAGCTCCTCAAGCTCCCCCTGATTTAATAGTTCCATAAAGAAATCAGACGCATGATTAAGGTAGCGTCTTATCTTTTGAGTTTCATTAGATAGTTATTTTAGTTCAGATATACGAATATATTCTCCCCCTTTGTCATCAGCAAAAAGATAAAGTAACAAAGTAAAATGCATCTGAAAATGACATTTATTGATTTAACCATCATTGGCTTATTACATTGCTGACAAAGGTAACAAAAACTAAAGTTGCTGTTTCGCAACAATCTTGGGGAGAAGAGCCATAACAGTTTACATGGTCTCACAAAGACCGCTGATTTCTGCACGAGCTACTGGATCCATTCCAATGATGGTGGATGTCGGTGCAGCAAGATCATTAGGTGGAGATGAGGAGGAGGGGCCAGGGTTAGAAGGGTTGGCAGTAGTAGCTGGTTCATATGGAACGATTTCCAGACAATGGCAGGGAAGAAAATGACCAAAAGAGAAAATAAAAGTGAGATAAAAAACAATGGGGAATAGAGAGAGAGTTAGGGGAAAGACTGAGTGCAACAAACCAAAGGGTTGCAAACATGGAATTTTAAAAGAGAGGATTTCTAAATTTGAGAGATAAATGAAAAGAGGGGAAAAGTAATTGAAAACCAAGTCAAATTTTCATCAGAAATTGGTAAATCAAAAGAGTAAACATAAAAAGGGTTTTCATAAAAAGACAAAGGTAAAATGAAAAGAAAAAGAGTGAAAATAAGAGTTGGTTGGAAGGGGTAGAGTTGTCTTGATTCTGCTCTATCTTCATCTGGATATCCGATCCAGGGAATCTGGTAAGAACAGAGTCGGGCACTACATGTAGGCGTCTTGAGTTTGTCAATCAGAGATAGGTCACAATGAGGAGCTGGATCTTGATGAACATGAGGCTCAGGGTGACTCGTGAACGAAGTAGACCATCTAGGGAACTTCGGTTTCTTATGCTTTCTTTTCAACCAGACAAAAGGCTTCTTGGATTTTGGATTCAACTTTGGCTTTGGACAGACAGATCATCTATCAGGACAGATCTTCAATATAGTATTGGCCTTCATGCAAGCAGTAGGATTGGGTCTGTGTTTCCAAGAGGCTTGATTGAGCCTTACTCTAGCCTATTCAGCAACAAGATTGCTAATTGCGTTTAAGTCATTTGGGCTAAGAAGGTCAGGATTGATTTAATCTAAAGGTAATGGCTTAGAAGGGTTGAATGGAGTAAGTAGAGGTCTTTGTGGTGAGGTTTGAGGGGTAGGTGAAGGGTGAGAGAGAGGTGATAGAATGGAATCAAAAATTCATGAAACAGGAACAAGAGTTTGAATTTCCTGAGTTGGTGAGGGATAGGGTAATGAAGGGTTGGATATGTGATCAGGTGAGTTATTAAGAATAGGGTGTGGTGAGGGGTGATATGGAGTGAGATTCAAATTAAATCTCGAACAGATAAAACAAGCAGATTTTCAGTAATTGAAATCTGATTGTGAAGAGGTGAGTTATGGGAGGAAGAGGATGATGAATTAGAGGGTGAGGATAGTACAATGGGTGAAGAGGGTGAGGGTTCAGATGACCTAAGAGGTGATGCAGCAGGTTACAAAGAAACTTGCACAGGTTCAGCTATCTTCAACCTTGTAGATCTTCTAACCGGTGTAGTTGCAACAACAGCTTTCCTCTTGAGTTCCTTTCAGGGGCAACAACATGTTTTTGAACCATTTACTTCTTCGGAACCTTGGAAATAGGTTGGTCATCATCATCATCATCATCATATGCTTCTGAGATGACCAACTTCCTCTTTACTTGAAGTTTTGATCTAACCTTGGGATCCAAAGGTGCAGACACTTCTGTTGCTTGAGTCATCAGACTCATCAGTTTCTTCTTCAGATTCTCCTGAAGATTTTTTCTTCTCATCATCTTCATCGGAATCTGGAATCCTTCCTGGTGGTCTCAGCTTCATCTGAGAAAGGGTTCTTTCTTCAATGACAGTAGCCATATCAACCTTTCCAATGAGGGGAATGCCCTTGATGTTTAGCAGTCTGGTAATCAGCATCCCATAGGAGGTCCTGATTTGGGGTTTTATCATCCTTAGTATGTACTTAAAAATCAAGTCATTTATGTCAACCTTCAACATATTCAGGAGATGGAATAGGCAAATCTATCCATCTTGTTGACATTATCACGAGCACTTGTTCTTGGCATCACACGGTTGATTAACAACACGTGCAAGAACCTTTATTTTGGAGTCAGTTTGGAGGCATGTAACACCCTGTTTTTTCGTTAAGTGCTTTTGTATGCTCGTTTGGGTGGTTAAGCCTTAAGACTTAGCTTTAGGGCTAAGTGGGACTTATAGACTCGAAATCCATTCTCTTAAACTTGTACCTTGTGACTTTCTGGGTTAGAAGCATGGCCGTGCTAGTTAAGGAGCACAACCGTGCTCGTTGTGAGTGAGCGTCTCGCTGACGCTGATTTGAGCACACCCGTGTTCAATGGCAAGACGTGCTTTGCAAGCGCTAAGTTAAGCAGGCCCATGCTCAAGGAGGAGCATGACCGTGCTCGGGTCTTTGCCTTTATAAGCATAACAATGATCGAGGGTTTACGTCCTAAACCCTATTTTGACGACAGCAGCCACCCTAGTGTGGCATCAACCCCTTTATTCACTATTTTCTCTAAACCCATTGCTTTGTTGGAGTTTTGGAGACTCGTGGGAACGTCTACTTTGTCAGTGTTGATCACTATAGGTAACGGTTCCTTCCCCTTCGACTTCCTTTTCTATTATTTGAAATTGGGAACTAATTGGTTGATGTTCTTGTTTGACCAAGGCTTGGAGAGTTAACTGAGTCGCTTAAGGGAACGTGACCAGTTCGTCGTTTAGCGTCTTGTTGTGGAACCTTCAATCCAGGTATGGGAGAAGAATGATGTATACACTAGGCTAGGGGATAACGTAAGATGAGGGGTTCCCATAGCCCCGTTAAATGTTGTATGTTGTATATTGTTAACTGTTATGTTTAACTGTTATTGATGCCATGATCTTCCTGGTTGTATGAGTTATTGTTTTGTTGTTAGTTGGCTAACTAGTATGCCTCTTGTTATAGTTGTTATGATGTTGAATGCCAATATAGATGAATATTGTTATGTTGAATGCCATTGGTTTATTTGTGATGGAATGATGAGAAGGCTATTGGCTATTGTTATTGATGATATTGTTTGGCTGAATGTTGCCGTCATGTTGAATATGTTAATAAGACACTAATCGGATTTAATTAGGACTCTTAGTTAACATAGGAATTAAGGGATTAATTCCCCAATGCTTCATAAGACATGAACTGAGTTAGTGAGGGGTGAGGTTCTATGCCAAATGATTTAGTTAAGACCTTAAGATATAATTTAAGAGTGTTAGGGAGCCAAAACTCCAAGAACCTAATTGCATCTGCCCAGAACATTACGATCCACTCCAGAAGCACGATCGTACTGACCTCGTGCTCCCAGTTACATTCTGGAAGGCAGGCCGTACATTGAGCATGACCGTACTGGACAGTGAGCACGACCGTGATCCACTTAAGTGGCAGCATGACCGAGCTCTACTTATGTGGCAGCACGACCGTGCTGGGGGTTAAGCACGCCCGTGCTCTCCCTACTGGTCAGAACCTAAGATTAATGAATTAAAGGGGTGTTTACCCCAATTATCTCCAAATGATGGAATAATGTACTAATTGAATGATAACAAGTAGATAACTTTATTAAAGACTAATTAAGATAACAAAGAGTGATAAGTTGGTTAAGTCGGTGCCCTATAGGTTACCGCACATTGTTACGCTTTGGTGCTTTTTGGTCAAAATGCCCTCGATGCTTTTTGGTCGAGATGTTGATGAGTTGGACCTTAGTGCTTTTTGGCTAAGGGGGGCCCAGAAGGGTTAAGGTGTTGATGTTGATGATGGTGATAAGTCTTGGGTGCTTATTGGCCCAAGCAGATGAGGTGGTTGCCTTGTTTATTGATGTGCTCATGCATTCATACATTGAAGTTGATTAGTGGGGGATGTTCAACATAGGGGAGGTAGTCCAAGTGATGATGATCTGGCCTAAGTCTCGGGTGGTTCACCCAAGGTTTGGTGAATCCTGCACCCCCAAAGCTGGCGTATCCAGTTATGATACGTCGGATTTCCAAGGTGTTCACCCATGGTTTGGTGAACTGCCGGTGTTGGTGCTTTTATGGCCAATGTGGATATGTAAATCCGAACTTGACTTCCTGAGGTAGTTGGATCCACATGCATAATGGAGTAGCGGAGTAGTGTTGCACCGCATAGCATCTATTCACTGTTGACTTGTAGCATGTAAATTATGATGTATGATGTTTGTTGCTATACCTGATTTGATGTACGTTCATCTTATTCCCTATTCCCATGTCCTTGTGTTTACATGATTTCTTACTCCCTGTTTCTTGTTTCTATTGTTGCATGTATCTCATATGCAGAGGACGGTGAGCTGCCAGTGGAGGAGTGACTCTGAGGAGCCGCGACTCTAGTTAGGATGCTTAGTTGTTTAGTTGTTTCAATTTTAGTTTGTTTCCGTAATGTATCCAAATTTCGGTTATACCAGCTCTGTATGTGACATCGGGGTTGGGTTTTCTTTATCTGTTATGTTTGTGTTTATCTTTTAAAAACTATGTTATTTCTGTGTTGTTTATGTTGAGATGTGAAACCTTTTTATCCAAGTTTTATTTTATTCAAATAAATGCATGTTTTTATATTTCCTCTTTTAAGTAAATGTTTTATATTAACGTGCGGGGTAGAAAGGTATCACATTTAGTGGTATCAGAGCAGTTCGACCCTGTCCGGACGTGGTATGAGTCTGTCGCGAGTCTTATGTGTGTCTTGTTTGAATTGTCTATACTAGTTATAGACAATGATGTTTTAAATTAGCAAGTCGTAGCTTTTCCTGCTTAAGTTCCCTGTGTTTAACAAGTTGTCTTGGTGTTATAGGGACTTATGGCAGGAAGAGGAGGCAGAAACGATCAGGCAATCGATGACGCGTTGGCACTCCTTGCCAATACGATCGACCAACTTTACAACAACAACCACGGAGGACCAGCTGAGTTTCAGGGTCCTGACAAGTTCCAGCGGAACAATCCGCCGTCTTTCAAAGGATCTTATGACCCCGAAAGAGCTTTGTTATGGATGAGGGAGATCGAGAAGATCTTCAGAGCTATGGACTGCAATGATCAGCAGCGGGTTATCTTCACCACGTTTATGCTCACTAAGGAGGCTGAGCACTGGTGGGAGAACTGTCGTCAGAGGATGGTGGCTGAGGGTACAGCAGTCACCTGGGCTGTGTTTAGAGATAGGTTCATGGAGAAATATTTCCCTGCGGATGTACGTGACAAGAAAGAGATGGAGTTCCTGGCATTGAAGCAAGGAAGTATGTTAATGGGCGAGTATGCGGCAAGATTCGAGGAGCTGACTAGGTATTACACACCTTATCAGGTCATGGTGGATGACCGGTCAAAGTGTGTAAAGTTCAAGGATGACCTTCGTCCGGAGATCAAGCAGGCAATCAGTTACCAGGAGATCAGAGTTTTCCCAACCTTAGTGAACAAGTGTAGGATCTTTGAGGATGCCTACAAGTCCAGAGTCACCAGCTACAAGAATTCAGACAGCCAGGGTAACAAGAAGATTGAGCATAAGGATAAGGATAAGGGCAAGCAGCATTATGCTCCAACCGGACGGGATTTCAACCAGAGTGGCAGAAAGCCACAGTTTTCTCATGATAGGTCCAGGGGTGGTAATTCTAATATCTCTAGGCCCAAGAAGTGTGGCAAGTGTGGCGCATCAGATCACTTCACTATCCAGTGTAAAGAACCCGACATCATCTGTTTCAAGTATGGCAAGTCTGGCCACATCAGCCGGGATTGTGGAGGGGCAAAGTTAGAACCTCCAAGGGCTAGTAAGAGTCAGCAGTCTCAAGCCAATCGACTGAAGGCCACTGGGAGAGTCTTCACTCTTAGTGGAGCCGAAGCCTCCGAGTCTGATGACTTGATCCAAGGTACGTGCTTAATTAATGGAACCCTTTTAACTGTGTTGTATGACTCGGGTGCAACGCACTCGTTTATATCACTTGATAGGGCCAAGAGTCTTAACTTGCTTGTTGCCTTTCTGAGTTATGATTTGATTGTTGCCACACCTACAAACAAGCCTGTTCTCACTTCACATGCATGCAATGACTGTCATATTACTATTGATGATAGGACTTTCATTGTTGATCTTGTATGCTTACCGTTAAAACAACTTGATATTATTCTTGGTATGGATTGGTTATCTTCCTACCATGTTCTTCTAAATTGTTTCGATAAAACCTTGATTTTTGGAACTCCTGATTAGTCTAAGAATCCGACCTTTCTTTCTGCCAACCAAGTGAAAGCTTCGATGAAAGACGAAGCCCAAGTGTTCATGATGTTGTCTTCCCTGGAAGTTGAGAGCCCTCTTGATGTCGGAAGTGTGCCTGTTGTGCGGGAGTTTCCTGAAGTGTTCCCGGGGGGTGTTTACGAACTACCCCAGAGAGAGATGTGGAGTTCACCATAGATTTAGTACCTGGCACCAGGCCTATTTCCATAGCACCCTATAGAATGTCTCCTCTAGAGCTAGCCAAGTTGAAGGAACAGTTAGAGGACCTTATCCAAAAGCAGTTTATTAGGCCTAGCGTATCCCCATGGGGAGTGCCAGTGTTGCTAGTAAAGAAGAAGGATGGTAGGATGAGGTTGTGTGTCGACTATCGACAGCTCAACAAGGTGACTATTAAGAATCGGTATCCTCTCCCTAGGATTGATGATCTTATGGATCAGTTGATCGGGGCCTGTGTCTTTTTGAAGATAGATTTGAGGTCAGGGTACCATCAGATCCGGGTTAAGTCTGAGGACATCCCGAAGACAGCGTTTAGAACACGTTATGGTCACTATGAGTACTTGGTTATGCTATTTGGTGTAACCAATGCCTCTGCTGTGTTCATGGACTACATGAACAAGACATTTCACCCTTGCTTGGATAAGTTTGTGGTGGTCTTTATAGATGACATTTAGTATACTCCAAGACTAAGGAGGAACATGAGGAGCACTTGAGGGTTGTCTTGCAGACCCTTAAGGAGAAGCAGTTGTATTCCAAGATGTCTAAGTGCGAGTTTTGGTTAGAAGAGGTTAGTTTCTAAGGTCACATGATCTCAAAAGGTTGGATAGCCGTTGATCCGGCTAAGGTTGAGATGGTGCTCCAATGGGAAGCACCGAAGTCAGTGACTGAGATTAGGAGTTTCTTGGGTTTAGCGGGGTACTATAGGAGGTTTATAGAAGGTTTCTCTAAATTAGCCTTACCCTTAACCCGTCTCACCAAAAAGGGACAGTTGTTTGTGTGGGGCTATAAGTGTGAAGAGAGTTTCGAAACCCTTAAGAATAGGTTGACATCAGCACCAATTTTAGTGTTGCCAGATCCTAGTGAACCCTTCGTAGTTTACTGCGATGCTTCTAAGCAAGGGTTAGGTGGTGTGTTGATGCAGAATGGTAAGGTAGTTGCTTATGCTTCTAGGCAGTTGAAACCCCATGAGAAGAACTACCCTACCCATGACCTAGATTTAGGAGCTATGGTATTTGCCTTAAAGATTTGGAGGCATTACCTTTATGGAGAGAAGTTTGAGGTCTTTAGTGATCACAAGAGTCTGAAGTATCTATTTGATCAAAAGGAGTTGGATATGAGGCAGCGTAGGTGGATGGAGTTTTTAAAGGTTTATGAGTTTGATCTAACCTACCACCCAGGAAAATCCAATGTAGTGGTCGATGCCTTAAGTAGAAAAACCTTGCACGTCTCTGCTTTGATGGTTAGGGAGATAGATCCGATTGAGGAGTTTAGAGACCCGAGTTTAGCTTGGGAAATTACCCCAAATAGCATTAGGCTTGGAACCTTGAAGGTTACCAACAGTTTGATGGATCATGTTAAAGAGGGTTAGAAGTTAGACCGGTATCTCTTAGACCAGCATGAGTTGCTTGCACAGGGTAGAGACCTTAGCTTTAAGGAAGGAAGTGATGGAGTGTTGAGGCTCAAAGATAGAGTCTGTATACCAGACGTTCCGGAGCTTAGGAAGTTGATCCTTGAAGAATGACATGGGAGTGGACTGAGTGTGCACCCAGATGCCACTAAGATGTATCAAGATCTTAAGATGATGTTTTGGTGGCCTAGGATGAAGAAGGATGTGGCTGAGTTTGTGTATGCTTGTTTAGTGTGCCAAAAGGCTAAGATAGAACACCAGAAGTCATCAGGTAAGTTGTAGCCGTTAAGTATCCCAGAATGGAAGTGGGATAGTATCTCCATGGATTGTGTCTGGACTCCCAAGGACTCCAGCTGGTTTTGAGGCTATATGGGTTGTTGTGGATAGACTGACTAAGTCCGCCCATTTCATCCCTATGAACATGGAGTATCCCTTAAAAAAGTTGACCAGGTTGTACTTCAAAGAGATAGTTAGGCTACATGGTGTACCCTCTAGCATAGTGTCAGATAGAGACCCGAGGTTTACCTCTAGGTTTTGGAATAGTTTGCATAAGGCGTTAGGTACCAAGCTTAGACTTAGTTCAGCGTATCACCCACAGACTGATGATCAGACCGAGAGAACCATCCAGTCCTTAGAGGACTTGCTTGGAGCATGTGTTCTTGAACATTCGGGTAGTTGGGACAAGTTTTTGCCCCTGATAGAGTTCACCTACAACAATAGTTTCCATTCTAGTATTGGGATGACTCTTATGAAGCTCTTTACGGGAGGACATGTAGGACACCCTTGTGTTGGAGTGAACCGGGTGATAGTGTTGTACTAGGACCTAAAGTGGTGCAAGAAACCACTAAGAAAGTAAGGATGATTCAGGAAAAGATGAAAGTGGCACAGAGTAGGCAGAAGAGCTACCATGACAAAAGGAGGAAGGCGCTCGTATTCTAGGAAGGTGATCATGTATTCTTAAGAGTTACTCCGACAACTGGGGTTGGTAGAGTGATGAAACCGAGTAAACTCACTCGGAGATTCATTGGTCCTTACCAAATTTTGGAAAGAGTCAGTGAGGTCACCTACCAAATAGCCTTACCACCATTCTTGTCGAACCTTCATAGTATTTCTCATGTGTCTCAACTCAGAAAGTATGTTCATGACCCTAGTCACGTGATAGTCCCCGATACCATACAGTTAAAAGAGAACTTGACTTTTGAGGTATTACCCCTTCGAGTCGAGGATAGGAGGGTGAAGTAGCTAAGAGGCAAGGAAATTCCTTTGGTCAAGGTCGTATGGAATGGGGCTACTGAGGAAAGTGCTACATGGGAGCTGGAAAGTAAGATGATGGAGTCATATCCGCACCTTTTCAACCAAGGTGAGAAGAAATTTCGAGGACGAAATTTTTATAAGGGGGTGGAATTGTAACATGCTGTTTTTCCCTTAAGTGTTTTTGTATGCTCGTTTGGGTGGTTAGGCCTTAAGACTTAGCTTGAGTGCTGATGAATGTGTAGTATATGTTAGTTTGGAAGTGTAAATAGGAATAAATTGTAAATAATCTTAGGAATTGTGAATGAAAGTGAATAGAAAATTTGCACATTCAATTGATTAGAGTTTTGATCCTTTTACATGAAAATATAATAAAAAAACATGTTGAAAATGTGTAGGAATAAAGACCCAGCATTCAGCTCAGGAAATGAGCACTTAGCCTCAGAAGAAAACAGAAAACGAAAGCTGCAGCAAGGCTGGCGCTCAGCACAGGAGGCTGGCACTCAGTGTGGATAGAAAGTAGAGCGGCCGGAACTTAGCGCTGCTGCTTGGGCGCTCAGCGCAGACAGAGAGCAGCCAGGCTAGCGCCAGGTTCTGACAGCAAATGCCATTTCGTGCTGCATTTGAACAGATGGAGTGGGATCTTTGGCTCATTTTTCACATTTTCTCACTTTGGTTCAACACTTTCTCTCGACTTCCTTGATGATTCAAGCTTAGGAATAAGAGTTGAAGCTTTTATGGATTCTTCCGCACTCTCCTACTCAAGTTCTTCCATCTCTACTATCTCTATTATGAGTTGCTAGATCAATTGTGTTAGGTTAGGATGATTTCAATTTAGAATTTGATGTAATTGACTTTGATTTCTGATTTCAATTCTATTTCATTCAAATTGAGTAACTGCTTCTATGCTTAATGCTTCTATTGGACTGATCAACTTTGGATTGATGTTTGATTTAATTTCTCAATTGGAAAATTGGTTATTAGATTGGAATTGAAGTAGATTACCATTGTAATGTTGATTCTAGGAATAGAACTCTATTTCAATGCATTCTTATGAATCTCATGCTTAATGTTTGTGTTAATTCTTGAGTCACCTAAGGAATTAGGGTTCTTAATTGGTACAAAAGGATTATCACCTAAGGAATTAGGGATATATCTAGGTTAGTGATTTGAATGTCAATTGTATGGAATGAATTGAAGTTAGGATTAAATAAGGTTACGTCAAGTGAAGATTGAATGATTTCGATACCTAACCGCTTTAACCTATATTGAATTCATTCTTTAATTGCTATTATTTCATTCATTGTTGTGACAAATCTTAAATATAAAAATTCATAAATCTCTTGGAACTATGAAATTCATTCGTTCAAATAGCTATTGCCTAGGCTACGTTGATACTTGATCACAATCCTCGTTGGGAACGATATTTTACTTTCACTCTATTACTTATCGCGATTTGGTGCACTTACCAAACCATCAACAAGGGCTAAATGGGACTTCTATACTTGAAATCCCTTCCCTTAGGCTTGTACCTTGTGACTTTCTGGGTCACGAGCACGACCGTGCTTGTTAAGGAGCACGACCGTGCTCGTTGTGAGTGAGCGTCTCACTGACGCTGAGTTGAGCACGCCCGTACTCAACAGTGAGCACGCCCGTGCTCAATTTCAAGACGCGCTTCGCAAGCGCTAAGTCAAGCACGCCCATGCTCAAGGAGGAGCACGATCGTGCTCGGGTCTGTGCCTTTATAAGAAGAACAGTGATCGAGGGTTTACGTCCTAAACCCTATTTTGACGACAGCAGCCACCCTAGTGCGGCGGCAACCCCTTTCTTCCCTATTTTCTCTAAACCCATTGCTTTGATGGATTTTAGGTGACTCGTGGGAACGTCTAGTTCGTCAGTGTTGATCACTATAGGTAAGGGTTCCTTCCCCTTTGAGTTCCTTTTCTATTATTTGAAATCGGGAACTAATTGGTTGATGTTCTTGTTTGACCAAGGCTTGGGGAGTTAGCTGAGCCTCTTAAGGGAACGTGACTAATTCGTCGTTTAGCGTCTTGTTGTGGAACCTTCAATCCAGGTATGGGAGAAGAATAATGTATATACTAGGCTAGGGGATAGCGTAGGATGAGGGGTTCCCACGACCGTTGGCCAAAATGCCCTCGATGCTTTTTGGTCGAGATGTTGATGAGTTGTACCTTAGTGCGTTTTGGCTAAGGGGGGCCCATAAGGGTTAAGGTGTTGATGTTGATGATGGTGATAAGTCTTGGGTGCTTATTGACCCAAGCAGAGGAAGTGGTTGCCTTGTTTACTGTTGTGCTCATGCATTCACATGTTGAAGTTGATTAGTGAGGGATTTTCAACATAGGGGAGGTCGTCCGAGTTATGATGATCTGGCCTAAGTCTCGGGTGGTTCACCCAAGGTTTTATGAACCGTGCACCCCCGAGGTGGCGTATCCAGTTATGATATATCGGCTATCCAAGGGGTTCACCCATGGTTTGGTGAACTACCGGCGTTGGTGCTTTTACGGACAATGTGGTTATGTAACTCCGAAGTTGACTTTTTGGGATAGTTGGATCCACATGCATAACAGAGTAGCGGAGTAGTGTTGCACCGCATAACATCTATTGACTGTTGACTTGTAGCATGTAAATGATGATGTATGATGTTTGTTGCAATGCCTGATATGATGTATGTTCATCTTATTCCCTATTCTCATGCCGTTGTGTTTACATGATTTCTTACTCCCTGTTTCCTGTTTCTGTTGTTGCATGTATCTCTTATGCAGAGGACGGTGAGCAGCCAGTGGAGGAGTGACTCTGAGGAGCCGCGACTCTAGTTAGGATGCTTAGTTGTTTAGTTGTTTCAGTTTTGATGTATCCATATTTCGGTTATACCAGCTCTGTATGTGACATCGGGGTTGGGTTTTCTTTATCTGTCATGTTTATGTTTATCTTTTAAAAACTGTTACATCCGCGTTGTTTATGTTGAGATGTGAAACATTTTTATCCAAGTTTTATTTTATTCAAATAAATGCAGGTTTTTATATTTCCTATTTTAAGTAAATGTTTTATATTAACGTGCGGGGTAGAAGGATGTCACAAGGCAACTTTGCTTGTAGGGCTGGATATCCCATAGAGAACTTGATGAACAATTTCTTCACCATACTCAGTTTCTTAATCATCTGTAAAAGTAGCAATTGCCTAGGGCAGTCGATTGCTTTTTGAATAATGTTGAGAGTGAACGAATAGGGTTTTTCGTTACACTTGGGTCAAATGGAAAATTTGAGTCTGAGACATATCCTTTCTTTAGCATCTTCCCAGAATTCTTGAAGTAGCAGAGGGTAAACAGGTTCATGTAGGGTGAAAAATTTGACCCGTTGTGAAGGTTCCAATTCTGCCATAACATTCACTCCTCCTTTGATGATTTTGTTCATCTTGACAAATCGTCCGGGGACGATCATAGATAAGTCTTCCACACTCATCTCTAACCGAGCATCAGCACGGGTAATTTTCTGAGAGGGTGCTCTGGGTGCCATGGATTTGGGTTGAAAGAGAGAGAGAAGACGAAAAGGTTTCGAAAAGATTCATTCACAAGAGAGAGATAGAAGCTTTTTGAAACAGTAAAGTGTTTCGGAAAGAAGACTTTAGGTTTTAAAAAAAGAGGTTTCAGAAAAGAGCAGTTAAGAAATAATAAAGACAAAACGTTTTGAATTCAAAAACATTTTAGATAACTGCAATGTAAAGTCTCGGTAAATAATCGACGTCGGTAGACAGTTCATCGAAGATCATATGCATTATTCATTTATGAAATGCATGTTAAGGTTATCTCTAATATAAGTGAACCTATCTTCAACTAAGGGTTTAGTTAATATATCAACCCACTGATTTTTAGTTTTAACAAACTTAATATCAAAAACACCTTTTTGAACATAGGCTGTTATGAAATGATGTTTTATTTCTATGTGCTTAGCCTTAGGATGCTGAATGAGATTCTTAGATAAACAGATAGCGCTAGAATTATCACACCAAACAGATATAATATGTTCAAAGATAGAATAATCTTCAAGTTGATGTTTTACCCACAAGAGGAATGAACAACAGCTTGCAGCTGAAATGTATTTTGCTTATGCAGTGGATAGAGCAATTGTAGTTTGTCTTTTGCTTGTCCAAGAGACTAAGCTTGCTCCAATGAATTGACACCCTCCACTTGTGCTTTTTCTTTCTACTCTGCCTCCAGCATAATCAGCATCACATAATCCTACTATTTTGTATTCTTTTGTTGTTAAATACATCAAACCAAGATTAGGGGTTCCAAGCAAATATCTAAATATTCTTTTGACAACCTTGAGATGTGATTCTCTAGGATCAGATTGGAATATCGTACACATACAGACACTAAATTGAATATGTAACGCCCTTCGTTACATTAGTGATCCCAAGATAAAATCAATAAAATATCCTTTGAAACATTTAATTAAAGCATATATCTCATAAAGAAAAATTAGTAAAACATTAAAGTCTGGAAATGCCTCATATTAAATAATATAGTATTGGATTATCCATGTAATGAATATAGATATAAATAAATAAATAAAAATCAAAGCCTCAAAACCGGGCGTCTAACTACAATCCCAACAATAAATAATTGCGTCTAGCCACATACGGCTCCTTATTCAAGAACAGACTAACCAAACTAGAAAGATTATCTAATGGTGTCCACTAAGTCTTCACGCCTCTTCAGCCTCAATGACGTCCTCCTCGTGCTCTGAAAACAATGCTTAATAATGAGATATAAAATCCCAGTGAACAACAATACAGTTTTATAAAAACATTTTCGAAAATAGCATTGTTCTCAGCAGGTGCGGTAACCGGAAAAACTGTCCATGGCACCCGCTAATTTTCAAAATAATATATATAAAGAAAATACTTTTAACATTAATAATAATCTCATCTCAATACACCACATTCCATATACCAGATAATTTCAAGTTTAATCCAAGCGGTCCGAAGACCTCTTAATTAAATTGGCCTATTGCCGGCATGCCATATATTCACACATCACACGACAATGGCGTCCCATTGCCCACCCCTACTCACGAGGAGTGTTTCGATGTCACCCTCCTGTCGGGGACATTTCCATTTCGATACCTCCCATGTGCACATGGTGGTATTTCTCATTTTTCGACACCCCAACTTGTGGCGGTGTTACTTTCGATACTCCTTATTAGGTAGTATTACTTATTTTCGACATCCCAATTATATGGGGATGTTACTTTCCATACCCCATTACGGTGGTATTACTTTTCGATACCCCTATCATAGGTGGTATTGCAACAAACATCATACAATTCATCACAGGACACAATTTCATGTATCATATGTGTAACAAATCATTTACCAAAAATTAAATATATGATTTTATCATGCATATCAAATAAACTCACATGACATAGCACACACCAATAAGCACGTCATTCAACTAATAAAAATACCAATCATGTATTTCATGCCATCAGTAACAGGAATAAATACCCAATTTAATAATCTTTTTATTTTAATTCAAAACCCCAAAAAATTATTTTATTAACAACATGCATCATTCAATTAAAATCTCTCAAAGAATCATAGGTAATTCGCTCAACACAACAAAACACATGTACCATGGAAAGGGTTATTAAAAGGTACTGTTACCCACCTCTCGAAGACCTCCAATGCGCTCTAAAAATTATTCATGATAAGGATTTGTGCTTCCCTAAAAATTCTTCTCCCATTTAGTGATATTCCTGGATCTGTATTGTTGTTAGGTTGTACTGGCAGGAAAGGGAATGTCTTTCTCTTGCGTCTCCTGTGCGCGGCGCGTCCCAAACTCCCCGTGCGCAGCATATATTTACATATAGTGAAATAGGCATGTTTTTAGGTTTTCTGTTTCTCTTCTTCTCTTTTTTTTTTTATAAAAAACTTAAGGGATTTTCAGGTGTACTTGGGCTTACGCCCAGTACACCATTCACTCATATATATATATATATATAAATTCTTTTCTTTTCTTTTTTTTTTATATTTACTTTAATTTAATATTTCTTTTGTAGTTACTAACCATTCCTAATAAACTTTATACTAATAAACTCTCGTCACTAAACCTTTTAATTATACTTTATTTTTATTATATCATTTTTTATTTATTATTATTTTTTTAACTTAATCCTTTTTTTTTTAAATTAATTATATTAGAATTTTAGGATGTTACAGAATATCAGGTCTTCTTGAAGTTAAGTACAAGAGAGAACCAATCATACATCTGTAAGTAGTTTGATCTACCTTTTTACCTTCCTCATCTTTCCCTAATTTTGAATTTGCTTCCATGGGAGTTTTCATAGGTTTAGCTGTATCCAGCTTGTATTTCTTTAAGATCTCCTTGGTATATTTTTGTTGATGAATGTAGATTCCATCATCTGTCTGTTTGATTTGTAGACCAAGGAAGAAATTCAATTCTCCCATCATGCTCATCTCAAATTCATTCTGCATAAGCTTGGAGAACTCTTTGCAGAGCTTTTCATTAGTAGCACCGAATATGATATCATATACATAGATTTGTACTATAATGAAATCCTTTTTAGAACTTTTTCTAAAGAGAGTTGTATCTACTTTTCCTCTAATGAAATCATTTTCATAATAAAAGAACTTGGTCTGTTATACCAAGCTCTAGGTGCTTGTTTTAATCCATAGAGAGCTTTCTTAAGCTTATAGACATGATTTGGTTTGTCACTATCCTCAAATCTAGGTGGTTGCTTAACATATACTTCTTCTTCAAGAATTCTATTCAGAAATGTACTTTAACATCCATTTGAAATAAGGTGATTCGATGTTGTGTAGCATATGACACAAGTATACAAATTGCTTCTATTCTAGCTACTGGTGAAAAAGTTTCAGTGTAGTCAATACCTTCTTGTTGATTATAGCCTTGAGCTACTAACCTTGCTTTGTTTCTGACTACCTTTCCATCTTCATCAAGCTTGTTTCTAAATACTCATCTCGTTCCAATAATTGACTTTCCTTTTTCATTCGGAACTAAGAACCAAACATCATTCCTTTTGAACTGATTTAGCTCTTCTTGCATAGCTAAAATCCAGCTTTCATCTTCAAGAGCTTCTTTGATGTTCTTTGGTTCAATCTCAGATAGGAATACCATGTTGTTTGAATCTTTGAATGTTGACCTGGTTCAAACTCCTTGAGAAGGATTACTGATGATCAACTTTTCAGGGTGATAAACTTTGAACTTCCAATCCCGTCTTGGTTCAGTCTCTGATGGTTGTTGAGCAGGTGGATCAGGTGCTTGAATATGAGTTTCCGAATTCTCATTTTTCAAGCTATCATCAGTCTGATTACTTTGTCTTCTGAGATCTAATCCTGCAAGATCATCTTCTAGATCTGATAGTTTCCTATCAGTATTTAAACCATCATTAAATTCAACATGAATAGATTCCTCAACAACTTCTGTTCTAGAGTTGTAAACTCTAAAAGCTTTAGAAATGTCTGAATATCCGAGGAATATGGACTTATCTACTTTTGAGTCAAACTTTCCAAGTTGATCTCTAGTAGTAAAAATAAAGCATTCACATCCAAAAGCATGGAAATAAGAAATGTTGGGTTTTCTATCTTTCCACAATTCATAGGGAGTTTTATTCAAGAAGGGTCTTATCAATATTCTGTTATATACATAACAAGCAATGTTTACTGCCTCAGTCCAGAAGTACTTTGGGAGTTTGATTTCATTGAGCATTGTTCGAGCCATCTCTTGTAGAGATATGTTCTTCCTTTCTAAGAGATGTTATTCTCTTCACAGAATGTATTGAAGTGCTCATTTTCAAACTCTCCCCCATGGTCACTTCTGATAGTTGAGATATAGAATCTCTGCTCATTTTGAACTTTCTTATAGAATATAGAGAACCTTTTGAATGACTCATCATTGTGGGTTAAGAAGAGTACCCATGTATATCTAGAATAATCATCGACTAAGACAAAACCATATTTCTTTCCTGCCTTACTAGCAACACTAACTGGGCCAAACAGATCCATATGCAACAACTGTAAAGGTTTGGAAGAAGATACTAGATTCTTGGGTTTAAAGCTAGTTTTAACTTGCTTTCCACATTGGCAAGAATCACATAAGACATCCTTTTTGAAACTTATATCAGGTTGACCTTTCACAAGTTAATACTTCTGAAGCTTAGTTATATGTTTCATACTTGTATGTCCTAGCTTCGTATGCCATACCCATCTTTCATCTTCTCTTGACACAAAACAAGTCACATTTTGATTAGTTAGTTCAATTAGATCAATATTATAAAGATTTTGTTGCATGTTTGCTGAAAAGAGAACTTTGCCATTAGTGTCTTTGACTATGCATGCATTCTTAGTAAAGGAAACATTATATCCATTATCACATAATTGACTTATGCTTAGCAGATTATGTCTTAATCCTTCAACTAAAAGAACGTTAGAGATAGATGGTAGAGGTGATTTCCCACCAATTTTACCTATCCCGATGACCTTTCCTCTTTGATTTCCACCAGAGGTAACATGTCCACCTTCTTTAGGTTGGAAGTTTAGGAACATAGACTTTTCTCCTATCATGTGTTGTGAGAAGCCACTGTCCAGGTACCATGATAGGTGTGCTTTTTGTCCTATTAAGGATATCTGCAACAGGAATAATCAAAGCTTTAGGTACCCATATTCTTTTGGGTAATTTTTTGTTAGTTCTTGAAGTTTGTGACAACTTCTTTCTTGTGTGAATACACTTATACGTGATATGTCCAGTTTTTCCACATTTTTTACAACTACTTTTGTAAGTAATGACTTTATCATAAAGAGTTTTAGGTTTTTGTCTTAAGACTTTGTTAGATACTTTATGATGTGTTTGATTAATGAATCTTATACCTGTTTTATCAAGAGAGGGTCTCTGACTTGCTAATAACTTAGTCAGGTCATCTCTTCCATTGGCAAAACGGGCAAGATCAGAGGTGAGCTCTTCAACCTTCTGTTGAAGTTTGACAACTTCTTAAGGTTGTGGCGTCTCAACTGTGATCTTAGCCTTAAGCTTTTCAGCTTTAAGATTGTTGTTTTCCTAAGACAATTTGTCACACTTTTGAGTCTTATGTTCATGCTCTTTTAGGAGTTTCACATATTGCCTCTTAGTGTTCTAAAAGCCTTAGTTAAACAGTTAGATTCCTTAATCAATTCATCGTAGGCATCTTGCAAATCCCTAAAATTAGAAATTACCTCAGAGTCTGAGTCAGCATCTGCCACGAGACATAGATTCGCCTCTTCGCCTTCTGCATCTTCATCGGATGAGTTGCCATCAAGATCTTCCCAAGTTGCCATCATCCTTTTCTTTTTATTTTTGTAGAAATTTCTGAAGGGTAGCTTTTGCAACTGAGGACATTCAGATTTGAAATGTTCTGGCTTCTTACATTCATAGCATATAATAGAGCTTTTGTCAGAACTATTGTTCTCCGTTGAGCAAAATTGGCAAGTGCACAAAATTGCTAGCTGTAGTAATAAAAAAAATATCGTCCTCAGGGATTGAACCGTTAACTACTAATGTACCAACGCAACTTAGTTTGAGCAACCGAATGGTTTGAAAGTGGCTTTCGCCAATAAGAACAACAACTTAACAAAGAAAATAAAATATTTTTGGTATTTTTAAAATGAGAAATATTAAGCAACAGAAGATTGGTTTTTTAATAATCAAGAAAAAATTGTTAGAGGATCGATTTCCATGCCTGTCCTACCTATTCAATCCTAGAAATTAACTTGAACAGTTTATCCAATTTCAAGAAACCGAGTTTTGTAATTTATCCCCTAATTCCTTAGGTGAATAAACCTTTCTGTCTAAGTTACTAATTCAATTCCTTGAGTATTAGATAAATAGCAGAAGCATAAAGAATAAGTTCAACTCAAAAAAAGTTAATCTGATTGTGTTCTTATTCCTAAGTAACACGCGCAAATCGTTCATTTACAAACAGCAACTATGAATCCGAATTTCCCAATTGAAAAATTCATACAATAGATAAACATGCAAACAGTGAATAAACTCTTGAAATTAAACAAACCAGAACAAATAATTATCCAGAATCAAAACAAGTTATCTAGGCGGTTCTATCTACCTCTAACAAAAGAAAATTAGCTAGACATAATAGTAATAGGACAAACTCCGAAAGAAGACGAAGGCAAGGTAGTCATCATGAGTCTCTGTTCGTCAGCTTCAACTCTCTTGATTGCTCTCTTTTCTCCCCCTCAAAATTGTATAGTCCTTTCTAACTTTTTTTTTTTGTGCGGCTGCTGTCTTGTACGTTCTTTTTTTCTCCCGCTGTGCAACTCGTTCTTGCTACCCTATAACACCTTTTCTTCCTTTTAATTCTATCTCGTGGGCCTCCTTCTCTCTTTTGTTTTTTTAGGCTTTTTTTTCTTCTAATTCTCATTAGAATCTTTTTCAAGCTCCTTGTGCCCCTTTCTTTTATCCACCCAGTAGCTTTTCACGTGGGCCAAGTCTTCAAATTCAATAACTTGTCCAATTCAATCACAAGCTAAATCAACTTTTGGCATTTTCATGGATTCATTTCCAATTGTCCAGATGCACTCTTTCTTGCTTCACGTGGGCTTGGCTTTTTCATGTTCAATTTTTGGTTGGAGCCCAATGCCAAAATTAATACAAATTTATATTATTTCCTACAAAATTAAATAAGTAAAATATATATATATATATATATATATATTAGATTATCTTTAAAATCATGAAATTAAACTAAAAGATGTCAAACACTATTAAAAACTAAATTACCTAAACTTAGGGACAAAACTCAATCAATCGACACAATTGGGAGCAAAAATCCATTTAATAAGCACACAAAAATCACATAATCTAGAAGATTATCACCCTCCAAAACCTAAGACTTTGCTTGTCCCCAAGCAAAAGTAACACAAACTAACACACAAACACTAAGGACAACAGACCAAGCAAACATCGACTCAAGGGACACCCTAACTTAATAATAACAAAGCAATGCATCATCCAAACATGTAAAAAATCCTAAAACAAAATAATCACCTTATAACAAGTTCACATCCAATAATATTCCAAAGAAGAAATCATAACAATGGTGCTCCAATATTTCCACACTTGAAAAATTAAAGAACATGGTTAATTCAATTAAGGAAGAACTATTGGACACCCAACTACTCACAGGAAGTGTAATTTCACTCAATCACTCAAATTTATGTGGGTAATAATTGCAAGTTTATCACTCAAATTCACACATTAAAATCATGCAACTTCAAGTTTGATTTTCATCTCAATCATTCATCCACAATTCACAGCATAAATCTAAGGGACTTTATTTAGGATGTAATGTGATCAAGGTAAATGGGAAGGATAAGAAAGGATAAACAAACTTGCACCAAAGGAAATAGGAGAGCAACAATTACTTTTAAAGAACCATGCTTGCATACAACCCTTTTCCCACCTCCTTCTTTTGGACTTCCTTCACATTCTTTTCTTTCAAAGCACCACTTTATTTTTCTCAAGTATTTCATACCATTTTTCAATTTTTTTTTGCCTTCTTTTTTTTTTTTGGTAACCATTCCTTCCTTTCACCAACATATAAGCACAATATTCTCCCCCATACTTATGTCAAACCCACACACAATAATTCAATGCTCTCCTATCCACTAAGGTTGGGTAGAAATATTGTTTTTCAAGGTAAGGCTCATGGGTAAAAACAAACAAAGATTTACATATTAAGCTCAAATGGGCTAAGCAAAGGGAAAAATTCAAGGTTGGCCATTTGGTCAAAGTGGCCACATGAAAAACGGCCCAAATCATTTTTATAACATGCATATGAATAATGAACTTCAAACAAGAACCAAGCAAACTCAAGAGCATGAATTTCAACGGTGCACTCACAAGAAAGAATTTACAATTATAGGCTCAAATGACTCACAAGGATAAAGTTAAGCAATCCAATTAATTCTCACCAAAATTTTATAGCCACGAACTTTAATCAACAAGGTTTAACATAATGCACCAAAGTTATGAAATCCAGTCAAGAACAAACTCAAATGAAAAACTATACCACAAGTATCATCTTCATATCAAAGGAAAACAAACATGGTGGGTGAACAATACAATGAAATTGTCAAGAATGGGGTTCCACACAAGCATGCTTATTATTTTTTCTTTTTCAAAAAGTGGTAATGACCTTAACTTGTAAACACTAAAAAAAACACTAAAAAATAAAACGGCACACAAACAAAAAAAATAAAAACAAAATAAAGCAAAAGAAAAGAAAACTCCCCTATCTTGTGCTTCCAAAATTTGGTCCAAACTTGAGGCCACCATCATTAGTGCCTCCTATCCTTCCTTTTTGTCATGAGATACCATGAAGCACAACTAAATATATATCTCAAAACAGAGAAAACATTAGCACAAGATAGGCAAGTCATAAAAGAAAAAAACAACTAAATATATATCCGAATCAATTTTTTTTAACCAAGAAAAGAAAAACTAAACTACCACTTGGGAAGTCTCCCAAGAAAAATTCTTGTTATAGGACTTAGTGAGATTGCTCACCCTCCTTAGAAGGTGAGTGAAGGGTAATGTTGACCCTGTTCCTGTTCAAATCACCCCAAAGTACAATTTCAACCTTTGGTCATTTACCTTAAAACTTCTTTCAGATTTTGTCTCTTCAATCTCAATTGCACCATAGGGACTCACTTCCTTAACAACAAAAGGACCTGACCATCTAGACTTTAACTTTCCAGGGAAAAGTCTTAGTCTAGAATTATACAATAACACTTGATGTCCTGGTTCAAATTCTTTCACAATTATTTTTTTATCATGCCATCTTTTGGTTCTTTCTTTATAAATTTTAGAACTCTCATAGGCTTGCAACCTAAATTCTTCCAGTTCATCTAACTGCAACAACCTTTTCTCACCTGCAGCTTTCAAGTTAAAATTAAGCAGCTTCACTGCCCAATAAGCTTTGTGTTCCAACTCAACTGGAAGATGGCATGACTTGCCATACACTAACTGATATGGGGACATTCCAATTGGATTTTTGAAAGCTGTCCTATATGCCCAAAGCACATTATCCAATTTTCTAGCCCAATCTTTTCTTGAGGAACCTACCACTTTTTCTAGGATCCTCTTCAGCTCTCTATTTGAAATTTCAACCTGTCCACTAGTTTGTGGAAGGTAGGGGTAGCTATCCTATGTTTCACACCATATTTATTCATCAATGATTCAAATTGTTTATTACAAAAGTGTGATCCCCCATCACTTATCACAGCTCTAGGCACCCCAAAACTTGTAAAAATGTGTTTCTTAAGGAAAGAAACCACAACCTTGGCATCATTGGTCGGTAATGCCACAGCCTCTACCCACTTGGAGACATAGTCTACAGCAACCAAAACATATTTATTTGAGAAAGACGATGGGAATGGTCCCATAAAGTCAATCCCCCAAACATCAAAAATTTCAACATCCAAGATTGATTTTAGAGGCATTTCATTCCTCTTAGAAATGTTCCATACTCTCTGACATCTATCACATTTTTCAACAAAATTGTGGGCATCCTTAAACAAATTAGGCCTATAAAAGCCACACTGCAAGACCTTAGCGGCAGTTCTTTTGCCACTATAATGCCCACCATACTCAGATCCATGACAGTGCCACAATTTTTTTTCAAATTCATCATCAGGGACACATCTCCTAATGATCCCATCAGCACATCTTTTAAACAACAATGGCTCATCCCACTCATAAAATTTAGCATCATGAAAAAACTTTTTCTTTTGCACCCAACTTAAATCAAGAGGGATAATACCTGCAGCCTTATAATTTGCAAAATCAGCAAACCAAGGGAAAGAATTTACCATCATCAATTTTCATCAGGAAACTCCTCCGAAATGGAAGCAATGTCCTTGTCCCCCTCAGTTTGGACAAGTCTAGAGAGATGATCTGCCACAACATTTTTCTTTCCTTACTTGTCTCTTATCTCCAAATCAAATTCTTGGAGAAGCAATATCCACCTAATCAATCGCGACTTAGCATCCTCCTTAGCAAATAAATACCTCAAGGCAGAGTGATCAGTGTAAACAATGACTTTAGATCCAACAAGGTAGGATCTAAATTTGTCAAAAGCAAACACAATAGCAAGTAACTCTTTTTCAGTTGTGGCATAATTTTTCTGAGCATCATTCAACACACGACTTGCATAATAAATCACATGCAGAATTTTATTTTTTCTTTGTCCTAACACTGCACCTATAGCATAGTCACTCGCATCACACATAATTTCAAAAGGTAAACTCCAATCAGGAGCAACCATCACAGGTGCAGAAATTAGTTTTTCTTTTATTTTATTAAAAGCATCCAGACATGCATCATCAAACACAAAATTTGCCTCTTTTTCCAAAAGGTTTGTCAAGGGCTTAGCAATTTTAGAAAAATCTTCTATAAACCGCCTATAAAAACCAGCATGCCTAAGAAAACTTCTTATCCCTTTCACATTAACTGGTGGTGGTAACTTCTCAATTACCTCTACCTTTGCTCTATCCACCTCAATTCCTTTTGAAGAAATTTGATGACCAAGAACTATACCTTCTCTTACCATAAAATGACATTTTTCCCAGTTAAGAACAAGGTTAGTTTATTGGCATCTTTTTAAAACCAGAACAAGGTTGGATACGCAAATATCAAATGAAGAACCAAACACAAAAATCATCCATAAAAATTTCTATGCATTTTTCAATTAACTCAAAAGATTGAGAACATGCACCTTTGAAATGTGGCAGGTGCATTACACAACCCGAAAGGCATACGCCTATAGGCAAAAACCCCAAATGGACAAGTAAAGGTTGTTTTTATTGATCTTCTGTGGCTACTGCAATTTGATTGTAACCCGAGTACCCATCCAGAAAGCAATAGTACTCGTGCCCCGCCAACCTTTCTATCATCTGGTCAATGAACGGAAGTGGAAAATGATCTTTCCTTGTAACTGGATTAAGCTTCCGGTAGTCAATACACATCCTCCAACCAGTGACCTGCCTTGTAGGAATCAACTCATTGTTTTCATTCATTACCATCGTTATACCACCTTTCTTGTGAACCACCTGAACCGGGCTCACCCACTTACTGTCAGAAATTGGATAAATTATACCTGCATCAAGTAACTTTATCACTTCTTTCCTCACTACTTCCTTCATAGTTGGATTGAGCCTCCTTTGATGTTGAACCACTAGTTTAAAGTCCTCCTCCATAAGTATTTTATGCATGCAGAATGTAGGACTTATCCCCTTCAAATCACCGATGTTCCAACCAATGGCTGACTTGTGATCCCTCAAAACTGAGTAATTTTTCCTCCTCACTTTCTGACAACTCAACATTCACAATTATCGGATTCTTCTTTTTCTCATCCAGGAAAGCATATTTCAAATTTGAAGGCAATGGTTTCAGCTCACTGGGTGGCTCCTCTTTCACTACCTTTTCTTCTTTTTCTAATTCTTGTAATTTTTTATTTGAAGAAGAGGTAGATTCCAAAGCTTCCAATTGATAGATACATTCCACCACCTCAGAATTGACTTCATCATGCACCTCCTTAATTTCTTTGCCTTTCATCAAAGTTGCTTCCAAGGGACTTTCTACAGCACTTTTTTCAAATTCCTCTAGGACCAAGGAATCCAAAACTTCAACCCGGAGACAACAATCAGAATCTTGAGTATGCTTCACTGCTTCTTTGATTGAGAAAACCACTTTTTCATCTTCTACTCTCAAAATCAGTTCACCTTTCTGCACATCAACTAAAGCACGACCCGTAGCCAAAAATGGCCTACCAAGCATAAGAGGAACTCTCACATCCTCTTCCATATCCAGCACTACAAATTCTTAATGGAAGATGAATTTATCAATTTTAACAAGTAAATCTTCCACAATACCATAAGGATATTTTTCCGAACGATCTGCCAACTGAAGAGACATCATAGTAGGGTTCACTGTACCAATTCCCAGCCTTTTAAAAATTGAGAAAGGAATCAAATTGATGCTTGCTCCCAAATCACAAAGAGCCCTGCTAACCTCCATATTACCAATCTCACATGGAATGGTGAAGCTTCCGGGATCCTTCAACTTTAAGAGGCAATTTTTGTTAAATAATAGCACTACACTCCTCTGTAAGCATAACAGTTTACTCTTCATTGGCCTTCCTCTTCTTGGACAACAAATCCTTCATGAACTTAGCATAACTTGGAATTTGTTCTAATGCCTCAGCAAATGGAATATTAATATGTAGCTTTTTGAACACCTCCAAGAACCTGGAAAATTGCTTGTCTTCATTCTTCTTCTTCAACCTTTGAGGATAAGGAATTTTAAGAACAAAGGGCAGCGGCTGTGTTAGCTTGTCAACTTGTGAATTTTTATATTTTTTAGCCTCTTCTTTCTTCTCTTCAACATCTACTTCCTCCTCCCCTTACTTTTTATCATGAACAATTTTTTTCAGCATCCTTTTCCTTAGAAGACTCCTTTTGGACATCATTGTTCAGAACCTTGCCACTCCTCAAATGAATTGCTTTGCATTGCTCTTTTGGATTAGGAACAGTATCACCTGGCAAAGTACCTGAAGCTCTTTCAGACAACTGTTTAGAAATCTGCCCAATTTGTACTTCCAAATTTCGGATAGATGCCTCTTGATTCTTAAAGTTGGCCCTTGTCTCGGTCATGAAATTTGAAGATTGCTCCACAAAATTAGAAGTATTGACAGACAATTTCTCCAAAGCACTCTCCAAAGATGACATTCTGTTTTGAGGTTCTGATTGACCTTGGAATGAAGAATTCCCTTGTTGTTGTTGTGGTTTGAATTGATTTTGACCTTGTCCACCCCATGAGAAATTAAGATGGTTCCTCCAACCTGGGTTGTAAGTGTTTGAATAGGGGTTAATTTGTTTCCCCAATTCATTCACTTGCTCTCCGAGTTGATTTGTACCACAATCACCATTACGATGCTCTCCACCACAAAAATCACACACCAAGGGAGGTGTATTCAGTGCATTAACTTGGCCATTCCCCAACAAAGCAGCAAGTTGCTGAGAAATCACCTTGTTAACTTGTTGCTCAATTAGATTACTATCCACAACATTCACCCCCAAGACTTTTCTATTTTTCCTATCGTGTTGCATATTAGCACTGCTGGCTGCCATGGTCTCTAGTATTTCCAAAGCCTCTTCTGGACTCTTCAAATCAAAAGCTCCTCCACATGCCGCATCCATCATCTGTCTTGCATTCGGATCCAGCCCATTATAGAAGGTTTGAGCTAACAACCAATTGGGCAAAGAATGATGAGGACATTTTCTAAGTAGCTCCTTGAACCACTCCCAAGCATCATACAAAGTTTCTGACTCTAGCTGCACAAATAAGGTAATTTCACTCCTCAATTTGGCTGACCTCATGCTGGAAAATATTTTTTCACAAACTTGGACTCCAAATCATCCCATGTTGAGATACTGCCCTGTGGTTGTGACTGAAGCCAACTTCTAGCTTTATCCTTCAATGAGAAAGGAAAAAGCCTCAATCTAATAGCGTCATCTGAAGCTCCATTGAACTTCACTGTATCACATATCTACAGGAAATTCTCCAGATGATGATTGGGATCCTCTTGAGCTCCTCCACCAAACTGGTTCTGGTCCATCAAATTAACGAGTGCAAGCTTGATTTCAAAGTTGTTAGCCTGCACAGCAAGTCTCACAATAGAATCTCGGGCACCTTCAGTATTGGGCTTGGAATAATCCCTCAATGTCTGCCTAGCAGGTTGCTCGGCCATGACTGTTTCAACTTCAACCACCTGTTGTTGTAAAAGTGCTTGTTCCCTTTCTTGTTGCCTGGGAAGCTTGGTTGCCTTCCTGTTACTCTTAGCTGTCTTTTCAATTTCAGGATCAGACAGCAAAGAAATTCTTGCCAACAGTACCTCGCATACACAACTCAAAAGAAAATCAGTGCACACTGATAATATAAAATAAAAATAAAATTGCAGCAATTATAATAACAGAAAATAAAATGCTCAAAATCGAGATTTCCATGGCACAACTAATATTAACAAAAATCAATCTCCGGCAACGGCGCCAAAAACTTGTTGAGCAAAATTGGCAAGTGTACCAAATCGCTAACTGTAGTAATAAAAAAAATATCGTCCTCAGGGATTGAACCGTTAACTACTAATGTACCAACTCAACTTCGTTTGAGCAACCGAATGGTTTGAAAGTGGCTTTCGCCAATAAGAACAACAACTTAACAAAGAAAAGAAAATATTTTTGGTATTTTTCAAATGAGAAATATTAAGCAACAGAAAATTGGTATTTTAATAATCAAGAAAAAATTGTTAGATGATCGATTTCCCTTCCTGCCCTACTATTCAATCCTGGAAATTAACTTGAACAGTTTATTCAATTTCAAGAAACTGAGTTTTGTAATTTATCCCCTAATTCCTTAGGTGAATAAACCTTTCTGTCTAAGTTACTAATTCAATTCCTTGAGTATTAGATAAATAGCAAAAGCATTAAGAATAAGTTCAACTCAAAAAAAGTTAATCTGATTGTGTTCTTACTCTAAGTAACACGCGCAAATCGTTCATTCACAAACAGCTTCTATGAATCCGAATTTCCCAATTGCAAAATGCATATAGTAGATAAACATGCAAACAGTGAATAAACTCTTGAAATTAAACAAACCATAACAAATAATTATCCAGAATCAAAACAAGTTATCTAGGCGGTTCCATCTACCTCTAACAAAAGAAAATTAGCTAGACATAATAGTAATAGGACAAACTCCAGAAGAATATGAAGGCAAGGTAGTCATCACGAGTCTTTACTCGTCAGCTTCAACTCTCTTGATTGCTCCATTTTCTCCCCCTCAAAACTGTATAGTTCTCTCTAACTTTTTTTTTGTGCGGCTGCTGTCTTGTACGTTCTTTTTTTCTTCAGTTGTGCGGCTCGTTCTTGCTACCCTATAACACCTTCTTTTCTTCCTTTTAATTCTATCTCGTGGGCCTCCTTCTCTCTTTTGTTTTTTTTTAGGCCTTTTTTTTCTTTCTAATTCTCATTATAATCTTTTTAAAGCTCCTTGTGCCCCTTTCTTTTATCCACCTAGTAGCTTTTCACGTGGGCCAAGTCTTCAAATTCAATAACTTGTCTAATTCAATCATAAGCTAAATCAACTTTTGGCATTTTCATAGATTCATTTCCAATTGTCCAGATGCACTCTTTCTTGCTTCACGTGGGCTTGGCTTTTTCATGTTCAATTTTTGGTTGGAGCCCAATGCCAAAATTAATGCAAATTTATATTATTTCCTACAAAATTAAACAAGTAAAAAAAAAAAAAAAGATTATCTTTAAAATCATGAAATTAAAAAGATGTCAAAACTATTAAAAACTAAATTACCTAAACTTAGGGACAAAACTCAATCAATCGACACAATTGGGAGCAAAAATCTATTTAATAAGCACACAAAAATCACATAATCTAGAAGATTAATATTCTCTTTGAAGAATTTTTCTTTATTGAACTTCTTGAAAGGTTTATCCTTTCTAAAATTCTTCTTCTTCTATAACTTCCTCATTTTTCTAGTCAGTAATGACATTTCATCATCACTGTCTGGGTCTTATTCAGAGGCGTCTGACTCTCGATTTGATTCTTCAACCTTTAGAGCTTTTGAAGATCATTTCTCTGCCTTGAGAGCAAACATCTTTCCTTTCTTATTTGAGCTGTCTTCATTCAGTTCCTGCTCATGAACTTGTAAAGTTCCAAGAAGATCACTTTTTTGAAGAGTTGTGAGATCTTTGGCTTGAGTTATTGCTGTAATCAAAGGCCTCCACTATTTGGGTAGACTTATTAGAATTTTACCAACTTTCTCAGCATTGGTGTAGATTTTTCCTAGTGACTTTAGATTATCTGTGATAGTCTTCCTATCATATGAGCAATGCTTTCTCCTTCTTCCATAGTAAATAACTTATACTTTCGTATAAGCATGTTTATCTTAGTTTCTTTCACTTTTGTTGTTCCTTCATGAGTAACTTCTAGAGTATCCCAAATTTCCTTAGCAGATCCATACGCATGGACCTTTTCAAATTCTTCCTGACTGAGAGTACACATCAAGGAATACCTTGCTTTATGATTTAGGTCCCACTTAGTCTTTTCTATAACAGTCCACTGAGCTTTAGGTTTATCAATGTTATCATCATTCCTCGGATTGTAAGGACCATCAATAATAATATCCCATAAATCAGAGTTTGTTAACATGGTGAACTATTGAAATCTTTCTTTCCAATAGATGTAGTTTTCACCATCAAAGTAGGGAGGTCTAGCCATAGATGCTCATTCTCCAGCGTTGCTTCCGCTTGTGCTATCTCCAGCCGTCATGATGTCTGTTCAACAGGATCTTTCCTCAACACTGTTAAGTGCTTCAACCTAGAGGTTAAGCTTTGGTACCAACTGAAATGAAAAGATATAAAACACTAGAAGATGGGTTGAATTGTGTTTTAAATACTTTTTTGGAAAACGTTGCAGTTTGACCGAGTCATTGATCAGACGCATCATATTACAGACGCATCATTATGACTTTGTTTCTTTGTCATGAGACTCTTGTATATTGATATGCATACTTAATACACATATTAGTAGATTTCACAAGGTTCACTTAAAATCATTCTTTGTTTGGATTCATCAAAATCAGAGATGTCTAAAGATGTAGTCTTAACACGGACTGTTGCCATAGAAGATTTGGAGGGGCGCGGTGGTCTTTCCCTTCGTTCTCCCCGTTCTATCCTTGCTCTATAACCTCGAAATATCCATGTTTAATCACCGCGCCGTTGATCGATTCATCCGGTTGCCTCTGCCATCGAAGTATCAAATGAACAGAGGCTTAGAGTTGAGTCGAAGTGTTGGAAACCCTTTGTTAGGGTTAGAGTCGGGTCGGGTCATACTAAGTGTAAGCGCACACTTGACCCATTTAGGGTTAGAGTCGGGTCGGCCCAGACTATCCCAGGGAACATTAAAGCTTCATAGGGTCTTTGGGTGTGTGAAGCTCATGTTTGTTACTAGGTTGGATTATGATGTAAAGCCATTTAAGCCCAATAGAATGTGAACTAGATTAACTTTTTGTTGGTCCATGTTGCTTCAATTCGCAACATGTATTTTTTTTAAAAGATAAGTTATGAGTGTATGAAGATAGTTGGGCATTTTGGGGATATTATAATTTTTTTTTTTTAAAAATGTGGTGTATCAAAGAAAGTTGTGGTGTAAAAATCATCACCCAATTTCTTTTGGGTGTGTGAAACCCATGTTTGTTACCGGGCTGGATTATGATGTAAAACCAGATTAACTTCAATTTCGAATTCAATTTCTTTTGAGTGGCAGATGATTGATGAAGGCAACACTGTGAGATGCCTCAATTATGAACAATGTCATGAATCAATAAAAGTCCAATGAATGATTCAAAATCTGATATTTGACTTATTAGAGACTACCATATGAAATCATAATCAATTCCAAGTGAGGGCATGATGGTAGTGTAGTAAGAAGTCTATCAAATTATGTCTTGAGTGCACAAATTTCCTTATTTCATGGGGACTTAGCCCCTTAAGGTCCATGGCGGCAATGTCATCCAAATTTTCAATGTTAATACAGTTGTGGACATCATCATGCTCTGTTGTTGAATCATCACTAGTTCCATCAGAATCTTCCCCATCCACAGTACTCCCATCCTCATTACTCTCATCCTCAGTACTCTCATCGTCAATACTATCATCTTCTATAGTGAACTCTAAGTCATCCAGACCTTACAGAAATGAGTAAAAGACATACAAAGCCCAAATAAATTCCTAATACATATTTTCCACAGTAAATCATTCCAACAAAGAATAATTGGTCATGTGTTTACCTTCATCTCGGGAATTGATTCTTTCGACTAGCAGGGTGACTGACCATTACCTTCCATGACTAACTTCAACTTTTGACCTGTTGGATTTGGGTAAATCGGGATCGATTCTATAGTTACATCAATAAAAAAGACAAATAACAGAACATCAAACCAAGTTGGGCAAACACACATGAAACCTTTTATCAATCAATGCAAACCAAATTAGTTACAAACGCTAATCTATGACCTAAATGATTAACAAAATCACGAATAGTGGGGGAAGAGCGTGAGCAGATCCAAAAAAATGGGGAATAAGATAATGTCAACATACGAGATGTATAGGGGAGTCAGCCACGACGACAGCGAGTCCACAAGGCCATCACGATGTATTCAGCTTCGACGACAGCGAGTTATCCAGACCGTACGATGCCTGCCACCGAAGAGGGTTACACGGTGCTTCAACTGGTGATAGAAATTAACTTTAAGAGGATTTCATATATAAGTTGAAGGTGATGGTAGGGGCATGTAGTAATTTCGACTTTTAAAATATAAAGTTATATATACAAATAGGCACCGAATTTACCTGCTATAGGAAATCACTTTCTAGTGTTTCACATGGACCACTTGTGAGGTGGTCCACCGTAGACTTCACCAAACTATAAATCGAAACAAAGTTATGTTATTTATCATGATCGCTAAAAGTAGTTTATAAACTTCATATATTACCCACTTAGTGTGTATTTGGTTAAGTGTTTGAAAAAAAGTGATTTTGAATGAAATTTATTTTGTAAAATTGATTTGGCTAGAATTGAGTTTGAAGTGAAGTGATTTATGTTTGAATTTTTTTGTCAAAGAAAGTTTGATGTAAAACTTAGTGTAAATTTCTCAATCCAATGACGCAAAAGCTAATTTTTGTAGCTTTTACTCAAAATCACTTCTGAATGCAAAATCAATTTTACCTGGCAGTAATCAAACATATAATTTTTACTAAAATCACGTTTGACAGATGACATAATCAATTCTAGATGTTTGCAACGTGCAACCACTTAGTGTGTGTTTGATAAATGTTTGATAACCATGATTTTGAATGAAATTGATTTTGTAAAATTGATTTGATTATAATGAGTTTGAAGTAAAGTAATTTATGTTTGAATGTTTTTATTTTAAAAGCAAATTTTATATAAATTTTAGTGTAGTTTTTTTAACCCAACGCAAAAGTTACTTTCTATCATTTTAGTCAAAGTCTTCTGCATACAATATGAATTCTGTAACATCTCATTGTAAACCAAACACACACCGGAGTGTGTTTGGTTCAAAGGAGGGGAGGGATTTTAATGGAGGGGAGGGGAAATAACACTTTTATGTTTGGTTCATGAGAGGAAGGGAGGGATTTTAAAACAAATTTACTTTTAAACCCTTATAATTATTTATTTCAAAATGACAAGTGGGTATATTTTAGTCCATACATGATAAATGTTTTAAAATCTCTCCCCTCTTTTCCAAATCCCTCAATGTTAGAGGGGAGCCAAATCTCACTTAAGAATGGATTTTGCTTCTCTCCACTCTCTTCCCATTCAAAAGTTAAACCAAACATAAAAATTTTAAAAAAACACCTCCCCTCCCCTCCATTCCCCTCCAACCAAACAATACCTTCCAAGAATTTCCTTTGAAGTCTTTAATTCCATCATCTGCCTAGCAAGCCAGGACCCGGATCTATGACATAGGTTGGGTGCAAAAAAGCCTATATATTCTTAAAAGTGAGGTACATTGGTTGCTCTGGGACTTTATTTTTTGCTATAGTTGTACGATTGATTTTAGTTTGTGTTTAAATTAACTTATTTATATTCAGAACAGGTTATAACAAAAAGCATCATGAGAGAAATGTTGAAAAATAAGCAATCAACTCTCTTGAAATTAATCGTTTATAAACATGCTACTGGCATACTTAGTTTACCAGTTCTGCACACGTTGTGTTTAGTATTGTTGGATGATCTTTGATTAACTCATTTCAGATTTCAAGCTTTCTCTTTCTCTCAGGCTCAAATATACACATATTTGAGAAATGTTCTTTCAATTGTTTTTCAATCATGCATGTTTCCTAGCAATAAGTCAATAACAATAGACCGGTCATGGTCAATTCAATTCAATTCCCGCGTCTTCCCTCTTCTCATTCCTTACAACTGTTACCACTAGCTCTAAAACTTTGTTTCCTGGTGGTGGGACACTTTAGAATCGCCAACACCAAGGCAGAAACCTCATCATTTTCACTAAGAACTCTAAGCAACTCAAATTTCAAGAAGGGTACTAAATCCCACATGGATCATTGATGTGCAAAGATTCTTTTTATTCAAAAAGTTCTAACACATCTCCTAATTAAAGCTCAATTGTGTGAAGGTGGTTTATGTATGTTATGTGGTCTCTGAAAACCATATTGATGATCAAACATTGATGTTACAAGGTGAAAAAGTTGGCCCTTACTCAAGGAAAATGACTCATCATCATTCCCTTCAAAGCAATCATGCTTTGAGCCTTTGACCGTGGATTTCAGGTCCCTTAAGGCCAGTTAGAAGGGGAATCTCGTCACAAGAAGAAAGCAATGTATCAAGAAATTTAACATTGAAACCATAGTTACTGGATTCTCTTTTAACACTACACACATAGCATATCAAACTTGTCTAGATTTACTTTAAAAAAAGTCTTGTAATAATAATAATATAAAAAATAACGAACTGCATGCCGCTTATTCGTATTGCACACCTAGTAACTATGTTTAAACTAACAAACATCTAATGGCATGTTTGGTTTGGATAAATTCCAACGCAAACGGAAAAATGCAGTGTCGATCAGTGTGAGCTTTCTATCAACGTGGGTTCTCCATAAAATAAAGTAAAGTGCTTAGAAGAGGTCATGATAGAGAGCATCTCTTTATTTTTGTTTAGATATGTTAAGGAAAATATCACCACGTACTTGGTGTTGGGTATCTCTCACACAGATAAAGGATCGTTAGAACACAAGAAAAATACACTACAGAAAAATAATAGAGAACACAAGAAGTTAACGTGGTTCGGCACCACTTGCCTACGTCCACGGAAACACTCCAATAAAGTGTATTCACTATCTCAAATATGTGATTACAATATTTGTAACCCACCCCACTTTTTGTGTATCACTCTACAAACTCAAGTACCACACTCAAGTTACAAGAAATGATAACACTCACTCACACAAGAGACTTTCTCTACAAGTGATCACTCACACACTTGCTCTCTCTTGCTTTGGTTGGGATGATTCTACTCTTCCTCACATGACCCATTTATATAGTGAAGGGACATGGCTTCCATTCATGAATGTGACTAGTGGACATTAATTGTCTCACCTTCCCAACTAATCTCTCTTTATGATTGTGGAGGTCAAGTGTCTCACCTTCCCAACTAATCTCTCTTTATGATTGTGGAGTCTCCAAGAGTCGAGATACATCCCTCCATCACATGAAATGTATCTCTTAAAATCCCACTCACTTGCATTTATTTGGAAATTTAATTGCTTTTCCAACAATTCCTCCCTCAATTAAAATTTCCAAATTTCCACATCATCAAGAAATTTTACCTTCTTTCCACCTTTGCTATCACGACCGCTTTCCCTTCTCAAAGCTTGCCCTTCCAAGTAGCAAAGGTTCTTCTTACTTTTCTGCCCTCTTAACACCAAGCGTCTTCCCTTATACACCTTGCATCCCCACTTTGAACCAACATACTTGTACCCTTGTGATGCCATCTCCCCCAAAGAAATAATATTGGCAACTGCAGAAGGTACAAACCTCACATTTTGGAAAGTTCTAATGGCACCATCATGGAGCTTCATTCTCACACTGCCAATGCCCTCAACCTTCATTTTTTCACCATTTCCTAACTTGAAATGGCCAAACTCTTCATTAGTTTTCAAGGTGTTAAACATTGCTCGATCTCTACAAATGTGCTCCGAGGCGTGAGAATCCATCACCCAATTTGATTTATCAACATCCTCGGTTGTTGCTAAAAATATATCTTCATCTTCACTGTTTTGACCACGTTTGTCCGAGAGTTGTCATCATCCTTTCTCATCATCCTTAATTTCTTCAAATCCTCCCTCATTTGTGTGCACCTTATTTGCAAATGACCCTTCTCCCCGAATAATAACATTGCACGTTTGTCATATCTCGTTGAGGGCGTGATTGCGATTTTGATCTTCCTCTTGACCCATCATGCCTCCTTGAATGATTCCTCCCTCGTTCGCATTCCTCCGCCATTGCTATTTCACTTTCATCATTGATATTCTCGTTTTTCATCATCCTCTCATTTTCCCTTAAAGTGACGGTCACCTCATCCATCTTCAAAGTTGTTCTCCCGACAAGCAACGTTTGAACCACGGGTTTGTAGGACCTTGGTAGTGATGACAATAACAAGCGGGCGCCTTGCTCCTCATCGGATATTTTATCATCGGCGTTCAACAATTGGCTTACTAGCTGGTTGAACTTGTTGATGTGGTCATGGAGATTTCCTCCCATCTCCATTTTGAGTTGATATAACTCCATCTTTAAACAGAGACGATTGGTTAGCGACTTGACGCATAGATATTCGGAGCTTCTCCCACAAAGCCGTTGGTGTTGTCTCCTTTAACACATTGTGCTTTATCTCAGGAGCTAGAGCTAACCGAATCGTGCTTACAGCCTTCTTTTGAATTTTTGTCCATTCTTCTTCCTTCATGGTATCCGGCTTCTCCTTCTCTAAAGCCCGATCAAGACCATTCTGCACCAAGAGATCTTGAATGGTACACTTTGCCGATCATAAAATTTATTTTCCCATCAAATAATGGGATTTCAAACCTTGATGTGTTCCCGGCCATAGCTCGATACCACTTTGTTGGGTATCTCTCACACGAGATAAAGGATCGTTAGAACACAAGAAAAATACACTACTGAGAAAAATAATAGAGAACACAAGAAGTTAACGTGGTTCGGCACCACTTGCCTACGTCCACGGAAACACTCCAATAAAGTGTATTCACTATCTCAAATATGTGATTACAATATTTGTAACCCACCCCACTTTTTGTGTATCACTCTACAAACTCAAGTACCACACTCAAGTTACAAGAAATGATAACACTCACTCACACAAGAGACTTTCTCTACAAGTGATCACTCACACACTTGCTCTCTCTTGCTTTGGTTGGGATGATTCTACTCTTCCTCACATGACCCATTTATATAGTGAAGGGACATGGCTTCCATTCATGAATGTGACTAGTGGACATTAATTGTCTCACCTTCCCAACTAATCTCTCTTTATGATTGTGGAGTCTCCAAGAGTCGTCAAGTGTTTCACCTTCCCAACTAATCTCTCTTTACTAATCTCTCTTTATGATTGTGGAGGTCAAGTGTCTCACCTTCCCAACTAATCTCTCTTTATGATTGTGGAGTCTCCAAGAGTCAAGATACATCCCTCCATCACATGAAATGTATCTCTTAAAATCCCACTCACTTGCATTTATTTGGAAATTTAATTGCTTTTCCAACACTTGGGTAGGATGATATGAATTTATAGCCTTAATTGAGAATCTATAGTTGGTTAATTACAATTTCACATTGCCATATACTGTCTAATATGTTATATGTAGCAGAAGATAAATATCTCTTACCTCGGCTGGGATGCCAAATCACAAAACTTTTTAATCCAAGATTCTAAATGGTTGTGTAAGTATTTTGAAGTTTTATAATAATTCACAAGTGGCAAGGCACAAGGGCAACACATGAGGCGGCATTGATCTGCAAAGACATGGATTCTGTTTTATATTCCAAATCAGTGCTTGTGGATTTGCAGGAACTATGGCTTATGTTCTGGCCACTTTCAATAACAAAGCTTTAATTTGTGCGTTTGTAGGATGAAGCACTCCCAAGATGTACAAGACCAAGCAAATTATTAATACTATAAAGACTACTTCTGGACCACCATGCTTATGCCATACAAATCCAAATATATGTATATGAGCATGCTAGATCTCTAACCACCACAAATGGCTACTATTAAATTTGATAATACACGTGATTTGGTATGTGCTATAAAGTGTCCCATATATGGCCATATGGGGAATTTTTTGGAGACAACCCCATGGAAGAGGTGGATGGAAAGGTAGAGTATCTTATGAGGGAGGGCAAAAGAGAGAGCATCTCTAGGTGAAGAAAAGGGTTAGGAATTTGTGTGTCTAAAGTTTGAAAAGGATGGAGCATGCATCTTTTAGATTTCCATTTGAAAATAACTTAAGCAGTAGGGATCAATTCCACGGTATCAATTCCCAATTGCCATAAATTTGGGTTCAATTAGAAGTCCATTTGAAAAAATCTTTCCAATCAAAGTCCACTTACTTACAAGAGAGAATGACTTAATACTAGAAATTTGTATAAATAAAATTTAAACTTTTAACTATGCCTATAGGGTTTAGTTGATATATACCATTAATTAGTGTTCAAATTTTTACATGATTAATTAATCATAACTTATTATATCATTAAAATGTTTGACTCTTATTATAACTAGCTACTTTAAAAATCATAAATATAATGATTTATGATTAATAGTGTAAAAAACTTTACATTAACGTTATATCAAAATTAAATTCTTTTATTAATGCAATAAATTTAATGAATCACTTTGTAGCTTTTCTATTTGTTTTTGTCCAGTTTTGGTTTTTTTTTTCCCATACGAACGATCAAACTAATGGCACAATCATCTGACCAAGACGATTCCTGATAGGCTGATCTAACGTTTACAACTATAGATCATAGATTATGATTATCCAAACTTACTTCTTGTCGTTTTCAGTGGCCACGCTTCTTTGCAGGTGACATTTGCAAATTACGTATCTCATTGGGCCATTGTGGTTTGGTGAAAGGTACATTCCGTCATGGTACTAGAACAACTGGCATATAAGATGCATTTTGATTTTACGTCTCTTTTTTTTTCATTAAAATTAAAAATTATGCATCTCTTGTTTTGCCAAATCAAATCTGACTATGATGAAAAAACTGAATATTCAAATTTCAAATTATTTTTATTTTTTCCACTTTAGTTTTAGTAATTCAAATACAAATCAGATTAGGATCGAGAGAAGTAATTTTCAACATAAATTATCAGTGCATCTCATCTATTTTTTTCACATTTATTAGAGGTGTACATTGATGTTCTAAAATTAATTATGACATGCTCCCATTCTATCAATCGGACCTTGAGTGTATAGAGGTCGGGTTTGAATTGTGTTTTTGATTGTTTTAACTCTCTTACAGTGTGTTTGTGTTTGGAGCAGTAGCTGAAACTTAATTGAAAGGGGTTAGAAGTACTTTTAAGGTTCAAAAGCTAATAATAATAGCTTCAACAAATCCAAGTCTAGTGAATTTTGGAAGTGCATCCAAACACCTACTTAGCATTACAGATTTTTTTAAAACTAATACTTTTTTATAACTTAAATTAATAATCTTTTACGTAATATGAAAATATAATAATAGGAATATATTTGTATTTATTTATTTTATTGAAAAAGACTTATTTCATTTCAACCGCAATAACTTGCAATACAATGAGAAACATAAAAAAAAAAATATACAGGACCGGCTAGAGATGTAGCCACCCTATAAAATGTGTGTGCAGTTACATTTGTTTGTTTCCTAATAAAATCAACCTTAAAATTTTGATCAGAGCTAAGGATTCTTTTACATTCATTGATAAGCATCCCATATTCATAAAAATCATTCTTATAGAACCTTTCAAACTATAACAACCATCTTGCAATCTGATTCCCTATCAAAATAAAAAATATTGCTATCTGATTCAAACACTAGGGAGAATATTCATTTCTTGAACCGATTGGATAGCCTACAATAGTGCAAGGACCTCCCCTTCATTATTTATCATTATTTATCCTCTTGAGACAGATTTTTCCGGTTAGTTTCTAATTAAAACAATGCCATTTTTCGATTTTAAAACAATGATATTTATTATTTAGAAACAAATTAAAATTTTTCTCTAAATAGTTTTAAATTAAGATGTTAATGGAATGAAGATGAAATTAGAGATGCATTATAGGCAGATAACTTTTAATATTGAAGCAATTAATTAGTTACCAGACATGATTTGGGATATGTTAAATGGGAAGAAATTAAAGTTCAGAACTAAACTACGATTTACTCTATTAGAGGTCAAAAAGGAAATAATAAATTGGAAGGTGATGAATGAGATCCATTGAATGAGGGTAATAAAAAAGTTGAAGTCCTACCATATTTGGTTTTGTTATTTTGGAAGTAATAAAAACTTAGAATATCCTTGATTTGTTTTATTGAAAACATAATCAATAAAGAAGGAGAAAAACAATTAACGACACATGCTAAACTAAAATAATATAAAATAAATACATAATGCAACTAATTGACGTGATCATGGAACATGTTAAATTGAAATGATATTAAAAATTAATCGGCAGATCTGGAAATACATAAAAAATTATGTATATAAAAAAGATATATTGATGTAAATGAAGTTATGTGACTCACTACTGAGGAGAGGATGACCGGGCCCTATTTTTTTTTTTACAAGACGTCATGAGAGGTCACTCCTTGTATTCATCTTCTCCTGCTATCTAATGAGTATTATGTTTTTCTCTCTTCTTATGAGAGCTATGTTTCTCTCCATTTGCGAGAGTCTATTGTTGCTGGAAGAAGAAAATGAAAGAATTGTTTCTCTCCATTTATCTCCATTTTTTATTGGTAGGTCCTGGTTGGGGGCCTGCGATAAGCTATAAGTATCCTTAGTTGGAACTGCCGATGCATGGGTAACCTGTGTGTAATTTATATCCACAAATACCTCATTTGGTGTTATTGGTCAGACGCGTTTTGTCGTTTTCTCTTTTTATTTTTGGTTTTTTTAGTTTATGCAAATAAAGTCGAAGACAATTCAGTGCATTGAGCCTTTCTTGCAGGTAGCTCGAAGCATCAACTTCGATCACAATTTACGTGATGAGGGAGTATATTTCTTCAACGCTAAATTTTATAGTTATTCTCTTCATCAACATGCATGTCACTTTTTCATGTTGCATGTTCAAGCTTTAGTAAAAAAAATTCAAGAAAAACTCTTAGAGAAATATTTTTAGTAAGGAACCAATTTCTATGAACTCATATGCATCTCTACCTTCATCTTACATGTTTGCATGTAACAAAAAGATTTTCCAAAACACTTTTTAATAGGGTGACCGAAAACCCTATGTAGTTCATGTTAGTGTTTTTGTTAAATTTTCTCATGCTTAAGTTAAAATCCTTTGATGCATGCATTTTAAGTTCATAAACTCAATAAATTTTTTTTTTGAGTTTTCCTTCCTATTTTATTTGCTATGGCCGCAACTCTAGCCATGAGAGCTGAGGAAGCCTTATTTCAAATTTTTGAGAAAAATGCTTGCTTTGGCCATGATTTTAATTACATGCATGTAGTCAAAAAGTTGAAAATCAATTTCTGGCCTATTTTTTTTTATAGGCCGAAACTTACTCATGCATGGAGTATATGGATTAAATTTTATTTTAAAGTTATAAGCCCCGATCATGTCTCTATAATACTTAAGGATCATTGATCCAAAAGACATGCATAAGAGAAATAGGATGATTTTATAAATTTTTAACTTATATTACATACTTGGTTTTGTTTAGATTTGCAATCGTGATTTTGGAACAAAGTTTGTTTTCTTTAAAACACTGAAAAATTACGATCTTCTTACCTTTCAATTTAAGGTAAGGGAAGACTGCCTGAGGGATGCTCTTTATGATAACTATATGTTGTTTGTGTTTGTCTTAATGTGATTGTTTGAATGTTTTGATGTGGTAGTTTAAGTTATTTATTTGATTGAATAACATATTTAAATTTTCATGTTTGGCTGATTATTTATGAATATATGTGAACTAAGTGATGCATGCTATATTTGTTATGACACGATTTGGTTGATTGTATGGAAAGTCTAACATTGGTTAGAACTCAATTCAATCTTCAAGATAAAGGTCTTAAGAAAACCATATGAAGAATATTGAAAATAAATATTTATTTGAAGAAATATTTTGGTAAAAGAGAAAATAAATTTACCTTTTCAAACTTTAGGAGAATATTAGTATCAATATAAAATTTTTATGAAGAAAATTTATTTGAAAATTTAAGTGATTTTATACTAAGAGAAATCAGTTTTTGAAAATATTTTATGGCACAAAACCATAAAGAGAAACAAATTTATTTGGAAATTTTAAAAAGATTTTCTCTAAAGAATTCCAAATTTTTTTGAAAAAGAAAATTTCAAAATAAAAATGGATTTTTTGAAAAGAAATAGATTTTCTATAACTCGAAGTTTTAAAAATGAATTTCAAATGAAAAAGTTTTTCTTTTGCCAAAAGTTTTACTCAACAAAAAATATTCCGATAACTTGGATAAGTTACGGATATTTTGTTTTATATTTGTGTTTCACTGAACGAGAAAATGACATTGAAAAGTGAACCTAGTAACCGAGACGTCAGGGTACTAGCATTTTTGAAACATGTTGATCTATGATCTGTGTCATGTTGTTGTAGACTTCGTGTCCTATGTACATTGTAGTGGACTGTGTGTCCTACATACGTTGTGATAAACGTGGTGAAACGTAGTAAAAGAGTGAAAGTTGTTTTCTGTGACCACAAAGTCTAAGACTGGTGCATCAGTCTAGGACTCTTGTGATTGAACACCCGGACTAAAAAAAATGTCCTGTGTTGAAAATGAAAAGCTTTAAGACGTTGAAAAAATTTATGAATGGTCGTGAGCCTTGAGCCTCGACAAAGGAAAGAATGAAACACAAAGAAAAGTGGCGAAAATAAAATGTTTTTACACGCATATTGGCAGATATGCCACGTTGTTTTGTGTGAATGCCTTAAGGGTAAGGTATCTCATGCACAGTTGTATCATTGGTGTCTTGATGGACCATGAAATTCATATGCCTTGTTCGTTGTGCCTTGTGTAGGATAGTGTGCTATGGAATCCACACACGTTGATCACTGAGCCTTGAAATGGACAGTGTTGTGGAGATTATGTTGTGCCTTATATTGGCGATTTAAGCTTGATCAACTCACTTTGTTTTTAAAAAATAAAACGAAGTTGGGATCTCCGGAGATTAGTATAGATGCTGATTATAGAAGTGTCATGCATTTTTCAAAAACGACTATGACTATTGAATGTTATGCTTATTTGTGAAGATCTTATGTTGAACACGAATATTTATTTGTACATGTTGTTCTTGTGTGTGAGAATGTAGTTATCGTAATTAATCCATATATTGGTATCTCACCCTTGCATTTTCTTTTCCCTATGTGGTAAATATATGTTTTGAGAATAGATGGACCCGGACATGCCCCTAGCACACTCGAGGGTGAGGGCCCTCGTCTTTGAGAACGCCCAGGATCCCGCCGCGTTGGTGTTCCAGTCGGGGACTCACTCCGCTATATATGCAGGCCCGGTTTGTTCTGTAGATGGTACAGAGTTAGGCAGACCAGAGAGGACACACACAGTAGAGACTATCCAGATTTCGTTACCGCCCGTATGGTTCTATTTACAGCATCTGGCGAACGAGGGACATCTAGTGTTGGACCCTCTTCATGATCCACCTCAGCCGGCAATGGCACCAGCTTCGCCTATCGAGGAGGATCCCGAGGAGATTGTTGAGGATGACCCTGTGGAACTAATGGAGGAGGAGCCCCAGTACCACCTGTTCGGAGATGATGATGATGACTTCCCAGATGAGGGAGCTGGAGTGGTTGTGTCTTCACCCGACACACCTCCTGGGGATGGGGATGGCCACCATGGTCTCTCCAATGGGTATCATTAGTTCCGACCATCTTTAGGACCATTTATTTTGGGGTAGTGTTGTCTTGGTAGTTTCATCTGACTTCTGTTAACCGTCTTTCTTTTAAACTGTGAACCTTTTGACCCACCTTATCCCTGTTTAGTGTATTTTAACTTTCCTCAGGTAAAACTTCGGTCAATGGCATGTCCTCATGAAGGCCTTATGTTTAATGTATATGAAGTGTTATGTATGACTTTGTTTTATTTACGTTTATGCCGTTATGTTTGTTAGTGCGTGAAAGATAAGGTTTTATAAGAAAAGTATCATGATTTTCGAAAAATATAATTACTTGAAAAATGTTAAACTTCCGAAAGAAATCTACAATTTCTAAAAGTTTTATTTTCCTCAAAAATGGTAATAAATGTGATTCTCAAGTTAGGGTGTTGCATTTGGGTGGTACCGGAGCTGGTCGAGTCTTTCAGGAATCTTTGGTAATATGCCTGTTGTGTTTATGTTGTGTGATCTTTGAGATAGACTTGTTTGAATTACTTCTTAAAAGTAATGAGTGTTAGTGAGTAGATAAGTGTTTCGATCTCGGGTTGCCATTTAACTGATTTTATCTTGTTCGTCAGTTATGGAATGATAATCCACTAGATTATCTAGTTTTATTCTAGATTTTCCCGTGGAATTTACCATATTGATGATTTGTATTCTCAATTCTTACTTAACTTTTGCTTTGTTTTCCTAAAGTAATGTTTAAAGTCTTGTAGTGTATTTTTCTCTTTTTAATTAGGAAATTGAGTCATTTTATTTAATTTCTTGTTTTAAGTTGCGTCGGGCACAACATACTTAGGCTTCGCGCATCGTGCGCTGCAGCACCTATAAATTGAATTTCTCTGTATTGACCTAGGATCTTTTGATACTCTTTTGGTTGTGTTTCCCTGAGTTTTAGGATGTCTTTCTGCGACTGTTTCACTGTTTTTCGTCAATGGGTTTGATTCTATTTGCTTTGCTATTGATTCCTTTGATCATGAACTAAATCCCCTTTTCCTAGGGTGACGATGTAACCACGCCACGACGGTTTGATGATTTTATTTCAGTTTTCTTAATCTCTTCTTCTCTTTCTTTTGTGTTTCATTCTCTGTTATTAATGCTTCTAATTGCTTGATCACCAATTAAATGATAGACTAATCATAATGATACCGAAAGGAGATTTATGTGTCAAGGGTATTGAGATAAAACCATAGGGTTAATACGGATAGAGATATATCGTAGGAGCTTTATGCAACTTCAATAGAGAATTATAGATCTTAATGAATTTCTTGATAAATAATCATCATAGAGATATAGTTGATTATGAATCAAGGAGTGTGTTCTAGCATACTCCAGAGAGACATTAGAATAAATTAGGATTCTTGGTTGACATTAGAAGTTGATTAGAAATTAGGAAGATTTGATATAATTGAATCAAACCAAGTGGGATAAGTATTTCTTGTCTATGAGGAATGCTTATTCATAGCGTTGGTGTAATTGGATCCCTAGAGATTTCTTTATTTGATTATTCTTTGTTTACTTTTGCTTTTTAATTAATTCAAAAATCCGAAAATATTTATTTTAATTTATTTTCATAATTTTTATCTTAATTGAAATCTCAATTTCTTTTGGTCTAAATAGTTGTTGAATTTGTGAAGTGGTACTTGGTCACCCAATCCCTGAGTTCGATACTCAGTTTCTCACTGTTTTATTATTACTTGCTTCGATCCGGTACACTTGCCGGAGCCCATCATGGAACTAGATACAGGACGTGGACGTGTCCGCGGAAGAGGCCGTATAGGTGGTTTTGTTGGTGGCCGTGAACATGTTGGTGGGGGAATGGACTACGCAGCACAAGCTATGGCGGAAGTTGCAACTGCCATTGCACAACAAACTGCTACCATGGCTGCTCAACATCAACAAGAACAAGTTCGTGCTGAACAGACAACTGAAAGCTGTGGCCTGACAGTTTTTCGACATCAGAACCCACCACAGTTTCATGGAGATGCTAACCCTACAAAATTTGACTTATGGATTCAGGAATTGGAGAAGATTTTCGAGTTGATTCACAGTCCTGAGGGAGTGAAAGTACCCTATGCTACTTTCCTGTTAATGGGAGATGTTGAATATTGGTGGAAGGGCACCAAACAATTGCTTGAAGTAAATCATCAGGAGATCACTTGGGATGTTTTCCGTACCGCGTTTTTGGACAAGTACTTTCCTCAGAGTGATCGAGCTGAGAAGGAGCAGGAATTTCTATGTTTGCGACAAGGAGATATGTCAGTCGGGGAATACGCGGCAAGGTTCGAGTCACTTGCCAAGTATTTTTGCTTTTTCCAAGATAACTCGAATGAAGACTGGAAGTGTGAAAGATTTGAAGGAGGACTACGGTACGAGATCAAAGAATTAGTGCTGCCACTGGAAATCAGTAATTTCCAGGCTTTAGTGGAGAAATGCAGGAAGGTGGAACAAATGAGGAAGGGAAGAGACATCAGAGGAAATGTTGGGGGACCCTCTGTAACACCCCATTTTTCGTAAATAAGCTTAGTGCTTTCATATGTGTTATATATATGTTTGTAGATGCTTGTTATGTTTGTTTTTTATGCCTAAGTTCATGTTTGGGGAAGTTTAGCCTTAGAAAGGTTCAATCCTTTTAGAGTCCAAGTAACATGTTTCACCGTTTTGACCATATCTTGAGTTTTAGATGTCTGATCGAGGTGATATTTATGGAGTTAGAAATCTAAGAGTTATCTACAAGTCTTATTTCAGGTGTTTTGGCCAAATTAGACTGTTTCGGCCTCGCCCCGCGAGCATTTGCTCGCCCTGCGAAAATCTAAAATTCAACTTTGCGCTTTCGGGTTCGCCCCGCGAATCCAGCTGACATAAATTGGTTCTATGGTTCGCCCCGTGAATGCGAGTTCGCTCTGCGAATACATACAGAACCAGAAAAGGTGTTTTAGGTTCTTTTTAAGCCCAAATCGTGTTCCAACCCAATTTTAACCCCTAAAACACGATATAAACCCTAGTCTATCACGTTCCAACACTCAGAGCCGCCTTCCTTCTCTTTTTCTCTCAATTTCTATCAACCGTCTCTAGATCTCTCAAGGTAATCCGTTCTTGCACCGTTCTTCACCATTCTTTGATAGGAAAACATTGCTGCGAAGATGTGATCATCGTATTCGCTGTTTAAACCTTCAAACAAGGTAAGATTCGTACACCTTGTCCCTCTCGTTCTTTTCCCTTTTTATTTCTTGGCCTAAGAGTCTAATTAAGGTGGTCGGTTCCTTGTTGTTCTTGAGGTCGTAGATAAGTGCTCGTGAAATGAGACCCTAGAGGACCCTCTTTCTTCTTTTGAATCGCGAACCGCATACCAGGTATGGGGAGAAGAAATAGTATGAGTATGTAGGTTTGGGGATAGCATAAGACGAAGGGTTACCCATGACCCTTTCCTTGTTAACATGTTTATATGTTTTTATGATTAATTGTTATTGGATTATTATCTGTTGTGGTGATAATATTGGTATTAATGTTCTTACTATTAATTGATGTTGTCTGTTAATGAATATGTTAATGTTGTGATGCCATGATTATGATAAGTATGATGCTATTGACTGTTGTTTGTATTGTACTCTTTATGAGTGATGATTGTTGAGGATGTTAATTCCAACAATGATGTTAAGACGTTAAAATACGGTAATGATAATAATGGTAATTAAGGGATGTTTCCCCAGTTGTTCATAATACATGAATATAGTGTGAGAGGTAAGGTTATGTTCATAGGGCTTAGTTGAAGACCCTGGGATTGATTAGTGAGTATTCTAGGGACATTAATAATGAAGTTGTGATTAAATGATTAATTCCCCATGATGATAAGACATGAATATTAATGAAGAACAGTTAAGATTAATGAAGCTGATGTTTAATGGTTTAGTAAAAGCCAATAGGTTGAACCTGTGAACTGTCCCAAGGATTTGGGAAAGGGTTTATGACCCTTTCTGCCGAGAACAGTACGGTCACACTCCATTGAGCACGACCGTGCTTAATAGGGAGCACGCCCGTGCTCCAGTTTGAAACCTAGAGTAGGGCGTGCATTTAAGCACACCCGTGCTCAGCTGGCAGCACGGTCGTGCTTGCCTGCAGGCCCAGCACGCCCGTGCTGAGGGTGAGCACGCTCATGCTCACCTGACCAGAATAGAAACCAGAATGTTGAAATAGGGGTTTTCACCCCAAACGCTTAAAAGACTTAATAAGATACCAACGGAACATGAAGACCAAAGACAAGTGATAAGATATTGAACCTTGGTAGCCTAGTGTTCGCTCCAATTGATAAGATGGTGTACCTTGGTAGCCTGGTGTTTGCTCCAAGGGGACCTTGATGCTTGATGGTCAAGGTGTTGAGCTCTGGTGCTTAATTGCCAGAGTGTTGTTAATGCTTAAAATACTTAACGATGAATGTTAAACGATAATCCTCGATAGCCTAGTGGTCGAGGTGTTGACGATGATAAAACTTGGGTAGCCTATGGGCCCAAGCGGAGGTGGTGGTTGTGGTTGTGTGTTATTAACCATCCATTCACGCATCGCACATGTTGGTGGGAGGTTGTACAACATAGGGGAGGTTGTCCGAGAGTAAGACCATCTGGCCGTCCGCGGCATTCGTCTGAAAGGGAATCAAGTATACACCGTGGTGGCACATCCGAGAATAAGATGTGTCGGCTGTCATAGGGGTCCACCCATGGTTTGGTGGATTGCCCCTGCTTTGGTGCTTATTGGCCAATGTGGAAATTTAACCCCAAAGTTGGCATCCTGAGTTAGTGTGGATCCAAGTGCATAGTAGTGGAGTGGAGCAGAACTACATTGCATAGCATACACTTTATATGATGATGATTGTTTTGATATTGTTGTTTGATATAACATGCTTGTTTGATGTATGCTCGTCTTGCTAACTGCTTCCTTGCCGTTATATTCATATATATGTTTCTTACTCCCTATCTCTATGTTTCTTATTTGTGGCATGTATCGTTTATGCAGAGGTCGGTGTGCAGCAAGTTGAGGAGTGGCTTTGAGGAGCTGCGACTCGTAGATAGGATTTCCCATTTTCAGTAGTTGTTTAGTTGTTTCCAGTTGTATCTGAGTTGTTTTATCCGATGAGTTATACCAGCACTGTAGTGTGACATCAGGGTTGGGTTCGTTTATGGTCTTGTTTTATGTTATGTTTTCTTTATAAACATGTTTTGGTTATTTTCGCGTTATGTTACAATGCGGCAGTCTCTGCCCGGTTTTGATAATTATATATATTTGCATGTGTTCTCTCTATTTTATATATGTGTTATGGCTTTTGAATGCATACGGGGTAGAGGGTGCCACACCCTCACGATCCAGGAACCAATTTTAGAACCAAAACCACAAAGGAAGATAGGATCAGTGAAAACCGTACACTCGACCCATTGGAAACAACCAGAACCAGCGACCGTATCGTCCCGTTGCCTCTGCAAATGGGAGTGGAAGTCAAGGGAGCCAAAACCAAGGCCAAGGAAGGAGAATCTACAAATGTGGAGACCCGAACCACATGACTGATGTTTGCCCAGTGAGGGGAATGAAATGCTTCAAGTGTGATCAAATGGGACACTTGGCAAAGGATTGCAAGGCTCCAAAGTGGGAACCGACTGTCAATAGCACAAGAGTTAATAAACCGACGTCTAGGGGAAGAGTTTTTACCATGAGTGACCCTGAGGCCTCAAACTCCGATGATCTCATACAAGATAGTTGCAACATAGCCGGTAAACTCTTGATTGTACTTTTCGATTCGGGTGCGACGCATTCATTTATCTCGGTGGATTGTGTGAAACTTTTGGAATTGCCTATTTCTTCTTTACCGTATGATTTGATTGTTTCAACTTTGACTGCTGAACCCGTTGCTGTTAATTCAGCGTGCTTGAACTGTCCTATCGTTGAGACGCCCTGACGTCCCATTAAAGAAAACCCATAATATTAGGACCTAAACATGTTATTATCGTTAAGCGTATATATTAAAACGGCGGAAAAATTAAAAACTTTAAATATAAACATATATATATATATATATATATATATATATATATATATATATATATATATATATATATATATATATATATATATATATATATATATATATACAAAAACACAACTATAATATACATACATACTGATATAGGTACTGTCAAGGGATTCCCATCAGTAGGATCCCAAAATGTACAAACCGGTACAAACTGATATAAACAACAGAAGATAAAATGCCTCAAAAAGACGCACTGGCCGTAGACTCTCTACTCAACTACTCGGACCCACTGCTCGTCCTCCAGCATCTAGCTCATAAGGGGTTCCATCTAACTCCTCCATAGCTAGCTCCTCCAACGCGTCTTCTTATAGCGATCACATAAATAAAACATACACACCAAGAAGAAAAAGGATAAGAAACAATATAACATCACACGTGGAAAGGGTTTAGTAACATTTAATTCTATAACAGCACACTAAACATCCGTCTCCAAGAATTATATATATATATATATGTATATATATATATATATATATGTATAACACAAATCATCCTCAATCCACATCTAAGATGTTTCCTCTACCCTCCATCATGATGCAATGCAAATGCTATATGAATCATCTCATTAGGTATCGGCCATATCCGGATATCCACATCAATCGACACGTCCCGAAGTCCCTCGTCCGCGGATGGAGGATGTCCATACAAAGCAATGGCACTATAGCTGCACAATCTGGTGCACACCTCTGAACCCCGGTCAGGGTGCTCATGCAACGCATGAACTATAGTTGCAACTAAAATGAAATAATGTCTGGGACGGTCCGCTGTTAGCCTAAACCCCAGGAATTCTCCCTCGAGGAATATACCCCACACGACCATGTTTCAGGTCCACTAGACCATGTTTCAGGTCAACCATATCACTGACCATGTTTCAGGTCACCCCCTAGTGCCCTAACCGCTCATCATATTCTCATAGATAACCTCAATAATAATCTCATCCCATCAATCTCATCATCATCATATCACAGTAATTATCTCGGTTTGGCACTGCTAGTACATATAGTATGAATTCCCCAATACATCATCATGTCTCAACATAACTTATCACTTACTCAACCTCTGAGCATAATCATAAGATTCATCACATCATACCATCATATCATCATGTTCACATGTCATCATACCATTATTACAATCATGTTATCATTTTCCAAGATAATAATCATTGCCAAAATATAATGAAATAATAAATATAGACATATTCAAAATAATTTTCACACTCATAATATCATCCATCAATTACTAGATTCAATTCAACCAGTCAAATCGATCCAATCAGGCAATTATCAAATAATAAAATAATATATTATTATCGCAATGGCGATAAACGCACAATTTCAATATCATCATTGGTACCACTAGGTAGTCCTCAATGTGATATGGATATTGTTCGTTACTCATTCTCATGTAAGGTTTAGGTCGCCCTATGCCATTATCGAATTAAACATCGCTGCGCCGTTTCCGACGTTAAATAATTTCTGTCCCCCACCTGAAAACCGCACGACTACCAGAACACTATGAAACCACCCCTCCTCTACTCGTCTCGAATCTGAATCACACGGAAAAAGGTCCCCGAGTCTCTGAAATTTCCACCTACGTATCACATTGTGAATGACACATTGTAAGGAACTTAAAATCTGCAGCAAACACCACAAAATCCGCCACTTTTTTGGCTCCATATATCACAATCCAGACATTTTTTAAAATATTTGAACGGTGATAATAGATAAGTACTTGTCCTTGATATCCTCCAAAAATTTCAGCTCGATCCAACGGTAAACGAATCTCAGATGGCCCTTCTATGGTGACTGGTCAGAAGTTGGATGAGCTGAGTTTTTCTCCCTCTTCTGAGCTGAATAACTCACACTCAAAGAGTTATACAGAAATTCAAGCCATTGGATATGAAACGCTATCAGTACAGAACCTCCCTATAAAATTCCAACACGATCTAATGGTGGAAGAATGTGTGTTGAGGGATTTACAGAGACGGGATAGGATGAGTTTTTGGGTGTGAATGAGTGTGCAACAACTTGTTCTTTCCTTCACTTAACTATTCAGTCAACACATGTAGAGGTGAGGGAACTAAATTGGCTATGGCATTATGAGTGAAATGAGTCTTGAGGAGGAAAAATGATGTCACTTTTGTTGTTTTACTTTTATATTAGATGAATTTAGATAGGTTTTTGGTAAGATAGTAGAAAACAAGTGTCATACATGCAAAGGGGTAGTGGGAGATAGGTGGCATACATGCAAAGGGGTAGTGGGAGATAGGTGTCATACATGCAAAGGGATAGTGGAGTGTGAGGTGGCGCCACCATGGCCACCTTCCTCCTGGACACAACACGTGTCACTGCGTGTTGTTCCGTCGGCACAACTGGGTGTTTTCTTCCACATCATCCTATGTAACCTACTGCCGGAATATTTTTCTATAATTATTTTAGGTCATTCCCAAAAGCCTTTTATACTCAATCCCGATCTAATTTTAATATCCCAACTCTCAACTAATTAATTAATCAATTAATTAATCTCTCGGTTTACGTTTCCTTGCGTTCTGAACCCGTTTTAACTCTGATTCCCCTCAAACTTGAAACACAAGCTCACTAACACCTAAGAAACATGAATAAGCCTTCAAATATGCTTAATCCTTTCCTCATATACTAATCCAGAAAATGGGGTGTTACAATTGTCATTCAGGATAGACACTTCCTTGTTGATCTGATCTGTTTGCCTTTAATACAGCTAGATGTAATTTTAGGCATGGATTGGTTATCTTCCAATCATATTCTTTTAGATTGCGCTCACAAAACCTTAGTCTTTCCTGATCCTGAGATTTCCGGATTTTTATTTACCAACCAAGAAAGAACTTTTTCGAAAGAAGAAGATTAGAGATACTTACTTTTAACTAACATAGAAGTTGAGGAGGAAGTCGATTTGAGTACGATACCTGTTGTGAAAGATTTTACGGAAGTGTTTCCGAATGATGTACCAGGGTTACCACTAGTAAGGGATATCGAATTCTCCATCGATCTTGTTCCAGGAATCGGTCTGATGTCGATTGCTCCGTATCGGATGTCACCTACAGAACTCGTTGAATTGAAGGCTCAGTTAGAAGATCTGTTGTCAAAACAGTTCATAAGACCGAGTGTTTCTCTATGGGGAGCGCCTGCTCTTTTAGTACGGAAGAAGGATGGAGGTTCAAGACTCTGCGTGTATTATAGGCAACTTAACAAAGTGACGATCAAGAACAAATACCCTCTACCGCGCATAGATGATCTGATGGATCAACTGCAAGGAGCTGCTGTTTTCTCAAAGATCGACTTGAGGACGGGTTATCAGCATATTAGAGTGAAGCCTGAGGACATACCAAAGACTGTGTTCCGAACCCGTTATGGGCATTATGAGTATCTTGTGATGCATTTTGGAGTGACGAATGCACCTGCTGTCTTCATGGACTATATGAATCGGGTTTTTCGTTCGTTTCTTGATAAGTCTACTGTTGTGTTCATTGATGACATCCTCATTTACTCTAAGAGTCGTGAGGAACACAAAGAACATCTACGACAAGTTCTACAGATCTTACGCGAGAAGGAGCTATATGCAAAACTCTCTAAGTATGAGTTTTGGCTTGAAGAAGTGAAATTGTTGGGTCACGTAATTTCTAAAGATGGGATGGCTGTAGATCCTGCCAAAGTGGAGGCAGCGTTTTCTTGGGAAAGACCGAAGACAGTGACGGAAATTCGAAGTTTTGTCGGCTTGGCTAGATATTACCGAAGATTTATCGAGGGATTCTCCAAGATTGTAGCGTCGTTGACTCAGTTTACAAGAAAGGACCAGCCTTTTGTGTGGACTACGGAATGCAAGGAAAGATTTCAGAAGATAAAGGAACGTTTGACAACTTCACCAGTGTTAATACTTCCTGAACCCAATGAACCTTATGAGTTATATTGTGATGCTTCACATCAAGGTTTAGGCTGTGTATTAATGCAACACATGAAGGTTGTAGTGTATGCGTCATGACAGCTAAAGACTCATGAGAAGAATTATCTGACGAATGATCTGGAGTTAGCTGTTGTGGTCTTTGCACTGAAGATATGGAGGCATCATCCATATGGGGCTAAGTTTGAAGTTTTCAGCGATCACAAAAGTCTGAAGTACCTGTTTGACCAGAAAGAACTCAACATGAGACAAAGACGGTGGATGTAATTTTTGAAAGACTATGACTTTGCGTTACAATATCACCCTGGGAAGGCGAACGTTGTAGCAGATGCCTTGAGCCGGAAAGCCATACATGTTTCAGCAATGATGGTGAAAGAATTAGAGTTAATCGAGAAGTTCTGCGATCTGGATTTGATGATGGAGATAAGTCTGAGGAAGATCAACGTAGGGATGATTAAGCTCTCGAGTGGATTGATGGAAGAAATCCGAGGACAACATACTATCGATGTGTATCTTCAAGAGAAGAGAGAGCTTATGGAGCAAGCAAAAGCCACCGAGTTTAGCTTGGGGCCAGATGACATCATAAGGTACAATGGACGAATCTGTGTACCTGACAATCCTGAGATGAGAAAGATGATTCTTAAGGAATCACACAAGAGTAAATGGAGTATTCATCTCGGATCAACCAAGATGTATCAGGATCTAAAGCAGAGATTCTGGTGGCCAGGCATGAAGAAGCAAGTGGCAGAGTATGTGGCATCTTGCCTGACTTGTCAGAAGGTAAAAGTGGAACATCAACGGCCCGATGGAATGTTACAATCCCTAAACGTACCAGAATGGAAGTGAGATAGTATATCCATGGCTTTTGTGGTAGGATTACCAAGGACTTCCAAAGGCTTTGATTCGATTTGTGTGATCATTGACAGGATAACGAAGTTGGAACACTTGTTACCTGTTAAGGCCAATTATAGTATGGAAAGGTTAACTAAGGTATATATCAAGGAGGTGATCGAGATTCGAAATTTACTTCACGTTTCTGGGGAAGTTTACAGAAAGCACTGGGAACCAAGTTAAGGTTAAGTTCGGCTTATCATCCGCAAACCGATGGACAAACGGAAAGGACAATTCAGACGTTAGAAGACTTGCTGAGAGCGTGTGTCCTAGATAATCGTGGGAGTTAGGATGATCTTTTCCCGCTTATTGAGTTCACATACAACAATAGCTTTCATTCAAGTATAGGGATGACACCCTACGAGGATCTGTATGGGAGGAAATGCCAAATGTCGTTGTGTTGGTACCAGGATGGAGAAAGCGCAATTTTAGGACCCGAAATTGTGCAACAAACAACGAAAAAGGTGAAACAAATCCGTGAAAGGATGAAGGCCTCACAAAGTAGACAGAAGAGTTACTCCGATCGGAGAAGACGACCTTTCGAAATTCAAGAAGGCAAACACGTATTTCTGAGAGCCACACCCATGACCGGGGTAGGTAGGGTTATAAAGTCCAGAAAACTCACTCCTAAATTCATTTGATCTTACCAAAATCTTTGCCATATCGGTCCAGTAGCCTATCAAATTTCCTTGCCACCTTTTCTTTCAAATATCTATGATGTCTTTCATCTCTCACAACTGAGAAAGTACATTCCCGATCCATCGCAAGTAATCGAGCCAGATATAGTATAGTTAAAATAAAATATGTCTTATGAAACTTCACCTGTACGGATCGAGGATAGGAGGATTAAGCAGCTCGGGGGTAAACAAACTCTCTTAGTTAAGGTTATTTGGGATGAGACAACTGGAAAAGCTATGTGGAAGGCTGAAGACAAGATGAGAATACAGTACCCTGATCTGTTTTCAGGTACGTAATTTCGAGGATGAATTTTTTTTTAGTGGGGTAGTAATGTAACCCCCCGATTTTTCTGAATCGGTTTTTATGTATGTGTAGGTGTATTTATTATTTTAAATCCGAGAAATTTATTTTTGAATAACTAAAATTATTTTCATAATTTATTTTATAGTAGGAAGCTAGAGTTGAAAATTCAGTGAAAAATTTTAGACGAACCCGGTCTGTGTTTTCACTATCAGCAAAACTTTATTGATCAGGAAACCAAATTTCGATTCGTGAAACGAAACTGTTGATTTCCTAACATGTTTACAACAATTCCCATGATTTTAAAAAATTTCGTTTATAAATAGTATAATGTTAATTTTTCGGGTGAAAATTTTACGTAGGAAATACGATCGGATTTTTACAGTCGGGAAATCAATGTAACCGGAAGGAAGCAAAATTAATTTAAAATGGAGTAGGTGCAGATTTAAAAAGACTTGATGTGAAAACATAATGGCAATGTCATTATGACTTACGCATAATCATTTTCATGAATCTTGCAAGAAACCTTTTAAATATATTAAATTCAATACTCCCTAAATCAAATTTTTTTCCCCATCTCTCCCCACTTCAGTCTAACCCCCTCCCCCACTCTCTATAAATACCCACTTCCTCTTCTTCTCTCATTTTGCTCACTCACACACTCACTTCCTTACACACTTGTTCACTCACTCCACCATTGTCACTCTTGGAAGATTGAAACTTTCCTCATTTTCTCCTCATCATCAAAGGGTATAACTCTCCTCTCTTGCTCTTTATTTTCTTAAAAATCTCTTTTTCATCAACATGCATGTCGCTTTTTCATCAACATGCATCTCTACCTTCATTTTACATGCTTGCATGTAACAAAAAGATTTTCCTTAACACTTTTTAATAGGGTGGCCGAAAACCCTATGCAGTGCAAGTTAGTGTTTTGTTAAATTTTCTCATGCTTAAGTTAAAATCCTTTGATGCATGCATTTTTAGTTCATAAGCTCAATCAAAAAAAAATTGCGTTTTCCTTCCTATTTTATTTGCTATGGCCGAAACTCTAGCCATGAGAGTTGAGGAAGCCTTGTTTCAAATGTTTGAGAAAAATGCTTGCTTTGATCATGATTTTAATTACATGCATGTAGTCAAAAAGTTGAAAATCAATTTCTGACCTATTTTTTTTTATATAGGCCGAAACTTACTCATGCATGGAGTAGATGGATTAAATTTTATTTTTAAGTTATAAGAATTGATCATGTCTCTACAATGCTTAAGGATCATTGATCCAAAAGCTTGTAAAAATTTGAAAATTTTATCATCATTTTCTGGACAAGGCCGAGACATACATAAGAGAAATAGGGTGATTTTATAAATTGTTAACTTATATTACATACTTGGTTTTGTTTAGATTTACAATCGTGATTCGGGAACAAAGTTTATTTTCTTTAAAACGAGGAAAAACTACGATCTTTTTACCCTTCAATTTAAGGTAAGGGGAGACTGCCTGGGATGCTCTTTATGATAACTATATGTTGTTTGTGTTTGTCTTAATGTGATTGTTTGAATGTTTTGATGTGGTAGTTTAAGTTATTTATTTGATTGAATAACATGTTTAAATTTTCATGTTTAACAGATTATTTATGAATATACGTGAATTAAGTGATGCATGCTATATTTGTTATGATACTATTTGGTTGAATGTATGGAAAGCCTAACATTGGTTGGAGCTCAATTTAATCTTCAAGATAAAAGTCTTAAGAAAGCCACATGAAGAATATTGAAAACAAATATTTATTTGAAGAAATATTTTGGTAAAAGAGAAAATAAATTTACCTTTTCAAACTTTAGGAGAATATCAGTATCAATATAAAATTTTTATGAAGGAAATTTATTTGAAAATTTAAGTGATTTTACACTAAGAGAAATCAATTTTTAAAAATATTTTATGGTACAAAACCATAAAGAAAAACAAATTTATTTGGAAATTTTAAAAAGATTTTCTCTAAAGAGTTCAAAATTTTTTTGAAAAAGAAAATTTCAAAATAAAAAAGGATTTTTGGAAAAGAAATAGATTTTCTATAACTTGAAGTTTTAAAAATGAATTTCAAATGAAAAAGTTTTTCTTTTGCCAAAAGTTTTACTCAACAAAAATATTCCGATAACTTGGATAAGTTGGGGAGATTTGTTTTGTATTTGTGTTTCACTGAACGAGAAAATAACATTGAAAAGTGGACCTAGTAACCGAGACGTCGGGGTAGTAGCATTTTTGAAACACGTTGATCTATGATCCGTGTCACGTTGTTGTAGACTTCGTGTCCTATGTACGTTGTAGTGGGTTGTGTGTCCTACATACGTTGTGATAAACGTGGTGAAGCATAGTAAAAGAGTGAAAGTTGTTTTCTAGGACCACAAAGTCTAAGCCTGGTGCATCGGTCTAGGACTCTTGTGATTGGACACTCGAATTAAAAAAAAAACGTCTTGTGTTGAAAATGAAAAGCTTTAAGATGTTGAAAATATTTATGAATGGTCGTGAGCCTTGAGCCTCGACAAAGGAAAGAATGAAACACAAAGAACAGTGGCGAAAATAAAATGTTTTTACATGCATATTGGCAGATGTGCCACGTTGTTTTGTGTGAATGCCTTAAAGGTAAGGTATCTCATGTGCAGTTGTATCATTGGTGCCTTGATAGACCATGAAATCCATATGCCTTGTTCATTGTGCCTTGTGTAGGACATTGTGCTATGGAATCCACACATGTTGATTACTGAGCCTTTAAATGGACAGTGTTATGGAGATTATGTTGTGCCTTATATTGACAATTTGAGCTTGATTAACTCACTTTAAAATAAAAAAAGAAATGAAGTTGTGATCTCCGGAGATTAGGATAGATGCTGATTATAGAAGTATCATGCGTTTTTCAAAAATGACTATGACTATTGAATGTTATGCTTATCTGCGAAGATCTTATGTTGAACACAAATATTTATTTGTACATGTTGTTCTTGTGTGCGAGCATGTATTTATCGTAATTAATCCATATATCGGTATCTCACCCTTGCATTTTCTTTTCCCTATTTGGTAAATACCTGTTTTGAGAATAGATGGACCCGGACATGCCCCTAGCACACTCGAGGGTGAGGCTCCTCGTCTTTGAGAACGCCCAGGATCCCGTCGCATGGGTGTTCCAGCCGGGGACTCACTCCGCTGTATATACAGGTCCGATTTGATCGGTATATGGTACAGAGTTAGGCGGACCAGAGAGGAGGACACACACAGTAGAGACTATCCAGATTTCGTTACCGCCCGTATGGTTCTATTTACAGCATCTGGCGAACGAGGGACATCTAGTGTTGGGAATTTGGGTATAAAAAAAAATAACGCAGCCAAAAAAATTACCATCGAAGGATCCTTGCGAATGGTCACGATTCATGGTTAGAAGATTTACCTCTTGAAGCGATGACAGTTGATTAAAAATCATCTATCACGAACACCGCACGAACGATGTCTCTAAAGTATCCACACGAGCAGATTCCGTGAACGTCCAACGTCACGAACCCGAAGCGTCTCTGTCTCACAGTGCTAGCTTCGAAAATCGAGACTTGCTGCTCACTATTACTCTCTATGTGCGGCTAGGGTAAAACAAAAACCGTGTAGGAACAATAGCTTAAGTGGTCTACTTATAGCAGCACCTCCTTAAGTGAGTTAGTGAGCAGCGTTTGACCTAAGCCCCATGTACTATGCGCTAGGCCCAATAGAAAAGTCCAACTCTCCTTTTAATGCTTCTTTTAATCCGCTCTTATGTGTGTGACCCTATAGGTTCCCAAAACGTTAGTAGTAATATTAAATCCCATTTAATATTACAAACAATGAGCGGTATCTAGCAATACATCACTGCTACCTAAGTAGTGAGAAAGTCAGTGATTTGACGAAACCTTTCTGTGACAAATATTCATGTGCATTATTATCCCTTTGTCCATATATCTATATTGAACACAAGACATGGAATGTGTCACCCTTTTATGGTTCAATATCATGTTCCCTGATACCCGAGTAGACTTAACAACAAATGAGGTTAATATCTCATATTGACTCATTTCAGCACGGCCATGCATTTTACAGTCTCACTCTATCAGGCGGCCCACAGATATTACTCCTGTTATGTAGGAAGGACAAATTCCATCTAGGTCACTCACATCCCTCTGCATGGCTAGTGGTATGCCCAATGTCCGTCTTTATAATCATCCTATTACAGATGACGTTTGACGATATTAAAGCACACGACTCCTCATGTAGGGATCGTAGCGATTTCAGGTCGAAGGATTGCATACACCATTGTCACTATGAGAACTACTTATGACACTCACACAACGCTCCATGTAGTGTTCTCATGGTGGGTCAATCCAGTATATCATTACTCTAATGTGTACCTATGTGGCGACTCGATATCTCATATCCATGACCCGTGAGATATGGTCATCAGTCTGCACACATAATAGTCTCAATGTATTATTATTGTCCTTATTAATAAAATACTTGACTACGGATATTTAAGAATAGGATTTCATTGTTCAATAGTGTCTCACGATCAAGTCATATACTTGATATTCTATTAAACTGAAATTTCTATTCTAAGGACTTTATTATATTTAAACAAGTAACACAATAAACTGGAATGCCTCATATCATTTATATATATATATATAATAGCAAGATACAAATGTAAGTCTAAGAAATACACTGGCCTCTAGGGCTTACACCAACAATCTCCCACTAGCACTAGATCCAATCAGGCATAAATCTAATGCCCATCGATCTAGTGTAACCTTCATGCTTCTGTTGAGCAAGAGGTTTCGTAAGTGGGTCAGCAACGTTATCAAGTGTTGGTACTCTGCATATTTTCACATCTCCTCCATCGATAATCTCTCGAATGAGATGGAAGCGCCTAAGTATATGTTTGGATCGCTGATGAGATCTAGGTTCCTTAGCTTGTGCAATGGCCCCATTGTTATCACAATAGAGATCAATGGGGCCCACAATACTAGGAACTGTACCAAGCTCAGCAATGAACTTCCTGATCCAAACAGCCTCATTTGCTTCATTGGAGGCGGCAATATACTCAGCCTCTGTAGTAGAATCGGCGACTGTCTCCTGCTTTAAACTCTTCCAGCTCACCGCCCCGCCATTCAGGCAAAACACATAACCAGATTGCGTTCTGGAATCATCCTTATCGGTCTGGAAGCTAGCATCGGTGTAACCTATTACAGCAAGCTCTTCCTTGCCTCCATATACCAAGAACGAATCCTTAGTTCTTCTCAAGTACTTAAGGATGTTCTTGATAGCATACCAGTGACTTTCACCGGGATCAGACTGGTACCTGGTCGTTATGCTTAAAGCATACGATACATCTGGTCGAGTACATAACATGGCATACATGATAGATCCAATTGCGGATGCATATGGAATCTTACTCATGCAATCCCTTTCTTCTTGAGTGGAAGGGGATTGTGCCTTTGATAGGTATATACCATGTGATATAGGCAAGAGTCCTTTCTTGGATTCATGCATGTTAAAGCGTCTCAACACTTTGTCTATGTATGTACTCTGACTTAGGCTAAGCAATTTCAGCGATCTATCCCTATAGATCCTGATTCCCAATACATAGGTAGCTTCACCCAAATCTTTCATAGAGAAGCAATTCCCTAACCATGTCTTTACATTTTGTAGTGTAGGGATGTCATTTCCAATGAGTAATATGTCATCTACATATAACACCAGAAAAACAACAATGCTCCCACTAACCTTCTTGTAGACACAAGGTTCATCTTCATTTTTGATGAATCCATCTTGTCTTCTGACATCATCAAAACAAAGGTTCCAACTTACGGAAGCTTGCTTCAATCCATAGATTGATCGCTGCAATTTACATACCTTTCTAAGCATCCTCCGAAATGTCAAAGCCTTCAGGTTGTGTCATGTACACATCCTCAAGAAGCTTTCCATTAAGGAAAGCAGTTTTGACATCCATCTGCCATATCTTATAATCATGGTATGCAACGATAGCAAGTAAGATCCGGACGGATTTAAGCATGGCAACAGGTGAAAAGGTCTCATCATAGTCGACACCATGAATTTGCTTGAAACCCTTAGCCACCAATCGTGCCTTAAAGGCATGTACTTTACCATCCATGTCAGTTTTCTTTTTAAAAACCCACTTGTACCCTATGGGTTTTACCCCTTCAGGTGGCTCTACCAAGGTCCATACCTGGTTGGTGTACATGGAATCCATCTCAGATTTCATGGCCTCAAGCCACTTCTCAGATTCTGGGTCAGTGATGGCCTCCTAGTAAGTCACAGGATCATCTTGATCCATGAGCAATACATCACCTTGTGGAGTCATGAGAAATCCATATCTCTCAGGCTGGTGACGTATCCTGTTAGACCTACGCTGGTCTTGTGCTCTTTGGGCGAGTTGTTCCTCCACAGCATTTTGTGAAGGCCGCTCCTGTTCTACCAATGGTAGGTCACTACTCTGTGATTCTTGAATTTCTTCAAGTTCTATCTTCCTCCCACTGATTCCTATGGAGATAAACTCCTTTTCTAGGAATACACCAGTCCGTGCGACAAACACTTTGCCTTCGGAAGGATTATAGAAATAGTATCCCTTGGTTTCTTTGGGATACCCCACAAAGAAGCATTTATCAGATTTGGGATCAAGCTTATTAGAAACTTGACGTTTTACATATGCTTCACAACCCCAAATCTTCATAAAAGACATCTTTGGGTCATCTACCAGTCCATATCTCATATGGTGTCTTTTCTACCGTTTTGGATGGAACACGGTTAAGTGTAAAAGCTACTGTTAATAGAGCATGTCCCCATAAAGAGTTTGGAAGGTTTGCATGACTCATCATAGACCGAACCATGTCCAACAAGGTTCGATTTCTCCTCTCAGAAACACCATTCCATTGTGGTGTTCCAGGTGGAGTGAGTTGAGATAAAATTCCACACTCTCTCAGATGATCATCAAACTCTAGGCTCAAATATTCACCACCTCGATCTGATCGAAGAGTTTTAATATTTTTACCAAGTTGGTTTTGTACCTAATTTTTGAATTCCTTGAACTTTTCAAAGGATTCCGATTTATGTTTCATAAGATACACAAATCCATATCTCTTGGAAATCATCAGTAAATGTGATGAAGTACTGAAAACCACCTCTAGCTAATGTGTTTAGGGGTCCGCATACATCGCTATGTGTAAGACCCAAAAGGTCGTTAGCTCTTTCACCTTTTCCGGTGAATGGAGCTTTAGTCAACTTTCCCAATAAACAAGACTCACATATCTCATATGATTCATAATCAAATGAGTCCAAGAGTCCATCTTTATGGAGCTTCGAAATGCGCTTCTCATTTATATGGCCTAAACGACAATGTCAAAGATAAGACGGGTTCAACTCATTTGGTTTGAACCTCTTAGTATTTATGTTATAGATGGGCATTTCGAGATCAAGGACATAAAGCCCATTACTCATGTGTGCACTAGCATAGAAAATATCATCCAAATAAATAGAACACCTTTTGTTCTTTATTATAAAAGAAAAACCAATCTTGTCCAAACAAGAAACGGAAATGATATTCCTGCTAATTGCAGGCACAAAATAACAGTTCTCTAACTGAATAGTAAGCCCAGTGGGCGAAGTCAATACATAAGTCCCTACAGCTAAAGCAGCAACCTTTGCTCCATTTCCAACTCGTAGGTCAACTTCGCCCTTTGCCAATGGCCTACTCCTGTTTAGATCCTGCACATTTGTACAAATGTGAGAACCACATCCAGTATCTAATACCCATGATGCAGAAGTAGATAAATTGACTTCTATAACAAGCACACCTAAAGTGGAAGTCTCACTTCCCTTCTTCTTCTTGCTTTCTTCCAGGTATTTTGGGCAGTTCCTCATCCAATGTCCGGTCCGACCACAGTGGAAGCAATTGCCTTCCTTAGCCACACCACCCACAGGCTTCAAGCCGAGAAGTCTGGGCTTGAACTTGTTGATGGCCTTGCCCTTGCCCTTTTGTTTGTCACGTGGGCTTCTTGGGACGCTTCTTGCTATTTCCAGGCTGTACCATCAAAATGGCCTTCCCTTTCCTTTGTTAATATTTTGTTCAGCATTCTTAACATGCTCAACAATTCCGCAAAGGTTTGTCAAGATCATTCATATTATAGTTCATGACAAACGACTATAGCTCTCGAGCAACGATTGCGAGAACTAAGTCGGTGGCCAACTCTTAGCCTAAAGGAAATCCCGTCTCTCGAGATTCTCAATGTACCCGATCATCCGGGTACATGAGGACTCACAGGGCTTCCTTCCGCCAATTTACACTTTGGAAAAGGGATCCGGAAACTTGAGCAGCTCATGCCTTGCTTGCTCTTGGTAGAAGCGGCTTGAGGTGCACGATCATATCGTACACCTCCATGGTCTCATGTTGCTTTTGCAGCTCGAGAGGTCATGGTAGCAAGCATAAGACAGCCCGACGTCTAAAGGCGTCATCATGATGCTTCTTATAAGCATCCTTGTCGGCCTTAGGAGCATTTGAAGCCAGTGGCTCCTCGGGAATAGGCTCCTCAAGAACATACGGTCTTTTCTCATGTTTGAGGACAATCCTCAAGTTTACCATGCCAGTCCGAGAAAATTTGTTCGGATAGTTTATCCTTCTCAGGACGGACCGCAATGACAGGTTACTTGATGTGTTTGATGCCATGGTAATCTACAGAAATAAATATGCAAAATATAAGTATCATGCCATGCAGTTATTTAATAAGGTCTTTAATTAAATACGCCTCCCACTATTTTACTCAAAACAATGACCCTCATCATTGATTCGGAAAATCCCGTTGGAAGATTTTCTAGTGGGCCAAGATCCATATTTCACCTAGCTTTAAGTCAGCTTTGGTTGATCACTCAAAATTCGGTTATATAGGTAGGAAACACTTTCCGATTGCATCTCATGCAACTCTTGGACAGTTGGGTGAATAACTCTTATTCTAATCCATCACATGGACTAAAGCCCAACTTTTAAGCCTCTAAGCCTTTCAATCCTATTGAAGTTGGCTTAGTTAAGTCAGACCCAATGGATAGCAGTTGAACATTACATTTGTCCCATCGCGTCTTACTAGTATAGATAAAGGTACCCCGCTTTGGCGGACCCACACTTAATCGATCATAGTCTTGACGAGTGCCATGCATTGGAAGGCCTTTAAATGTGACTTAATATTTCCTTTTGAGGGAATTGATTAAAATTTGATCTCATCATTTGTTAAACTCTTTAACTTACTATTTACATACATGCATCTCATACATATATTAGTTAAACTTTTTTTAACATACTATATACATACATGCATCTCATACATATATAAGGCAAATAAATGTGATATGGTTATGGCCCCTAACGCATTGATTCTCCCAAGCCAATGAGAGAATCTAAACTGAAACCTAGGAGCGTCCAAGCTTCTCCAAGCATGATCTCCCACAGGATAACGACTTCTTATCTCCATCATTACATTACATAAACAGAAACCTCATTTTACATATGAGGGGAGTGAGATGAGAAAAGAATATACATATGGAATATAAGAGAAAGGCACGGCACGCAGGCCATATTTCAAAATAAACCAAAAGACTAAGGCCATAACCATCCACCATGCATCATAACGCAAATAATAACAAACAATAATAATACCTCTTTTATTATTATTAATATTATTATTAAGTGATACAAAAGATTTCAAAAATTTGAATTTCGAAATAACACACTACGCATAGGTATCACGGGGGAAACCTCAGCCGCAAGAACATGAACTCTTCATATCTGAAACCCCTTAACGCCGCCAACAGAGAACTGAAACCGATCATGTTTAACATCAACACTTGACGCCATCGCAGAACATAATAAGGATTCCAGAACCAATGTACATATCGCATATATACATAAACATGCAATAGACGCATATATCATATACATACGAAAATTACAGAAACAAGGTTTCGCAAAACGGATGCAAACAATTTTCAGAAAACAATTTTCAGAAAAACGATTCACATTATAAACATGTTATCATACATAACAGGTAAACCATGTAACAGAATCATGGTTTCTTAAGCGGCTCTAATACCACTGTTGGGAATTTACGTATAAAAAAAATAACGCAGCGAAAAAAAATCCCATCGAAGGATCCTTGCGAATGGTCATGATTCATGGTTAGAAGATTTACCTCTTGAAGCGATGACAGTTGATTAAAAATCGTCTATCACGAACACCGCATGAACGATGTCTCTAAGGTATCCACACGAGCAGATTCCGTGAACACCCAACGTCACGAACCCGAAGCGTCTCTGTCTCACAGTGCTAGCTTCGAAAATCGAGACCTGCTGCTCACTATCACTCTCTATGTGCGGTTAGGGTAAAACAAAAACCGTGTAGGCACAATAGCTTAAGTGGTCTACTTATAGCAGCACCTCCTTAAGTGAGTTAGTGAGCAGCGTTTGACCTAAGCCCCATGTACTATGCGCTAGGCCCAATAGAAAAGTCCAACTCTCCTTTTAATGCTTCTTTTAATCCGCTCTTATGTGTGTGACCCTATAGGTTCCCAAAACGTTAGTAGTAATATTAAATCCCATTTAATATTACAAACAGTGAGCGGTATCTAGCAATACATCACTGCTACCTAAGTAGTGAGAAAGTCAGTGATTTGACGAAACCTTTCTGTGACAAATATTCATGTGCATTATTATCCCTTTGTCCATATATCTATATTGAACACAAGACATGGAATGTGTCACCCTTGTATGGTTCAATATCATGTTCCCTGATACCCGAGTAGACTTAACAACAAATGAGGTCAATATCTCATATTGACTCATTTCAGCACGACCATGCATTTTACAGTCTCACTCTATCAGGGGGCCCACAGATATTACTCATGTTATGTAGAAAGGACAAATTCCATCTAGGTCACTCACATCCCTCTGCATGGCTCGTGGTATGCCCAATGTCCGTCTTTATAATCATCCTATTACAGATGATGTTTGACGATATTAAAGCACACGACTCCTCATGTAGGGATCGTAGCGATTTCAGGTCGAAGGATTGCATACACCATTGTCACTATGAGAACTACTTATGACACTCACACAACACTCCATGTAGTGTTCTCATGGTGGGTCAATCCAGTACATCATTACTCTAATGTGTACCTATGTGGCGACTCGATATCTCATATCCATGACCCGTGAGATATGGTCATCAGTCTGCACACATAATAGTCTCAATGTATTATTATTGTCCTTATTAATAAAATACTTGACTACGAATATTTAAGAATAGGATTTCATTGTTCAATAGTGTCTCACGATCAAGTCATATACTTGATATTCTATTAAACTGAAATTTCTATTCTAAGAACTTTATTATATTTAAACAAGTAACACAATAAACTGGAATGCCTCATATTATATATATATATATATATATATATATATATATATATATATATATATAATAGCAAGATACAAATGTAAGTCTAAGAAATACACTGGCCTCTAGGGTTTACACCAACATGACCCTCTTTTGGAGATGATGATGATGACTTCCCTTAATCATGAGGGAGCTAGAGTGGTTGTGTCTTCACCCGACACACCTCCTGGGGATGGGGATGGCCACCATGGTCTTTCCAATAGGTATCATTAGTTCCGACCAGCTTTAGGACCATTTATTTTGGGGTAGTGTTGTCTTGGTAGTTTCATATCCGACTTCTATTAACCGTCTTTCTTTTGAACTGTGAACCTTTTGACCCCCCTTATCCATGTTTAATGTATTTTAACTTTCCTCATGTAAAACTTTTGTCAATGGTCTGTCCTCATGAAGGCCTTGTGTTTAATGTTTATGAAGTTTTATGTATCACTTTGTTTTATTTACGTTTATGCCGTTATGTTTGTTAGTGCGTGAAAGATAAGGTTTTATAAGAAAAGTATCATGATTTTCGAAAAATATAATTACTTGAAAAATCTTAAACTTTCGAAAGAAATCGACAATTTCTAAAAGTTTTATTTTCCGCAAAAATGGTAATGAATGTGATGCTCAAGTTAGGGTGTTGCATTAGAGGTGGTTACATATATTACTATTCTCCAAATTCGTGATGATGTTATCGAATGTATTGTGTTCTCCATTATTAATGAAATTGCTTAATTTTTTTTGTCAAAAAAAGGAGAGGATGATCGAAAAGAGTGCCTTACGTTCAAGAGAGAACTCGGTTTTAATTAATAAGAGTTGATAAGTATTTAACATTTTAGCAAATTATTTTTTGGTACTTCATTTAATAAATAACAATGACTTAAATGAATGAATTATCTTTAGAATCATGATAAATAAGGTGGTTTAGATGCAGAGTTTGCCCTAACCCAAAGCCACTAAGGCTATATATTTAGGCCTCCAAAAAATTTTAGATTATTAACACTTTTAAATTATTTATTTTTTTGGTTATTTAAGCTTAACAAGAAAAATAATTTAAAACTTTAAATCATGAATCATAGGAAATCTCAAATGTTCGTACACACAATAAAAATTTATACCAACTACAATAATTACACTTTAAAATTATAGAAATTTATAATAAAAATTAAATAAAAATATATTTTTGTAATAAAATATTATTATTGATTTTGAAAAGATCTTATTTTAAGTTTCATTTCAGCCTTGAAAATACGTTGGACTGACCTTGTTTAAATGGGAGTAATCGAGCTTGAACTTAACCTCACATGTAATAATTAGTCTCAATAAAAAAAATACGTGTGAAACCTCGATAGAGAGAAGAAAGAAAGAGAGAAAGAAGTATATATGCTGAATATCCTCAGCACACTGCATTTTACATGCATCGAATACTATTCCTCATATTAATCGTTTTATACATCATGTGTTGAGCTTGAGAGTCGAAGTCAATAACACGGTCGAGCTACTTTAATTTCGAGGTGACATATGATTTACACCTATTCACATTTTTGCCCCACAGACTTTACCCATTTTACTTATATAAACCAATTAGTAAATACTCATTTTACATTTTAGTCTTTCAAATATAAAAGTTATATCAAATTCGTCATTTGAAAAAAACCCACGTGCATTTGGAGGGTCATTCAGAGATCACCTCTACCACGATCTTCCACTGTAATAACTTGATTGTATTCAGAGATCAAGTGTGAAACCATGTAGAGCAAGAATAGGTGAAAAAAGTTGGTCAAAATTATCACTTTTTTCCTTAAATTAGTTAAATATTTTAAAAGCTTGGGATTAATCCCAACCATAAAGAGACGGTCATTAACTGATTACTGCAGACGACGATATGCCACAACATCACTGTCACTTGTACAATTTTTTATTTAAATTCCAAGTGTTTAATTAAATATTTTTTCATTAATGTGTCTATCCATATAGAATAATAATTATTCTTATTTAAATATTATTAATAAATTACTACTATTCAATATTTAATTATTATTTTTACTATTATTTAATTTTAATTATTTAATCATATT